>QEWY01000484.1:1655286-1719459 GCA_006503575.1 Baylisascaris schroederi | reverse complement strand
TTTACAATCGTTTGAGTTTTGTCAATTTTCTAACTCGGAAACTACTATGAGCTTGTTGCCTTATATAGATACGCTAATTTTTTATTCCAGCATAATTCATTTGAATGGATTTCATTGTTAATATTGTTTAAGGTGTTCACAAATCGCTCGAATCTGATTGTGCACCTTCGAAGTCACACCGGTGAGAAGCCATATAAGTGCCGCCTTTGTCCTTATGCCTGTGCCCAAAGCAGCAAACTAACTCGGCATATGCGCACACATGGGCAACAAGGAAAGGTATTGAAATCTACTTATTTTAAAGAAATTTTTTGTATCCTTAATTAACTGCTCATATTTATATGAGGTTAAGGTACTCTATACAACTGAGTAAGCTTACTGCATGGTGGTTATTAGTTTTGTTTTCTAGGTAATATCCGGTCATTTGACTTTCGTTCACTAATTATAGGAAGTGGTGATTTGATTACCGAATTGATGCGGGCACATCTTATTTCATGATGAGTTCATGAATAACATATTTCTATTATTTACCTCAAATTTTGACTGCTTTTTTAATCATTAATTTTGCAGTATGTTATAATTCATAACAACTTATTGGTATTGTCTTTTATATTGGTGCATAATTTTAAACACGTAAAGATGTTATAATCACTAACGAAATTAGGATTGATTATATTATAGGAGACATTCCACTGTTATATATGTCGAATGCCATTCTCAGTGCATTCAACACTCGAAAAACATATGCGTAAATGTGTTGTCACCAACAATCAAAATAATCGTAACGGCAGTCAACAGAGTTCACCGCTTGGTGCTGATAACGCTAATGGTAATTTTTACTTTGTTATCTATACGAGTTTATTCATTTATTGTATTGTTACTGAGAGTGGAATAGTGCAATTCATTAATGTGATTTTTAGTCGATATTCCACGTCGACCAACCCTGTAGGATTATAGCTGAATACAGTGATACAATATTCTATGACGAGGTGTGCCAGAAGTATTTATGCAAATTTTTTTCAATCATCGAACAAGTGAGCTTTGATTCATTTTTTGTATCATTAAAATAGGCTTCAACTTATGCATGATTACACGTGCCTTCATCTATCTTGATGGAAATTTGCATGGTGTGGTCGTTAAGTTTTTTCTTTTTTTAGTTGTTCTCATCTGAAGTCTCTGCAAGAACTTGGAGCATAACTTGCGGAATTTTTTACAAAAGCGTGCTTAATTTGCCTATATATTTTCTGATTCCTATAAGCTCTGTTTGAGTTGCCTTTAGAAAGTCCTTCGAAGCCGACGTCATCGAGTCTGGCAGATGCGAATACGCTGCTCGCACTTTCAAACGTTTCGTTGAGTAATTCTCAGTTGCCTGCAAACATCAGCCAAAGCAATCAAATTGTTCTAAATTGGCTTCAGGTATTATTTAAGTGCTTCTTTTTGAACCATGTAGGTTTTATTTACGTGTCGTGAAAAAAGCTAAAGCGCTCTCTATGGTTTCGGTTTTCTGTAAAATCACCCTAAGAATTCTCTTTCCTCACTAATCCATTCAGTGATTCTTAAAACCTTCACTGACCAAAAAAAAGCAATGATAATAGGCATAAAATGGATTTTATTTTGCAGGCGAAGTTTACTATCGACAGTGGAAGATGATAGTTGAAAACTTTCGATGAACGTTTCTCAAGCCTTCGATCTTTAGTTTTACATCTAAAGTACTGCGCCTGACTCGGATTACTCCTATTAGATGTTGCGTTTTTTGTTTGTGCATCCTATATGCATAGTACGACTTTGAAGTGTGAATTAGACCGTAAAAGGGGTTCAACCAATAATTAAATCTAGCATATTTCGAGATTGATTTCTCAAATGTGAATTATTAAATTTTGTGTGATTTTTATTTCATTAGATTTATTTGTGCGTATCAGTAATCGATTATCAATTTTACGTTGTAATGGTGATATTTTTCATTGATTGAAGTTTTAGACTAGTCGCAGCTTCAGGCAATCAGCATCATTTGTGTTTCAGGAGACCGCTTCGGCTCGAGCTTAGATAGAGACGATGAATATTGATTGGAGTGCAATGGTTAATTGCGATAAGTGTGAGCATCTCCCTCCTCAACATACAGCGAGCTGCCACTAGAGTACAAACGGTGTTCATTGTAGATTTTTTTTTCTGTATTCGATACAATTTTGGACTAAGAGGCTGACGAATTTTTTTAAAAATGATTTCAAAGGGAATTATTCATCGAAAATGGGCATATAACGAAAAAAGGGAATATAATCAACTCTTTTTAATTATAGTTTATTCTGATCGTCAATATGTCCATATAATTGTGTCGAATTCCTTTCATCTTCTTGGAATGCTTCCTGTGTTTTTTTTGCACATTTTTAAAAGCATTTCATGGTCAAAGATTATCACTCATTAAGCAGAAATCTTTCCGCAGATACAATTTGCCTTCAATTATTCATATAATGTGATGCGTTTATTGTTGTTTAGTGTTAAATAACCGGTGATTGTAGTGTTCTTTTTTTTGAAATTTAATTTAGAGAATCGTCTATACTATATTTTGAAGTTCTTTTTTTTAAAGAATTAAATGATAGCTTTTCATTGACATTATATTCGGTGATGTTTTGCATTGGGCCAATTCGCTCATTAGTCTAATTTTCTTTCTTTTCCGCTTTCTTTTTAGCAAACATTTTATTTTTCTTCCTTTCATATTTCCAGGAAACGAAATTTTGACCTGTGTTGAAATTTTTATATATTTAGAAGGGATTGAATACAAAAGGATTTACATGCGGCAAAAAACTGATGATTTCTTTTCCACTAAATTTTTTTTTCACATAATGATGAATTGTTTCAAAAAGTGCAATCAGTTACAATGTTAGCAACTTTATTCATCCTTTTGTGGTGTTTTAACTATTGCTTTTTCGTCTCATTTTATTTTCTCAATTTCAGAAGGTTTTTTTTTCTTCAGAGATGAATATTGAATCGATTCGTTTTGAGTGCTCTTCATCAGTGATTTATTTTTGTTGTAATGAAGTAGCGCTCTTGTTATGGGATTTATTGAGATAGAATCGAACAAAAATATTCGTATCGAAAATAGTATATGGAATAAAATATGTAATAAATTGATCAAATGTGGTATAACAACTTTAAAAAGTGATTACAATTCTTTGAAATTTGAGAGATTTAATCAAGGAGAATACGTTCGAAAAATGTGATAATTTTCTTGCAAAATGATGAAAAATATCTTATTCTTATATGATCGCAGCTTATTTTCCATTTGTCATAGGCTCTTCTAGACGGATTGCACCTGCGGGTGGGGAGATGGATGAAGGGATACGTTAGAAAACCCATCGAATTCTGAATAAATCTTTTTTTTAGTGTAGAATGGTTATATCGGTGTTTCTTTTCGAGTGATATTTTTGCTGCCTCATGTATAGTTGAGCTCTTCATCAGCTTTGGTTTTTCTTCTTTTTTTTTTCTTCTGCAACACTTCGATAAGTAAATTCATTTCACACTACTGGTTGGTTCTAACTCGTTTACGGTTCGTTATTTTCCAATTACATTTAAATTACTCCGAAGTTTTTTTTATTTCCTTTCCCGCTATTTAGTCGAGTGTACTTTTTAAATTGATAAATGAAAAATTGGGCATTTTTTAAACGTTATGGAAGCCGGTTAAGTTCTCATAGAGTTGTAGATGTTTAAAGCTTATATATGAGGGATGAAGGATTACTTTCACATTATCTTCTTTGATGATATTATGATATCGGAAGAAATTAAATAAGATGTGATAGTTCATGAACTACTTCTCGAAGTGTTTGAAGCATTCGGTGAGTGTGTATATTTAGTTATGAAGAGTGACGTCATCAGCAGTTTATGCTCTTCTCGCATATGTGATATCAAAACCCTCTTCTTTCGTTAATTTTCACCACTGTTCTCTTTGCTACATATTCATTCTTTCTTTTCTCCTTGTTTTTGTACAAATATTGCTTTCATTATTGACCATCGTTCGGTAACGGTAACCACGTAGGCAATAGACTCCGCACTTTTCTATATGCTAGTAAATATTACACAAAACTAGTGGCTTCTTTTAGATGACTTCTTGACTCTTTCTGAAGTGAGTTTTAATTGAAGTATTTTTTTGCCTAATTGATTTGGTATTGAGAGATTCCCTTTAGGAATCTTAACAAAAAATAATGGTTTCTAAGCAATATTCCTTACTACGATAATTGAGACGAATATATAAACCAAAGTCACAACTACTTCAACCCTCTTATGAATGAGTCGTGCCAATGTGGGTGATGGTAAGTGTGTAGGTCATCTGCCAATCATTGCAAAATTAATATTGGTGCAATTTTACAGGTTTTTTTTTGATCAGTCGAACTTCACGGGGAAAAAGTAATATACGCACTGCTTTTCATTGACTATTATCTTATGTCGATGGAACTTTAGCAGTCATTCATGTGTGATGGTGGAAAATATTTTTTAAAAAACCCTCCCACGTGGTTTCCCGTCTAATAATATTGTTTATCTTACCGCTAGATTTCTATTTTCTTAAATTTCTTTTCCATTTCTATATGCTTAAGTAGATTCGCTAGTTTTTTTTAATGAATTTTAAATCAAATGCGTATTTTAATGAAAATAAACTTCTACTGGACGTTTTTTAGTGGGTATCATATTTGTTCTCGGTTAATGTTCGATGTTGAAATTTTCTATGTAATTCGTTGATTTGTTTGCATTGCAAAACTGCATTGAAAATTACAACTATTATTCATTGCAGGGAAATTCCTTTTAGAATAGAAAAGGATTTTTAGTGATTTTTCAAAATTACATGATTGAAAATCTTTCAAATAGTTTTTTTTTCGGAAATTGACAATTTTTTTCGGTGGTCTTATTATTTAGCAGCGTACTTGAATGCAGCATTTGTTTAATTGTTATGTATTATGCGAACGGTGTTCCCCGGTGATGTGTACAGTTTAAATAATAATATCCTTCATTCATACGTTATTTCATTGGGCATTACACAACTGAGAGAATTTTATTTAGATATTACTAGTGACTGTTGATAACAATATAAGGTTATGAGTAATGAATTCGTTGAGGTTTAAAACATACCGAATTCGATTTGTTGACTGAATTAGCACCAATGATCACACAACACGATTGCAACGCACTCGTGAAGAATAGAAGAATAAACAGCTGAATGAAGCATCTCGCTTATGTTTTCTTTTTTTTTGCGAATTGTGTGTAATCATTCCCTTTTATTCTTCTCTCTCTCCCTCTCTCTCTCTCTCTCTCTTTGTTCCTAATTGTGTTGAGTGGATTTGTTGTTTATTTGTTTGCTTCCTTCTTAGCTGCGTCATGTTCACACAGGGAATACATGAAGTGTTGTTGTGTACCGGTTAGATGTCTCAAGGACCTTCTTTCAATCCTGGTAAATGTGTATTTTAACGATTAGTGATCACATAGATGAAACGCCTTTGTTAGAACGCTTTTTGTGGTTTCTTCTCTTGAAAATTCTTTTGCATTTATTACAAATATAATGCGGAAAATATATATATGTATATCCTGGAATTTTTACGTCATTGGGGCATCTTAAAATATCACCGTTGATTGTTTTGTTTGTTTTTTTTAAATTCACCATTGAGAAGTTCGTTAGTTGATATAAGAGATGATGAGTATAATAATTGAGGGATTCCAGTAAAAGCGTTCTAACGTTAGCCGATAAGTTGGCTTGATTTGTTGTTCGGTATGTGAGATGATTGGAAGTGCGTTTGTGTGTATCGCCGTAACCGTTGATGCCGATTATTGAGTGCTGCATCGCTGCAATGTTTGTCGCTCGTTCTCCGTGATTTTTTTTTTTTTCTGAAGCCCTGCAAAACATTATCTGCTCTAATTGTATTCTTTAATTCCTAAACGAATATAAAATATGAATAAATCCTATAGAAATTTATGTTCTGTTCGTTTCATACTATTGCAGAATAATCATTGATCCTATTTACTGTAGAATAATGAAGAAAAATTACCGCTACAGGTCATATGGAATAATGAGTAATTGCCTCCAAATATAGTAGTACACAAGAGATGTTAATGAGAAAAAGTACTGCAGTAAATTATAATTCATATCACCATGGAGGTTGATTTTCTGAAGACAGCTGGCTGGCAATGCAGCAAAAATTGGTATGTAGGCTGCATACCTGATGGGACATAATCTAGCATAACGCAGCACCATCTTTTCAGTTAGCTGGGAGATAGCTTCCTGATCGCTAAAATGACTGCGGTTCCTTCTGCATCTATTTCAAATTGGGATTCACTGAGTGCCTCAGCAACTGACTAGCCGGAATGGACGAATTGTGCATACATCGTATCTAGGCATAAAATGATCGTAATGCGGAGCTATTTTGGTGGTTTGAGTGAAAACTTATGCGCAAATCATACCGTTATGCATACAGAAGTCACCCTCATAAGATGCTTTCCCTCAAAATTGGGTAATTCTTTAAAGGAAATTTGAAAACCTCCAAAGGTTTGGCAACAAAATGGTCTCTTAACTGAAACATTTAACTAAAGTCGACTGTTAGGTCAGATTCGTCGGTATTGCATGATGAGACATGCATATAGAGGTGGGAGAGGGAGAAGGACATGGTTGAGTGGGAGGGAAGAGGGTAAAACCTGCATTACGCAGAAGAGAGGCAGTGGAGGCGACAAGGAGGTAATTGTGCAATTACACTCATCCTGAATGCAGCATTCACTAATTCGCTGAAGTGTTTCCACAATCCACATAAAATTTTGTGTCTAATTTAGAATTTATGCAAAAAAAATTTTTTTTTCGCTTTCCTATGCAAACAACTAACCGCTTGAGATTTTTCATAGAGAGTATTATTTTTTAGCTGGACGTGCCGATAGACGGTTGGATCATTTCTCTGGAGTGGTGTGTTCTCGCTAACAATTCTGCTACGATTTTGCACTGCTTCCTGCCTGAGTTGCTTATTATTTTCATACGTATATGTATCTGCTTGAGCATCGGTGAGTTGGGATCAACCCAAAAAATTCAAAATGAAATATTTCTCATATACATGTTAATTGCCTGGAGTCTAATTCTTAAGCTTCCGATGTATAGACTTTATGATGGGGTGATCTAGCAAACTACATCTTTGCTCAATGGAGGCTTAGATGAGCATTGCTGCATTGTTTTTATGATCATTGATCACCGAGCATCATTAGAGCTGGTCATTACTTCCATGACCACAACCGTTAGGCTGGTCATTAGACAGAGGAGCGTAGTCATTAGACAGAGGAGCGTACAGAAACGATTGGGCCATATGGTACTATCCTCCATTTTTCTTCTAAAACGTTACATCTTTGCCGATGAAAGAAAGGTTCAAGCAGATAAAGCATACCATATTAGAGGTGAATTGATCAGCGAGCTGAATGCAAGCTCCAGAGTCGTTTTTTGGTGGCTTAGTGAAGATACATATTATTTCTGAAACAGCTGGGACTAAGGTGGGGGATGGTATTGAAGAATTAAGTTTCATTGGATAGGTGCACTGCTGAAATCATACAATACGTGGTATATTGCTGGCGTCATGCGGTATGTGCATATCTGCAAATATTTGCAGCTTTGCACGAAAATTTCGATGATCGAGTTACCTGCTCAATTAGCCATTCATCTAGGCACCTTTATAACGTTTATATTCGCTTCTTATGTGCCCATCACATTTATCGTACAATGCGCAAAGAAAAAACCTGAGCCACATGGTGTTTATAAACCTGGACACTTGCCAACGTTTGTGGTTAGTTTTCAACATTATTCCATTTATTTTTGCTTAAATGTTAAAGTTAGATGCTTTCGAAACCAAATATGTTGAAATGAGTTGAAGCTTGTCCAAATTAATAAATATCTAACCTGATTCACTGTTGGGAACCGGTTATACCACTTCACTGTCCTTGCGCATACCGTAAGCATATAATATGCTTAAGGTATGCGTAAGGATACAGTTTTCGCAAAAGGATGCACCACGACCCGTCCCCAACCCAACCCGGTCTACTCCTACTCGAAGATCACCAATGTGGTAACACATCTATAAAATTATCCAAATGCATGCAGCTAAACTGTGACTGCTCAAAAAAACCCTACTGGTATAATGTAATGTCGTCTCGCACGAACAATACTATTATTTTGAGGGTTCCAACATCCATGTGAATATAAGCAAACACAACAATGTGACAGACATGATCGAAGCCAGCAGGCCCGCCACTCATCAGCATTTCCGTCTGGGGAGGTAGGCGAAATGGAAGGAGGCAGAGTAACTTTATATGAGGACATAAACCACAAGGAAAAGTGCATGTAATGAAAAAACAAGTGCTCTTCTGTACGTCCCGCTAGGTCGAAGCAACTCTCTGCTGATCGATAACGTTTGAGAGGGGATGAGAGGGCAGGGGAAAGGAGATAGGTGGAAGTAGTTTTCTCATTTTGCTGGCTACGAACCCTCACACCAGCATTTCATACAATCGCACAAAGTAGTCCACAATACAGCGTAGAAAAACTCGCACCAACAAGCATGTGGCATGGTAAAATTGTGACCGTCAGATGCAATCCCCCTTTACACCGCTCTTAAGATGTTTCAGGACACTCAGTCAAAAACTTATGAGGTAGCACACCACTTATAAAGCTTTAATCTAAGAAGAACTCTTACAGGCTTTCTCTGCATTTAAGACGTTGGTGATGAAGTTTAACTCACAACAGTTTGATAATCTGATATATACAAAAGTATCAAAAAATAAAAACAAAAAATGTGTGCACCAAAAGAACAATGAATGCAGCGAAAATTCTTCGGGAACTCACAATCACTCAACTGAACCATAAAATGGACCACAGTTTGCATATAAAACAATGCGTTGGTATAGAGTTCTTATAAATCGTCAATACATCTCATAAAACATATACCATCGCTACCAAAAGTATATACCACTCGTTTCCAACACTATATTCAGATGTTGAGAGGTACCCTCTATTCTGATTGAAAAGTGAAACATTTCGGTGAGTAGAGGAGTAACAAACGAGTTCCCTCCCCCTTCCATCTCTTCACCCCTCCCAACTGAGATGGCAATGATCGAAAGATCCTTCAAAGAGAAACTCTGTTCAAACGCTGTAACAATGCTACGAGGGCAGTTTCCCGAATGGAGCACTTCGCGAAGCCCACCCATACTGTCCCCGTATGAATAATCCTTATCACAACCAGCGAAACAACCCCTCAATCAATGACCAGTACACTGTACAGTTCATCAAAGCCCCTTATCTTAGTTAACCTCAGCCAAATTCCAAACATTCTGAAGATATCAGTGGTTAATGTTAGCGCCGTTTTTTACTGGATGATGCCTCATCGCCTCCCTCAGCACCACGCTTCTTCACTTCCTTTGCCGACTGCAGCAGCTGACCCAAACCAAAAATATCCTCCTCGTCCTTCTCGAACTGAAAACAGATTGAACGCATATTCCCAAAACTTTCGGTAACTTACAGAACGTATAGTACTTTTCCTGCATGTCGCCTCGCTCTTACTAAACTAAATCCAACAGTTTATATAAAGCAGTTACGACAAGGATACTTGCTACTAGCTTAGAGATAAAGGATCTCCAGACATGCAATTTCGTAAGAACGATGCAAAGAAAACTGATACGTAAGTGCAAACAAGCACTCAGAACTGAGTGACCGTGCAAACTGCTGCAACTCTAATAGGTATCACCATATTTTCAAAAAGACCTAAATAGGTCATTCCGCCATTCTGCTGAAAAAGTTGGCAATTCACCAACCTGCACGGGTCCTGCTGTTCGTGTAGCGCCTCCTTCAGTACCGCTGAATCCTTTATCAGGCACGAATCGATTTGTGCTGATAATACGATCCAGATCATCACCATATAAATCCTTGTCCAAATTCTTACCTGAAAGCAACCAAAGATCAATGAGCTTCACATTTAGTTGTTCAAAATTATTCAGACTTTCCTTGAAACATATCTTCATGCATTTCGAGGAAGGGTGACCGCTCCATCAGTTATCCACATCGTCCAGGCTACACTTCTTATGCTCTGATTATCTTCCAAAAATCTAGCGTTCCTCATATTGCAATAAGAATAAGCGAAATAAAAAATCAGTTCCGACCATACAGGTTCAAACAGGTAAACATTTCACTTAACCCCTTTAACCATGCGCCTCGCAGATCCTCGCAGATGAAGCATAAGACACTAATATCACAATAACCGGAAAACAAACAAATAAAAACAACTGACTCGGTCTGTAAATGTGTTGTTGAATATTGTCCTGTGTCCCCCTTCGTCCCTACCTGTTTTGTACTCAAGGTTATCAGCACTATTTTTTCCGCTAAAGACTTAATAATAGGCTCATCCGATTGATCTTCAGCTAAAACAGCTAAAAATGAGTTTAAATTTGCTGCACAACCTAAGCGCCGCGGTTATGGCCAAGGAACAGGCACGGCGCGCAAGTATTGCAACGCGGGGAGGATGAAGAATAATTTATGACCGCAGCTGACTTCAGGGCGACGAATAGTTGAAGCCTGGTTCTGCAGGCCTATCATTAAGAGGCTCCTTCGCGCTACCGTTAGTGCGATCCGCCTGACATATGTTCCACTTTCCGGCTTTAGCTTCATATTGCGGAAAGCACAATAAGGCTCTTAAAATTATTTGGATCCTATTAATCTTGAAAAAACGTGCGAATCCGGTAAAAGAGACGAATTGCTAACTAACAAGCATCAAAACACATTGCCCTTGTAAACAAGACAGAAATACCTGCATCTATGACACATAGGGATTGGGAAGGAGAAAGACAGAAGGACAGCACCACCCACCTTCGTCTGATCGAAGAGCCTCTGATCGAATTGCGTATCGCTGTTCCTTGCACGCGAATCGGGTAATCCCAACGCGATCTTCTCACTGATGTCACGCTCCTTTCCACGCTTCAGACGTTCCAATTTGTCTGGATTGTTTCGAGCGATATTTCTTTCGCGTCTGTGCTCATCCAGCCGATCACGTCTGAAACCGCCATATTCGATAACTACTGAGTGAATAATAATAAATAATCAAAAACTCAATGAAATGAAAAAAAGAAAGTTATAATAAGAATAAAAAGAATGAAGGTAGAATGAGGTGCCAGCATTCGCTAGACTTCAACAAGCATTAGGAAACGAACAACCTGACTGCCGTATTTCGCAAGCAAATAAAAGAGTCTTAGAAGTGCGGAACTAATCTTCCTTATCCTCCTTCCGTCCTCCCTCTCCAAATCTGTTCGGCCATCTCGTCATAGATAATGGCATGCTATTTTCTTATTGAGCAAAATTCCAATGACGACAAGCTTAGAAGTGAAGTAAATCAAAGATAACGTGAAAAGCGACATCGCCTTCTCTTTATAAGCATGGGTCCAGCCATTGCATAATCATGTGCACAAGTACTGCTGTATGGACTTTTAAAAGTTGTCTGTAACAGGCGCATACAAAGAAGATAAGCGAAACCGCCACAATGTAAGTGTAATGCTGCACCACATCATAGAAACGATTGTCTAAATTTCGGCGATCATCCTTCTTCCTCTTCGTCTTCTTTTTTATTATGAAGTATACTCGAGAATTTTTTATGCTTAATCTCTATCACAGCCCACCATCACCTTATTCGTCTGCGTTTTCTCGAGGGTCGCTTCATTTAGGCTCTTTCATAACAACAAAGTGACCAACCCCAACTTCGGTTAAACATCCTTCACTCTTTGTATTTCAGCAAACAAAATTCCACACTTACAACTGCAAAACTGACCTTATTTGCTCCCTTTCACGTGCCTCCTCGCTAGCTCCTTCACCCTCGTGCACTTTCTTCATCTGTATGCGTTCCTGCCTGTAAAAAAAAACACAGAACATCAGCACATCGAGCAATTACTGCATAACTTCCTTTAATTATTACCAGCTAGGTAAACGAATACTGTCACATACTGTGAATGCAATCATTGACATATCCCATGATGTGAAGCAAAAGATCTCAGATAAACAGAATTTGCCACTTGCTTTATCAGCGTCTGATAAGTGCAGGCATATATGCGTCAAGGTTTTAAAAGCTTCATCTGCACACCAATATAAAATTGCTTCAAATGAGAAGAGTGAAGTGAATAAGTAGATCTGAAAAGAATAATACTGCTGCTGCTTCCAGAATTGCACCTTCCCCCCCCTCCCCCCCTTCTTTAGGCAAGCATAAAGAAAACTTGCTAACCTAGCCTTCTGCGCCATCAATCTCATTTTCTCTTCTTGTTCGGCCTTCTTATTCTGCGCAACACGACGTTCCATCTGTGCACGAGTTTCGACCGCTTCACGAGCCGTTCGATCGGCCAAATACAACGATTCAGCCAATTTTGCAAAATTTTCATTTATATGCACCTGAAAATTAAAAACCATATTATATGAAACGACTCATCGGTTATGTACCATAATATTCACAATTTTATTAATTTCCGTTTTTCAAACTACAATACGTCGGTGAGTGAAATTTAATCATGCAATGATTTGGATACACCGATGATACGAACTTAAGCGCACATTTCAACTCTTCAAGACGCAATCTTAGGTGCGCATATGAAACGTATAAACTTGCTACCAAGGTCAAAGTGTTCAACGATCGAGGAACAACTCTTAAAATTTGAGGTGAAAATCGAAAATTAAGAATCACTTGCTGTAATCCACGACCATCCGCTGCGAGGCGCTTGTCAAGTGCAACAGTGTAGCCTGAAACATCACACCAGTAAACGGTGACGATATGGATCTGATGTGATATGAATAGAATGTCACCAAAGTTTCTTTAATAATTTTCATGCCCGCAGACTAACCGATGTGATTTTTCACAAATTTTGAGAGTTTGATACGCATAAACATCGAAAATCATTTCCCCACCGCAATAGCACTCTATGTTGATTTGAAACTTAATCAGCAGTGGTTCGCTATGAAAGTTAGCAAAAACGACAATGATCGAAACCTCTTAGATACGCAGATCTGAGCCTTTAAATTAGTAGTGTACGAGATGCATCATATACGACCGAACAAAATGATTAAGCAAAGCAATTAAAAATGAAATCGACATATGCAAGATCATATTTCTTTGACAAAATTCAATATAAGATGAACCCATTGCATAAATACAAAGAAACATAAGAGAAACCCTTTGGATTCTTCCAGTTTGAAATGCACGGAGGAATTTTCCAGTCAGCTTGCTCTTTGACCGTCGTCTGAAAATATTGTCGAAGAAATTCTTTTCAATGATAAACTTGATACTCTGATCAGAAGGCATAAGGATGTATATCATCAACAAAAAGGCAACGCAACTTAAGTAACAACACACAGATATAGATGAGTGTTACAGTTCAAAAGGGCGCACATAATCCGGGCGTCCATCTTTTAGCTTCAAATCGCCAACTAATAAATACTCTCTGCTCACTCGTCAATATTCACTAATATTTACTGGAAACCATGTTATTCACATAATACAGGAAGACTACGTGGACTACTTCATATTATAACGAAGCTTGACTTCTAAATACTAAAGAACGAAGAAAGCACTCGTTTACATACTCTTTATATCTTCTTCAAAATCAAAGAACAAAGTATCCCTTGTTACATAGACCGTAAAAGGTCTGTTTCTTGAAATCGATATCACAACTGAACTTAAGTAAAGAAAAGAAGTTGCAACAAAGGAGAGTTACGGTGATCGTTTCCCTAGACATGAACAACAGCACTGAATGAGTGCTACTTGATGATATACAAAGGGAAAGACCGAAAACTGGGACATTTTCATGGCCTAAAAAAATTAATATTATCAGATATTAACAGAGAGAAGGTTAAGCCTGAAAATGGCCAGCAAATACTCCTCGAGACGAACGGATAACTATGCAGACAAGTAGAATTATTTTATTTCTCTCTTTGACAAAAAAGGAAACAAGAGCGACGAACCTTTCTAGTCGGTGAGTGCATAACAGGGGCAGGCGGTGATGGTGGCGCCCTTGGTATCTTCTGATTAATCCTACAAAAATCGAATATCCATTAATACTCTTATAATAAATTTACAACCATATACTATAAGACTGAAATTATAAGAGAGGAAACATTCAGGAAAGTCGTGAATGAAGAATAACTATAAGTTACATTTAATATCCCAGACGAGCTGCTAAATACACAATTTCACTTAAATATATCCAAAGAACTTCAAAATCAAAGGCCTGATGTGAAGTCGCAAAGAACCAACCTTGAGAATGGCACTTAGAATGCACCAACATCATGGGCACTTTCAAATCAAACGACATTTACATTTCGCTTGCTGGATGGAATTCATGCCATCTTCTTTACATCTAATCACCTCTTTTGTCTATCAATATGAGACAGAGCCATATGACATGCCCCAATTATGTTTTAAACGTCAAAAATGACAAAATAAAACGATACCTAAACTTTGGGGGTTCCATAGGATCTTTCTGTTCTTCGACCATGCGGATAATACGCTGCTGTGCACCACTATTATGACCACCACCTTGTTGACTTGGTGTATAACGTATGTACTGTATCGGTGCTTGCTTCTCTGCATGACGAACTGGTAGGGCACTTGCCACCTGACAACGATAGCATCTTATATGAGCAATCCACACAACAAATACAGGAACCACAACAAATAACTAAGAAAACTGTAAGTGGATGTTCTGTAACGAGAACCTTGCACCCCCAAAAGCGCCCGGTCGTGAGTGTATTTAACCCGGTAAGTGATATTTATTCCCTATCTATAACAGTGCAAGTCATTTGTTACGCACGCGTTTACAATAAGATAAAATTGATGCAAAGAAGCCCTAGATGAAACATGTCATGAGTTTCTTAGGAGAAAAGTAATGGCATTACATCACTAAGCTTTATTCATTATAGCCGTGCATTAGAAATAATAAAAATGCACTTTGAAAGCACAAAGAATAGAAATTTTGCGTCTCCAGCGAATTTTAATAGTTCTCAACAGGAAAACATCAAGATCAATGGTTTAGCCACTTCCCTCTCATCCCATCTCACTCGAAAGCGTTGTGCTGAAACAGTGATGCTAAAAGTTCTGGACGTTGATGTAAAAATATCTCAACTTCTTTCATTCTCATTATTCGAGTCCCTCACTACCACCTTCACAAAACACCCTTGTATTTCACGAAACGGATGTATAAACAGCCATCATAATTTATCATATCTTTCTTACAGCATAACATAAAATACACTTTAAAATACCGACTACGCAGAATGAATTCGGTTCAAGAATTTGAGAAACTCACCTTCGATGCAGTAATTTTTTCGAGTGCAAGACGTGTTGATTCTGTTCTCTCGGCGATTGTTTCCTCATCGGGCCGTTGGAATGATTCATCCTCCTCGTCGATCACTTTCGACTTCATATCCGACAGTCGTGAATAAATTATCTTAAAACGATCATTTTCAGCTCCCTTTAAATCAAATACTCCTTCAAAGGAAATTCCTTCTCGACTTTAACTCAATAAACGCTTTAAAAACGGCTCAAAAAATATACCGCATGTAAATCACAATTTTCGCATGAATAAGGGTGAAAAGCGAACCAATCTATGCAGCCTCAGCACTCCACAACCCCATCTATCATGCTTACAAAGCAAAATTATGCACGGCGCAAACGTCACGCACTTTTATGATACCTCTGTTTCACCTCAGACGGACAAAGCTTCCGTTCCGTCAACGTCGGTAGCACCATAACCATATGTCAGATCATGAAAATGTATACGAACCATATACGCGCCTAACAACGCATCATCACTGGACCTAGTTTTGCTCTGGTAGACGACGCATCAACCCAACAGGAAAAACAAGCTGCGATGGCGATACCTGATTATTTGTCGTGTATAGAAACACCGCGTATTCGAAACAACATATCAAATTATTTCACACAGCCATAATACAAGCTGTGATGTTCTTTTCATATTACCAGGTGACCACACCAATTCTCCAAAAAAGACTAATTGGTCATATTTTCTCTTCAGTGGTGTCACCAGGATCCTCAACTTCTCTCAGGTGATAAAATCACCTCCGATTCCGTTATTACACTGCTNCAAGGATCCCGACGTATATTTGACCATTCGTCTGTTGGCGCTGATGGAGGCGGCAGCAACCTGAACAGAACATTTCCACAAACCCATGTTTAATTTAAGACAAATGTTAAAAATAACCTGAATGTTGTACCTTATTTGCACATCAATACATTTCTCTACATCCTTTATATATGCAATGCGTTGTTCAACTGAAAGAGCAACGGCAAAAAACATTACCAATCTGCAGCCAATTCTATATGTTTGGAGACTGCCTAATGGGAAGGGACATATTTTTGACGTGCTGAAATGGGCGTGGATGGAAGCCTCAAAAATACGCGGTCAAAGAACAACGAAGAGCGAAAACTCGAAGGCATTGCACTATTCTGAAATGATCCTCGCATCCAGCTGAATATACATCCCACCGGATGGGTTAACGAAAAATGTGTCTTCTTATTTAAGGTCATCATGTAAGCTAAAAACCTTAAGGTGTCTTGATACCTTATCTCACCCAGCAAGTGCCAATCCTTTTTCTAATAAATCAACAGTTTCATTAACTTGTTAACAACATTGAGGCCTATATTCCATGAGAATCACAAATAGAGCACACAATTATAGTTGGAAACTTACTCTGAAAGTTTTATCGACATCCTCAAATCAACAACGATAACGAATGCGATAGCCTGCAAACGTGCATATAAAACATTGTGATGCGATATGCAGAAATACAACGATTGTATTTAGGACCGAATGAAATAGGAAACAGCATAAATGGGTGGCAGAGAAGAAACCACACAATTAAGCGAAATAAATCTTGCACGGCGTGGCTCCCTTATAAAAAAACATTAAATGCCACCCACTTTGGCACACTTAAGCTTATTCTTCCCAATACCCCTCACGTTCTTCAACACTTCAATACAGAAAAGTAGTCGCGCAACGCGCCTATCGTGCCTATGATGCAAACACGCGCGCCACCCTCTACAGCAGCGACAACTCATCACCGAAGTGGAAATCAATTCCTTCAAAAAAGAAGACAGCAGAGGAGAATTGCAAAACTCTGGAATAAACTTTTATTAAGTTTTTGGGTTCGTAAGGCATTCTTCATCCAACTCATTTATCACCAGTAACATGCAACGCTTGGAATATAATTTACGTATTTTCCCACTTTTCAGACGATCCATTTTCTGTTATTGCAAATAACAATATTGTGCTTTGTAGGTTGCAATGACCGATTTCAGGCAATCCGCTGCAGATTTTAATTTCAAGAAAAATGTTGCTTGCAACCAATATGGTATCACCTCGAAAGTTGAGAGAGAATCATTCGTCGCCAACTTTGCTTTCCTCTACACAATGGGTAATCCAAATAATTGTAATACGGACCTCTGTAATTTACTTCATTCGCCTTTACATGTACTGTTGTCTATGTAATACCCAGTAAATGCGCCAAGTATGAAGAAATCATAGCGCGTAAAAAACGAGATGGATAAGGGAAGGATCTAAAAGCTGCTGATTTCATGGAGAAGGGTGAAGCAACTGCCTGTACTCTCTAATTAGGAAGTAGGTATCGAATAGGACAGGCAGCAGTAGCCCAGCAGACTTGTTTGGTGGCGCATTAATCGCAAACCAGGACTGCCATCGTTTTAGAGGGAAAGCTTGCAAGAGTGATCTTTCAAAAAAAAAAAAGAAGTAAAGACAAGAAATTAGCATAGCAAATTGAAGAATACGATAGTATGGAAATAACCGGAAAAGTATCTGAACAAAGAGCATTTGGAAAGGAACGACTATTGAGAGGAAAAACAATTACAATGATCGCTTTATCGATGAGATTTTATCCCTATTCAGGTCAGTTAGAATCGAACCGTTACGGGTCTACTCTAAATAAATCTAATGGTTTGCCTGAGATGTGTCGGTCCCATCATCCATAAATTCATCACGAAAAATTTAAGCCTAATTAAGACAATAAACGAGCAAATTCCACATAAGTCAGTTCCGAGACGCAAATGAAACAATCGCTGAGAATAGTGTTTAAGGTATGACGTTAAATAAGCATGATGGGCAACTTATATTCTCCTAGCACGTAAATTTTCAAAGAACCATTCCAGCAATAGAAACATTTTTCTCATTTTTGACTAGTTGGTATAATAATAATTATACGACGCTTAATGATTGCAGTCTGTATTAGGATCCACACTCTGTCCCATCATGAATACCCGGCGCACAAACATCCCAAATCCCGACGCCCGCCACAAACGCAAGAAGCTCAGATGACCAGACGCCCACATGTACCCCTGCACCGGCTTTACCATCAACAATCCACCCACCCCGGGCCACTTGGCCATCCAATCGTTCCTCACCGACTGCATGTATTTACGGCAGCATTCGCTGGACAACCGGTTCAATGGGGTTTCTCTGCTCGTCTCGCCAATCTTTCTTGCGTTCTAGATGCATTGCAATGGATGAGATATTTCAAACATACAGCATTTGTCGGTTTTCAAGCACCATCATAACTAAGAAATTGGGTAAGCGTGGAGAGGAGATGGGCATTGATTCTCAAACTTTTACCACCTCTCACTGCAGCTCAGTCGTCATTGAAGCGGCCTTCGTTTAGATCCGTCGGGTCACAATACATTTCAGAATAACATTTGCTAGGGTTGGTGGCGTTTTAGAGGCTCGCCTTAATTTATCAAATTTTTATTGAATTCTTGGCATCCAAATGTCAACCAATTGAAGATGCAGTAGGCCATTTGTTGAATAAGTTTTATTTTTATACAAAGCATTTATATAAAGCATCCAAATATTTTTATATAAAGTATATAAAGCATTTTTCCGCTGCAAAATCCTCCTTCGGTGCCTCATCGTGGCGCAGTGGTGGCAACGGTCGTTCGATAGCTATGGTAGCGGAGCGTAAGCCCCAGCAGGTCTAACCATGCTACAAAGGTATTGAACTGTCAATCCTACAGCGTGGTCGATTCATACCCCGAATCACCAGACCATGCCTGCTAGAGGTTGAGGACCGGCTAAATTCGAAGAGAGGTAATGGCCTGCTCGCCTAGCCAGCGAGGTGGCGTCATCTAATGGCTAAAACAATGCACGGAAATGGGCCTCAGTACCCTGCAGGGCGATCGAACCACTCTACGGCGGAGCGGACCTCGAGAACCCAGAGACGATTGGGGTAAAACCTGGCCGAGAATGGCGAGGATGAGACCAAAATGGAAATGCATTGTGGCCGCAGCGTGCACAGCGTTCGATAATCCGGCCTATCAAGTGATCAAGTGATAAAGTTCTTTTTTTTCAAATTTAGCAGGAACCTTCCGAATAAAAAAAAGAGAAAAGATGCTTTGGTTATATTTGACGTGAAGCCAAAATTATATGATAAAAATTATTTAATTGCTCATAAAGGTACTCAGCCTGAGGAATTTCACCAACACTCTAATTGTTTAGTCTGGAATAGGACTTCTAATGGTTATTTTAAATAAAGACTAAAATTCTGAACCTAAGCAATTATATCATGAATTGATTGTTGCAATTACGCTGGGTATTTTCTTCAGCATGTCGAATGAGATAATACAAAGAAAATTTGGGATGTTTTCCAAAGAAAGAGTGAACCGCTGATCAAAGTTTTGGGTGAGTATATGGATTGACTCCGAAATGCATGTTAAGAAAAGATCTTTCGGCTTCGAGTGAATCGAATTTTGAGATCTTCACATGATTCTGGCTTAATGTCAAATATAACGGAAAGCAGCTTATTTAAAGAATTCGTTTTATATATGACGAAAAATGAATAATCCATGATATCGTGTCCACTTGTTTCTTTTGAAGTCGCATTTCTACTCACAAGGGTAAATTGTACTGTGACAATGATGGCTAAATTTGCCTCCTATTTTAAGACGTTTCATTTGCCGAAAATATTTTCAAATCTGCTCAATTCGAGAAATAGAAACAGGTGTTTTTCTGTTTTCGAGTCGAGTTGCAAATAACTGCCTAACCATTCTCGTAATACATCAATCGCTATTAAAACCATTTTGGTGAAAAACTTTGGTTGTACTTTTACGTCACAATGTTTGACATTTTTGTGAAGCACCTAAGAAAAATTATAGACAAAAAATCCATCTCATCCTCCCTCTCTCCTCTTCCGCAATGCCCCTCTCTCCCCCTCTCCCTCCTTGTGCTTCTTTTCCCCTCTTCCACCCCTCAACTTCCGCAAATAGGCACGCTTAGATACACGTCATGCACGTACACACTAACTCATATGCATAATGACATGAGGTCATCATAATGTGTTCTTGCAGGAATTCGCAAGGATGCAAAATAACCGCGAATGGGATCGAAATGGTTATTACTCATTTCTTCGTAAAATATGAAGTGATACATTAGGGATTTTGCGTACTGCTGCAAAAATATTATAAACAACAGTACTAACAATGTTCGATAATTCATTTATTTGATTACTTTTTATACTTTATACACAAATTGCACATAAAATGGCATAGTCGAGATCAATTATTTTCATTTTAACCGAAAAATTTATGTAGAAATCCTTGTGCCACTTCGCCACCAATCATACTATTAACTTGATTGAGCACTTGAATTGGATTCTAAATGGACAGAACAGTATTATATCATACACGCATCAATCTGAATAACTTCCTTCATTAGGTATGAAAATTTATGTCAAGTTCGTGAGCTTCTGGTTCTCAGGTCTCGAACTTGAAGGACTCTCTAGATGACAGCTCGAAGACCTCGAAGTTGCCTCTCAGATTTTTGACACTTTTCACCAGTGTTGCAGTCATAAATTGAACTATCAATCCTATCTTATCTAATAGATACTAACATGAAGCTGAAAAATCTCAGACGGTAACGCTTTTCAGTTTCGAAAGTGGAAAAGATTAGTGGACCATTCAGCATTATTTCACAGATCATCTCGTTTCATATACTACAAAGGTTGCTTTACCACTACATCACATAATTCCTCTAAATAAAAGCTAAGAATGGCTGGAATATGTATAGGGTAAATTATGAAAAATACGAAAAAAGCGAAGAATAAACGAAGTATGCAAAGAAGCCGAACTTAATGCAAAAAATAAAGGTAAAAAAAACTTCCCTTGAAAAATATTATTGAGGAATTCTTTTCTTTATAAAAAAGAAAAAATTCCACTCAAAAATTATTGCACTATGAAAAAGGTAACCACTTTTTCAAACACCAGCAAGTTTTTCTTGTTAAGTAACATTTCAGAGTTAGATGGCTAATCCCTTTTCGATTCTATGCAGCTGATAAGAGTTAGTGCAAAAATTCGGTTTTTTCATGAAAAAATTCTCGATTGGACCGCAAAACAAATATTGCAAATAAGCGAGTATCTCATAAATTTCTGAGAAAATTCGCATAAAAATGCAATATTTCAGACGTTGTTCACCATTGATCAGGCCATATTTATCCATTTTCGAATTTCGGTCAAAATAAGTGAGTATAAAAATTATTCAAAGATTATGAGAAGAGATATTTTCGCACATGGTATCGATGAAATTTGTTGATCGGTCATTATGCACTCACTTATATTTATATAGCCATAATCCTTTATAGCTTCACAGTTTAACTTTAAATTTAACTGCACGAATAATGATTATAGAACACTCAAGAAACTGTCAAGATTATGGATGAATACCTGATCAAGGATGCCTGAAATTTCATCGCATCTCTTAATAGCCCGTTGCATTTGCATGCCCACTTGCAATGAGCCAAGTATATCACACTCACTGATCACCCGCCTTAATTGACCACATTGATGTCGTTCTACTCCTCGTTTACATGTTTCTTTCCTGCAGAAAAATGTTTATTTGAAAAAAAAATCTTATATAAATCGAACGCTGACTTTATATGCTGAGGCAATAAAATGCTCCATTTTGATGGACAACAAGACTACTTTACTGCACCAAATCCACAAGAAATAGCTCTACAACAAGACTGAGGAACCCCAAGGGCAATGCTGTTCTAAAAGACTCGAAAGAGAAAAACCATAGATGAGAAAATGACCACGCTGCTACGATCGGTTTTAACGAACTTAAAAAGTATGGAGTGGAACGGGAGCTGATTTGAGGGGAAACCAAATAAAGGTGCACAGATATCACATTTGAAAGTTGTTAATGCATCTGTAATTGGAGTTGCGACTCCCTCTAGTCCTGTCATCTAATTCCAAAGTGCTGTCACTTTTGCCAATTGTATTCCAAGGTATATCGCCTGCAGAAAGAGCATATATCTTATTCAAAGTCCCAATGAACTTACTATAAATGCTATTCATTATTACGTATTCGCTTCCTTCACATGTAATTTTTGGACTTGATTGCAATAGCTAGCAGTGATGCATCCACTTTATATTTAGATCTTATAGGGATTTCTTAAGAACTGATCTAACTGTTCTTCTTCTGTCATTTCTAATTTGAATAATATAAATAACCATTATATGTCATACTCTGTTATTTTTAAATCTCGTAACTTTCCAACGTTGAGTTATATTTGAAGATTGCTTATATAGAGAAGGTATGGAATTTATGGCTAACAAAAGTTAGCGTATTTTTTAAAATAAATATCATCGGATCTTTTTAAACTATTTTAGTGATATTTATTACCTATGTGGTTTACACTCATTCTCTGGAAGTAAGTGAATAAATTCCCTTTGAGCTAATTAGAATAAGCAGCGAATGCTTACGATGCTCGAAGAATGTCCACATTATCGCCGCGTAGTGCATTATGAATTTGTCCACCCCATAAATCCCATGTCTTTTCGTCTGCTTCCTTTACGCAATTCCCATATGCGATTTGCATAAATTCACTTAGAAATGGAAGACATCCTAAAAATATTTTTCAATACTCATTCGTCATCAACATTCGATATGAAAATACAATAGGGAGGTATAAAATGAAACGGAAAAATATTGCTTGAGAGAAGCACTACTGTTAGTGAATATTGATTTCTCAAGGTGTGTTGAAATGCAGCGTACAAAAGATGATCGAAATCTAAACCTTAGATTCTCATCCCTAACAAGTATCCTATGTTGATGGAAGAGAGGGCAGTGAAGGATGCTAAATGATCCCTAACAATTAAAGAACATGAAGTCACAAAACACTGAGATCAAAGAACGTGTAATCGAATGTGAGGAGTTCATATACGCATCGTTTATGTAGTAGTAACTTTGCGAACAAAATTTTAAAATTCAAGAATGTGCTAGTGAATAGTTAGGTAAATTGTGGGAGAGCTTAAGCGGATGCTCAACAAATCATTGATAAGCAATGAGAAGAAGCAATATAATTTGAATAACGTAAGTGGTTAAAAGTAATTCAAATTGAATGGAATACCTTCGCCTTTAGGAATGCCGAAATTCTTATCTGCGCCAGGTGCCAATTGACGAATTGTTAGGAAAGGGTCCATATTTGTAGTGTCCTTGCCATCGAGCTGGAATTGTTTAGCAGCAAAAGCCGCGTTTGATGGGGGCTTACTCCTTTTTGGACTGCCAAGAAATGCTTCAGCAAGTTGGATTATAGATTCGCGAGCAAATTCGTTGTCCATGTTCGGAAGAAAATTGGGTTTCAGGTTGTAGCTATTAGTCGGACTAAAGTTCGGGTTGTTACGAGGAACATCGTCGAGATTCCGATTAGAGGGGTGATTAGGATTGGCGAGTGGATGTTGACGTGCGAGAGATTGTGCTTCAATCAATTTCGATATGGTTGGTGATATGGCATTTGTGAACGACTGCCCAAGAATCTCAGATGGACGAGCATCAAGCGTAATCGGTGCTACTTCTGGCCGACCAGGCCTTTCACTGTAATTCTACTTCCGTCAATGCTAATAAAATGTCAAATACAAATTGATCGTTCGAATTTAGATAGGAATAAAGATTTTAAGCAACATTTTTCATTTATTTAGGCTAAATAATCGCATTGACAACAATTGTGAAATAAGTGGTAAATCTTTCTAAATCATTCGAAAAGTGAGTAAAAACCTTGTTCGCGGGAGCGATTTGAATCCGATGTACCTTCCTATGCAGATAACAACACTGTAATCGACCCAAACAATAATGAAGGTGGGCGAAGGATAACTTTATTATGAAAAAACAACCCAATTTTTAGAAAATAATGATTTCTCTATAAAATTCAAGCTGTATTTTTTGGCGGTTCAATGCCTCAAACGCATTAAATATTTCCATTCAAATGACCAAATGCGGAATGACATAATTCTTCTCGATAAATGAATAAACAAAATGAAACGTTCTTAGAGAAAATGGTGAAAGTTCAAAATCGATGAAAGAAGGCAAAAATGAAATAAAGGAAATTGTTTCGCGATTTCGAAAAACCTTTAATTCAGGAAGAAAATTTTTAAACGGTTATTTTTTATTTTTCATGGCCGGAAGAAAAGGACAATCTTCAAAAAAAATATCGTCGCATGTGAATGCCCTCTATGGACATTAAAAAAAGGAACTTTTCTTCATCGATTACGTGTAAATGCATTTCTAAATTCGTATTGTCAGTCGAAAAACAGAAAATTAGGTCTGTGTTGCGGATTTGATTAATTCGATGATAAAGCTGTTGAGGGTGAGTGAAAGGGAAATAAGAGAATATTAGATGAAATTGGAAAGACAATTCGAAGATTTCTGATCCGAAAGATTTGAGACCGCTCAATAGCAGTTGCTTGGACAAGTTCCCCATTTACTGCATAAGATGAATTCTTTCTCATCTGATACCAATCATCAAAACATTAAAATGCTTATTTATTCATTTTATTATACCTACATTCTAGTGAAATATGTATACCTTACCATATATTACCATACGTCCTTCCTCCAAGTCGGCAGGGCAAAGAACCTAATCCTTATCTCATATTTGGGACTAAGACGTCTCTGCAACTCACCACGTGATGTCCTGAGACTTTCCTTCTCGCTGTCACGGTGACGAATTGAAGGCAAAAATAAATATTTCGCAAGCAGTGCTCCTCGAGATACCTGGGCTTCGCCGCTCGCCTGAGCTTGAACCTTTACGCCACTCCCTTCTATTCCCGAATTGAACCAGTGATGCTTCAACCTACCCCTAGTGAGGACTGCGTATTTCATAATCTCCATGTTTTCACAGGGTTGAGCCTTCGTAGTCCCCTCCTCTTTCGCTTATTTGACAATATGCAAAATTCTAGAAAGGTTTAAATTCTTCGTAGGAATTGTTTCCCACAAAAAATCATGTAAATTTGAACGAATATAATTTGCACACTTACAACTAATTCTGAGTTTCCTATGAGTCGGCGCTGATATGTCGGCATTGGAACGAATGGGTGGAATTTAGAAAGAGTTACTTGATAATTATTGAAGTTGTTATGAATGCTGTGCGTTATTAAATTAGTGGATATACAGACTCTCCATCGTTGATTTCGTTATGAATGGGAAGGATGGGAAAAGGGATCTGCAACACTAAAGTGAAAAGTAAATGAATGATTGAGTAAGACATTATAAGAGACAATTTGAATGAATGAATGCAACCGGTTTGAATGAATCAGATCCGCAATGTTCATAACCAGTGAATTAAACATTTAATTCACGGGTTAATAAAGAATGCAACATGGCTCTCACAAGCGTCAAGCAACGAACAGTGCATCCGTTTGTGCCGCAAGTGTGTGTTCCGCTGCGGTTGCGGCTAATCGCGTTGCCATTTGTGTTAGCTGCCCGATGTTGCCATCAGAAAGCAAGTCGAGGAACGGAATATTCTGAAAAGTGAACAGCCTTACCACTTTCCACTAATAACTTCCGGTTAGGAGATGCAAAATTTCTTTTTTTTGCAGCTCGATACGCTATTGAACGAAGAGCGATAACAATAACACTGTAAATTTTTTAAATGTAAACGTAGTGATGCCATTCAGTCGATCAACGTTCAGAAGTTAGTGATACACCGATCAATTCATCATCGTATGTTCAACTTATGGTATGGAATTTAATACATCCTTTTATTTGAAGGTCTGATTACTCACACATCAAAGCTGAAAGTATAGGAACTAATGGCACTGAAACCATGCCCCACTGAACATTTATTTTCGGCATAACCAGCCTATATCAATAAAAAAGAAGGATCTGTAGTAGCCATGAATACAGAACCATTCAAAAAATATGTATATATACATAAATGGATATCTATTTATGCATATATATATATATATATATATATATATATCTAAGCTCTATTGATTAAGATCAATCGAACTCAAAATCTTCATATGGAACATATCAAATCCTTCAACAGATTTTTAATGAGAATTTCTTCCAAAAATCAATCAGTGTTGGTAAATATATTATGGGATCAATGCTGATCGTTAAAAGTGCGCCAAAACATTCTCAACACACTGACCTAGATGTTAATGTGTGATGAATGCATGAACGCGAGGGAACGAACGACAACGCTAGATTTGCACTTCAACTATTTCGCATTTGGGTTTGTAAAGAGGCTCAAGTTTTGAATACTCAACAATGCGAGAGTCAAGAACTGACCCAAATCATAGACGGCAGTGAAAGTCTTTAGAGAGAGCGAGGGGAAGAGAACGTACCTGTGTGCGACAAACGACAATCGACGACGATAAGCAGAGCACAACCGATGACCACCACATAGTTGTGTGTGTTCTGAAGTGAAGTGACGGAAGTGCGATGTGAAATACGGATGGTCAGAGGATCGATGCCCAGGTTGACCAAACAACTGGAGCAGTACCGGATCGATGTTGATGGTGGTTGTCGCTGAGCACGTCGCAAATATTGCTGTCAGTGCGCAACGATGAGGGTGCTGATTCCGGTTGACATCCCTTTGTGACATTTAGTTTCCGTTAAATGCACAACATACTATCGTCATATGCGTCACGCCAACAAACAAAGAAACTTTTCCATCTAAACATTCTACGCATCACATTGCATCTTGCCGATCATATAAAGGATCTTATTTATAGGAAGTTCATCGTGATTGACAACGCCGCTCACAGAAGGTGAAACCCATTCGATGTCATCCGCATAGAAATCTATTAGTGAAAATAGGAAAACGATGCGCTTTCCAGCAATTAGGAAAAATGAACAATATGTGCTTTTTACGAGTCATTTTACCTATAATTTTCACCTATTATTGCATAATATCAATGTCGACTTTTCTTCTAGGCATCTCTACGCAAAAAATAAGTCTTTCTAACTATGAGTGTGGCACTTAAACAATCTTCTCACGAATTCATTTAAATCGAAGCGCATGCGAATTTAAAGAAATTTGGCAGTTAAACTTTGCAATCAGCAATGACGCAAACAATGCAATTGCAATTTTCGAAAATGCAATCTGTATTCAGGATGAGAAACACAAAACTAATCACAAATGAAATAGCTTATCAAACTGCTATCTTGACATTCAACTTGACACATCTGCTCCGTTTCTGGCTTAATTATCATTCATTATGTGAACTGTTTTTGCTCACATCATTTCATTCTTTCCAGTTGCTTTTTGAACAGCCTGCTGACTTATGGAAAAAGAGCGTATATAAAAGATAGAAAAGTTTTGCTCATTTCCGGTCATATTTTCATCTAACATTCAATTAAGGTCTTTCCTTCGAATTGGTTTTGCTAAATATTCAGCTGTTTTACCCTCTGGACACATCTCCCATAACTATGTAAGCAAGCAACATATGATGCCAACCAACACAAAGCAAAAAAAAGCGCCCTCGAGATATTCGAACACAAAGCAGCTGCTAGGTGCTTATCACTGCAATGAATTTCCTACTGCTCTGTCTTCTTTGTGGATACGTTTCCGCTTATAATCTTATCGTTCAGGTATGCTTCTATAATATGCTTCTTTTCAACAGATTGGAAAAATCGTAACATTAATATCTAAGAAAAATATTTGCTTTAGGCTTGTATGCATTTACTATCACTTCAATGTACTTTCAGTGGTCACTGAAGAATGAGTTTCTTCTTAAAATCAATAGCAAAATTACAACATTGATTTTAAAGGCATCTTTAAAGGTACAGAGGTTTATGTAAAATTAATTCAATAAGAACAGTACTAGATAAATCTTCGGAAGGATCTTATAAAATATATAAAATTACTTGTTTTACGCTAATAAAAACTCAGCAGTCGCTTGCATTTGCTATCAATCATCTGTGCTGCAAATGTGATGCCGATTTTGCCATCTTGAGGCAATATAAACAAATTGAAGCTCTGCTTACATACAATACGAAATCGTATCAAGTGATAATTCTGCCATCCAATGCTTTTGCCGGAAGCAACTTTGCTCTGAGATTATGGATTTCCAGGTGAATCACCGTTATTTAAATTCATGTTTCGAGGATCTTCGCGAATGGATTGTTGCATATATGCGAAGCAATCTAATAGGTGGCAAATTTCATCAAACACTTCGAACGGGAAGCATCCAAGCAACCGATTTACAAACAACCGATCTCAATTTACGTTTTGCCTCTTTAGAACATCACCGTGGTGAGCATTATCTGCAGGTTGGCAATATATGAAATTTTCATGCAAAAAATTCTTTGTTCCAATAATAGCAATTATTAAAATTGGAAAGACCGATTGGAAACGAGTGACTGCGATTAGAAAAGCTAAATAATTGGAAGTTTTACTCCAAGAATGAGGAAAAAAGAGAGAAGCCAAAGAAGGGGCGAGGGACAAAATGAGCCAAAAAGAGATGAATTAAAGAGAAGCAGGAAAGAAAACGGGCAAAAAAATGTGAAGTAAAATTTGCGGCAATCGGGTTTGGATTTAATGGATCGCATTTTGCAGAGATATCGATGAAGCATTTCAAATGAGATTGGTGAATAACATTGGCATTTAAATAACCATTCGTTAATTTTTGATTGTTTAATAAACTGAATATAATTAATTTAAAAGTTAGCTCTTAGCTAATTTGATTGCATGTTTTATTAGGAACTGAGCTTGATCCAGTGCTCTTTTTTGAGAATCCTTTTAGAAACCGTTTAATACTCCTCAAAATTAGACAAATTCTTCCCTGCAGAATAACTCATCTACATTTCGAGATATTAAACTTTAAGAACTTTCACTGTTACAGATAAAAGGATTCAATATAAAATTGAAAGGAAATTGGTATTACAAATTATTGTATATAATTACCGACTCGGGTACATTTTCGTTATCGGTCGATGATATGAATATAACAATTGGAAATATTGAACCGGAAGTATTTTCTGGATTACCATTCATCAACACCGATTTGAACTGGTCACCTTTCTTATTCTCTTTATGCATCCAATTAGGTTGAGAAAAAGCCTCGAAAATAAAGAATTCACGTATTCAAATCAATGTAGTTGTAAAGAAAGTAAACTAATTAGCACAATATTAATTTTAGAGTTGTGAAAAATATTGTCCAAAGAAAACCGTTGAAACGAGTCAGCATAAATCAAGAGAAAAAAATTTTTGCATCAGAGTAATACAAGCATCCCTTTGGAAGCATTTTTCCCATCATTGATCAGGCAATATCAATCAAATATGTTTGAAAATATTTCATGAAAAAAGCAAAATTTCTTCAGCAGAAACTTTCCTTCAAATGAGTGACTAGTTTTAAGTGAAACCGTAAACAAAGTGATTAGATGACTCAAAATCTATTGATCAATTGCTTGCAGCATTCACCGAGAACAACACTTAAAGAACCTCAGCAAAAATCTTCAATCGGTGTTGTTAATTTTAGCATCTTAATAGGTAATTTTCTGCTCATTCAATCCTCACTCGAAATACTTTGCAATATTTTTTTCAAATTAATATTGCAGTAAAACTGTTTATGGCAGTTTCGCATTTTCATTGGATCATCCGAAGACATTATCCAATATTTTAAGCGGTTTTATGCATCGTTTAATGCGTAGTAAATTCGAGAGGACAATTTGTATGGAAGTTACTAGTGCGTTTGATGCGTTCCTTAGACATGGCGTTGAACAACTCTTCTTTCGTCATACACTTCCCAGTGGTTAGCACTTTCAATTATTTGTTTATAATTGGAGCATTTTCACTTCGGCTCATAGATGCTGCTAACAAAAATAGGCTTCTTTTATTTATAAGCTTGATAGGAAAATGTTTTAATGCGCAAAACATTTATAAAAAAAGAATAAGTTTATATAAATTCTCATTTATTTGCTTGCTTATTCATTATATTTATATTTCTACGGAAATATGCACATACACAAGTCTTATTCATTTATTCACTCACTATGTTGATTTGTTTTTAGTGCATTGTAATTGAGGAAACGAGTAATTCGAATAGCTGACTCATTGTCGCTCTCGCCGACCAATTAAGGACGATGTATGTTGGAAATGCAAGCAACAGTGACAAAAGTTTTTTTTATCTGTTCAGCATAAACTCAGCATTCGTCTACTGGCTTAAATGCCGGTATTAAAGCTATATTAATTGCAGGTGCAATTCTGAATAATTCATTGGTTTCGAAACCAGTGCTATCGGCTGAAGGTGATCTAACCACTTATCATTATGGGATTGTCAAAGAGAGCACTATCCCAACTGCAGAACTTATTCCCCTCGAACGACGTCCTTATGATGTAACATATTCGATAAAATCACAACTACTCGAAGAAATTCTATCGACAATCCATCAGAAGTCACTTTTCGATGGGTTTGTTTCCGGTTAATATTCGTTATAATTGAGAATTTTGCAAAACCACCCTAGTAGAACCGGTTTAGCTCGACCAGCTGGATGGATGGTAGTTGACTTATAGTCAGAAATGCTCAGGTGAACTGTGTGAATATCAGAGGATCTAAGAAGCGATAGTGGTAAATATGCCAGCTAAACGAATGCGGTAGACCAGGTCTTATGTATTACTCAAAACTTACTGTAGAAATGGAATTAATTTATTCAATATTCGTTCATTAAAGAATTTAAAAGGCGAGTTTAAGGCTTTTACAGTCGCTTAACTGACCTGTAATGATGAATTCCTTCACAGCAATCACAGTTTTATCGATTTTTAAGGGGCATCTGGAGCGACCTAAATAACTGCACCTAACTTTTAGTATTCTATAAAGCTCAGCTTTTACAGATGAAAGGAGAGGTCGCTAGCTTAGAAGAATGTCCATAATAAAATGAATGGTTCTTGAGGGAAAAGTTTGCGAGGAATAACAACGAAAATTCACTTATGCGTAATCTCCGCTTCCAATTCCCCTCCTCACTACCCCTAGCCACCCCTCTTAACTTATTAATCTTTGGTGCCTTGATAATACTTAACCTTCTCCAGGAGCTACAAAGACGATCTGCAATATAGCCTGACGGTGAAATGCACTAGGCGTCCAGAGGTGCGTCTAGAAGGTGAAGGCATAATTACGATCCTCGACGAGCATTTTGTCGTGACTAGCAATAACTTCGTTCTCCTCAACGATACTTTTACCATTGGATTACTGCTGAAAGCTCTTTACAGGCATGTCATCGTTCTCTCTACCTTTTTTTGGCATAATTTTATGCGGATTTGACTTTCCCTTTAAAAAATCCTTAAATTTTTTATCCTCCATATATTGCAACGAAGTGCAGAAGTATGCCCGAAGGCTGGCCCAGTCCTTAGTTTGATGCGTTTGACAGATCAACTAAGAATTCTACTAATGCAACAAATAATAACCATACAGGAGTTCAGTTGAGAACAACTAGGACCAATTCACGTATCACTAGAGCAGATTTCGGGATGTAGCAATACTTAGCTTGTTAATCATAGGTATAAAATTTTACATGTTAGCTTTTGTGGGTGGAAAGCTGAATAAGCAGGCAAATATGAACACATGGATTTGTTCAATAATATTTTTTGCGTGAAAACAAATCTTTAAAAGTCGACGACCGTTGTAAAGCAGCGAGTAAAATCCCCATTTGATCGTGAAAATATAGGACGAAGAAAAATGGGAGAAATGGCGGCGATTTTTCTATCATCTGAATCCGCTAGAAGGTACGTGTGTTCAGCTACAACAGTCACTGATTCGAACCGAAGATTTGGTTCGAATTGTGCGCATGAGGACACCGAGAACTGCCCAGTGTGTCACGTTTCTCGTAACAACGCATTTTGAGATTGTTTTTAGACTGCGCGGATAAATCTGCATTGCGTTTATCGTTTATAGTTGGTATTTAATCAAAAAGTCTGCTCAAAATGGCAAAGCCACACTTGAATAGGAACTCGAAGTTCTCAGAAGTCATGCCCACAGGTATAAATCGTTAACAACTGAATAAGTGGATTCCATATTGATGTGCTAAGGAATTTGCGTAGAAAATGAGTTCATCGTTCCGCTGCTGACGAGCAGATAGATGCATGTATACCATCAAATATTGCGATATCATCTACATTTTCATGTCTTTTTATGTTGCTCTTTTCTTCGAACATGAACAGATTGCAAAAATTGTGCCATCTATTTATTCGTTTGTTTTTATGTCCGTTTGTGTCGTTCGAATTTTCCCATCTCGGATCCCACCAACGAAATTTAGGAGGCGGGTGCTGGATTCATTTTGGATTCACCTTGAAACTCAGCAGGGTACTCTCCAATCTCACCGCTTCGTTTCACATTTTTTAGGAAACGTCAGGCGTTTCACATATTTCAAACTTTCATGTTTAAGTATCGACAGGCAAGAAATTTTTTATGAAGGAGTGTCCGCGTACCAGGCCTAATACTTGGCTGACATGCTGCTGTGGTAGTGGTAATCAAGCCAGAAATGTTCTTGAGCACTGCAAGACTCTCCTTAAAGCGCTGTAATCACCATCAAATTTGTCACCTTGAAATTTTCAGCTAGAAAGTCATCAGTAATGTTCTTTTGTGGAAAGTTGGAAATTTTCAACTGTTCAGATGCTGCTTTTTACAATCAATGGCGCTGCGAAATGCTTCCTCCTAATAGGGTGTAGACCATATCCAATTGTTTCCATTATCAGAGATTTGGGTATTTTTGGAATGTGGAACCCAAAGTCAAGGATAAAGATGACTCTTCGCTCTCATTTTGTCCATCCACAAAACATGCTGCATGTGGGAAGATATGACTAAAAAATCAACCATAATTGCTAATTTTCCATTGAAGGCACATTACAAGTAGCTGGTTCAAAGCGAAAAGTAAACAAGTTCATTATAAGAATGTGCCCAATTAATGCACAAAAATATAATACACTCATGCTGATGTAGATCGTTGAATGAGCAGGTGACATCTTAAACATAACTTTGATATTTATGGTACGAGTAAGCAATTCGCTGCCACCTTTAATTGAATTGCAAAAGAATTTTTGGTTAGATAATAAATATTGCAGCCATCGATTGCAATTACGATTTCAAGTGTTGCGATCTTCAAACATGGATTTCTTAACTGATGATCTACCTAAGGACTTTGCAACCAAATTACAACGACAATGGAGTACTGCTATTGGCACATATTTGCGTGTACCATTGCCAAGTGCATTTGGTATCCTCGCAAGGAATGCTTCTCTTACAATCGATAAATCATTCATTGTTTTTGCAGTTAATATCGATCCACAAAAACATCATAACACAATCAGATCACTGTCATAATTGATCAAAATTACAAATTTCCACTTATTTACTCGATACTCGACTAATTCTTATTCTATACGTAAAATATTCCTCCTATATCGACGTATTAGCCAAAATCGAAATTTGCGTATTACAATTGTATGATGTATATATATTTTACAAATATTTTACTAACAAATATGCAGAATTAATTGTTATTCGCTAAATATTTTGTTTGCTACAATGTTCTCACCTCATATTTTAGTGTTATTCAATAAACTCCAATCGGATAAAATGCCCCCAGGAATTCGTATGATCGATTTGTTTTCATGTAAATAAATCGAAATGTCAGTTTCTTTTAAAACAAGTGAATTATTTTCGTAGGATGAAATGCATTCATTTTTCTTAATTCTTTCATATGAGCATATGAATATTAAACGAAAGAAAAATTTACGATGTGAAATGTTTTCTATAACTTTGAAAATATTTTTGACGCTTAATTGCATCATTTGAAATCAAGCGTTAAAGCGGTGCTTAATGATGCTTAATTTCATCATATTATCGCCTTATTATTGAATATTGCTCAACCGTTTGGTCCCTTTACTTATTTTGTGACACTATGTGCATTTAAAACGTCCAAAAGTGTCCGCATAGCCTTCAGTAGAGTGTTTCGCGGTCCTTACAAACCCGACTGCACCGCGCGCTTTAAGATCTTCGAGCTTGAGAGTTTCGAATGTAGAAGAGTAATGCTTGATTTGGCATTATGCTGTAAAATTATTCATGGATTTTCTGATATATCCTTCGATAGTCTGTTTGCTTTTGCTCCTCATCGCAATCGCCGTAACTGTCGCTGTGCAGTTGGCACGCAACACATGCACACTGATCAAAGTTCTACGCAGTGTCCAGCATAGAGTAGTGCGAGTCTGGAATAGCCTTCCAGAAAATGTTATAGAGACTGAAAATTTGACTGTATTTTTGTATCGTCTAAAACGTTTCAATCTGCACTTCAGAGTAAGAATGGTTAACTGAAGATTCATTAGGAAGTGCCAGGTTTTAGGCGACTGATGAATGTGTTGTGGTCTGCTGTGAAGTGCTTGCTGCCTTACGCCGTATTCTCGTATGATGTTTTTGTGATCATGCGCATTAATATTGTTCTTGTACCACACTGCTTTACTGCAATCTCCTTCTTTCTTCTGTCAGTAAAGATTCCTTACTTATTTATTTTTTGATAATAATTCGGAATAGTTTAGAATGAGAAGAAAATGAGTACCTCTCCACTCACGGCCTTGGCCGATCGGCTTACCGCTTTGGTTAATTTTCATTTCTCTGTACTTATTATAATATGGAGAAGATAAAGGAGCTTTCGTGGTGTTGAGAGCAGGGAAGATTACTCGTATGTCTGTCGAATACTACAACTGAGTGAATTTTCAAAATATAATTCATGTTCTATCCCTGTCATGATTTTCTATTTTTTGTATTGTGTTGTAATTTTTATATTTGTTGCAAAAAAAAGCCTTTTGTCACACTGAACTAAGAGTGACATGAAATGGTTGAATATAGCGGCGGTCTTCAGTTTTGGAAAAAGATATAAGGGAAATCATAAAAACGCAGATAATAGTTGAAGATAAAATCCAGGACAAGGCTACGTCCAAATGGACTTGAAAGTGCAATTTTAATAGCTGATGAGAGCATAAGGCGACTGTGAACCGAGCCAGGTTGTATTTCAGTAAAGGGAGTGATTGTGCTCCGCAGATTGACAGAAAAGGGAGAATGGGATTGTTGGTGAAACCTTAACTCAGAACAAAAATATATTCAAATGTGTTGACATTCTTGGTTAAGAAATTCGATGCATAATGTCTCAATCGGTTATTGAAATTCTTCGATTTACATGGTTCTCAATCGGTTATTGAAATTCTTCGATTTACATGGAATTTTTTAAAACTACAATTTTTTAAAAATTATTTTATGTGTTTTACTAATTTCTTCGAGCTCGAATGTCAAGAAAAAGTTTACACTGCACACTGCACAATTTAAGCTGAGATCATCATGTTGATTGATTAAAAATATTAGTAAAACATAAGAAGCATTAATGAACTATTTCAGGTTCTACCCGATTATTTTCTATGCGATTTTTTGATTGCCGTAATAATCGCATATGTACTGCACCGAAATATAGGTGCAAAACAACGAAGTTTAATGGGGAAATTGAATAGCTAAACGGAGCGTTTAGATAGCAATTCAATCAGTGCACACTAATCACGTGATGTTTATTTATTTAAAGCATTCCGGTGAGATTCTTTTGCTCTCTTCTTATCGTCTGCTAGCTAAGTTTCAGCGTTCAGACCGCTCACTCAAATATCTTTTAATGTGTTGACTATGCGGAATTTTTTATTTTTTGCGATCTAAAGATAGAATTTCACGTTAGTGGAACTTGCACTCCTTGTTTTCTGGTTTTTGAATTTTTGTCTACTCAATTCCTTAACTATTTAGCACTCTTTGGCCAAATGCCAGTGCTTTCAAAGCAATTGCACTCCATTGCTGCAAAAAATATCGATTCTTAACACTTGTTGCATAAGAAAGTAAATATTGGCTAATGGTGTAATGTGCAGTGTAATACACTGGGCAGAATCGTAAGATCAGGCATTGCCGCCACAAAGATCTAAACCCAGTAGTGATGTTGTCATCGTGGATATCTTTTTATCCAACTTTTTATCTCACCTTGCAACTTTTTTTTCATCTTTTATATAAAGCTTTCCATGAAATTATTGTGAAAAAATTTTTTGAAAAAAGTTTTCGTGAAAAATAGAATTAAGAGATTAAAGCAGTCACATTTATAATCAGGTTGTTGATATAAAGCCCGTATGAGGAATCATCTAAACGAGTTATTGCAAGTGTTATGTGAAATTGCATCCATTCTTGAGACGGTTTTTTTAGGAAGCGTCGCATTAATAGACCTGAGAAGAGTAGAACCTCAAATATTTCAAGGGAAAAAATAACGCTTGTAATCGAACATTTTTAATTTCAGTCATACAACAACGTTTGATCATCACTTCAGAAGAAATAGTTCCAACGTGTGGAACCAACGAACTTCACCTAAAATAAGAGATAACTAAAATGTGAAATCTCGAAATTCTTTATTTGTCTTTTTCGTACTTTTATTATCCACTGCTGTTCTTCAGTTTTCCTATGTTATCTTTCACTGCTCTACCTTTGCGATCTTTGCTCTAATGTTAAGCCTAATGTGATCATTATCATTTAGTTTTATTGTCAGTTCGTATCAGCTTATCAGTGAGACGATGCATCATTATTCATGTCACGGTTTTGTCGCAACATTTCTAAAGAGTTTTTGATGAACTAGAGTAAGAGTGCTTCGTTTCGCTTAACCTATCAAGGGTTCACAGAATATTTGTTTTCAGTTGTTAGATTGTCCATAAACGTCGTTGAAATATGAAGATGTTTCCAATCAATTTTTAAGAGCTTTGGTTATTTTAATTTCGAATGTTTTATTGATAGGTTTCAAAACTTGACAGTAATAAATAACCTCTCGAGTACATAAAGATTTTTCAAATAAGCGAAAGAAGTTTATAATTTTGACGATTGAATGAAAGAGTTAAACGGAATGCAGTTTGATTTTTTCGAAGGAGGGGAAGGGATAACCAGACCAGAATTTTTTGGAAAAAGGGAAAATTTTCCATCAAAAAATATCATTAGCAAATGCAAAACATGAGTTTAATAAAGCCCGAAACCCGAACAAGAGAAGGGATCATAAAATGCAGTACCCCGGTTTGTAAATGAGAGAGCCCTTTCTATCGTGCGTTTTATCTTTCCCCAATTTGCGATATATCCCCACAAATACCCCCACATCTCTCCCCCCTCCCTCTTCCTATCAATTCCTAATTTATTCCCACCTCTTTGCTCCGATATGTCATGCTATGCTGTTTCAGCACAAAATGGCAGTAATAGAATTTGCTCCTCTCAATGTTCCACTAGAGAGGAGGTTACAAACACTTTCTGTGGTTTTTTTCGTATTCTTCTTCCTTATCGCGCCACCGCTATCGATTTTTATCGCTATTTATCTTTTGTTCACATCTTTCTGGTCAGTTCTCTTAGTGGTCATTTTCACATGTTTCGTAACTATTGTTTTAAATCGTAAAGGATGTACATTTTCAGTGAGAGTGAAAACTGTAGCTGAAGCCATGTATTAAGCCTAGGTTTCATTTCGCTAATACATGAGAAAACGCTAATAGAACAAATGGAGTGGGAAGGGCGAAACGTATAATCATGATCATAAATGGGTAAACATTACGACCCATTTAATCACTTGATCTTCTCGTCGACCCGTTCATGTTTATCCCTCATTATAAGATCAAGAGCTGCACACCTAGCCATGGCCGTCTTTTCCATCACTTATGATTTGATGAGAATAGAGATTTTTGTTTATATTATTAGAATGGCGCTCTATGATTTCATGTAACAGCTATATATAACGATTTAATATAAATAGATCATTGAAAATTTGCTGCCTAAAATTAATAGTGCTTCATTGCTGAGTGCAGAAAACACATATTGGCCCACCACTCTTTTCCATCTGAGTTTTCGAGACACTCTTCGATTTACGATTTTTGAGCGACATTTACAATCCTCAATTGGTAACATACCAAACATCAATTTTACGCGGAAGTAATAATGATAATATTAATTGGAACTCTTTTATTCCAATAATCAAAAAAGTAAAGTACTTTAATGACTTGCTAGAAAGATTAGAAGTAGTACCAATTTTTCTTAGAATCTCTAAGTAAGACATAAATGATTTAACTCAAGAAATTAGTGTTCTGAATGAATCATCATTATTAAAGATGTAAATAGATTATTTTCAATCATGCTGTCAATCTGCGATTTTTTTTAAAACTATTATTTAAGGTGGATAACAGCACTCTATGCAATTTGGTTCGTATATGATTTTCGATGTTCCGAACGTGGTTCAAGACCATTTCGTTTTCTTCAGAATGGAAAACTCTGGAAATATTTTGCGAAATATTTCCCCATGGAACTCGTAAAAACAGTTGAATTATCACCTAATCATAATTATATTTTTGGGTAAGTATTTCGTTTTGTGTAAATTTTCCTATAAATGGAAAAAGCACTATTGATGTGTTGTAAGTTTATCATAGCTATCGGTAATTTTCATACCAATGCAAAAAGAACAGGATGAATAAGATTATGCACTTCAATGAATGCCAATGATTTAATTCCCTACAGTATTTACAAGTTGTAGTTCATTAGTAAGGTAGTGCTAAATAAAATGTCATAGTTGTTTAAGGGGTGGTGGTTGCTCCAATGTTGTTTACTTATTCTTTGCGTATGGGTGATATTATGAAATTCTAATGAAGCATACGCAAATATTTGTGGTTATAAATCAGCGGATACACTTAATCGTGGTCTGTCATCTTTCAACGCTTTGTCATATCTTTTTGAATTGTAGTTTCATTTCTATGCGTATATTTCCTCAAAATTATTCACCATCGTTCTATACTATAGAGAATTCGTCACAATAAAGTTGATTTTTTTCGAGTTATTGTTCTCGTTTTCAAGTGCCTTTATCTATGTAAATGATTAGTTATTGATTGAAGATCTCATCCGCATGGAATTATGAGTTTGGGTGCATTCACAACGTTTTGTACGAATGGAACTGGTTTTTGGGAAGCATATTCTGGATTGAAGTCATATTTGGCTGTTCTCAATGGACAATTTTGGTTCCCGTTCAGGCGGGAATTTATCCTCTTATCAGGTATACACTTAGTGCTAAATTAGAACATCTATGATGCATGAAATTGCAAGATAGAACTTGAAATATTATAGGAATTATAGTTGTTGAAATATTATAGGAATATTAGAGGAAATTATAGTTGTTGATTAATAACTGGATCACCAACTGATCAGCAACAATTCTGTAAATTCGAATATTGCCGATTGTTACCAATTTCTTCAGTGAATGCTTTTACACTTTAAAAAGTGACTCATCGTTTTTCTCTCTTTGATGACTGAGTCAAACATAGTCGCGAATAAAACAATGTGTTAAGCATTGTCGTTCATCAAATTGTTTGTAGACATTCGTATTGTGTTTTCGATAAAATTTTTTTTAGCATGATAAATTAATTAACAATTTCAGTAAACTATTGTAACTAATAAATGACGATTGTTGCTTTCTAGTAAAGTCAACTTCACTAATTTTCTGAAATGAAAGAAAACCTTTTTTCTTTTAGTTCTTGTCGAATAGTTTTCTCTTTTATTATTTAGATGAATGAAGTGTCAAAAATTATAGGTGTAATTGCATGCTCTAAATCGAGTCTCTCGCATGTTCTCAACACCGATAAAGGTGTCGCAGTTGCGATTGTTTTGGGTGGAGCAGAGGAAGCATTGGATGCTCATCATGGTTGTTATGATCTTTTACTGCTTAAACGCAAAGGTTTCATCCGACTTGCTTTAGAGACCGGGTAAATATCATTTATTCTAAGCACTAAATGCAATTTATTTGGCAAATTTTTATTAAACTTTACAACCTAATTTTAGTGCTAAAATTTCGCAACCTTAAAATTTCAGTATTTATTATTGCAACAGTTTCAAGTATTGTTCAACTTTAAAATTCCACTTTCAAATAGAAAAGTGAACAATACGCCAAATCTCTTAGAATATTTACTTATCTGATTTATAATAAGGTTGTATATATTAGAGCTACAAAATAGTATTGTAAGATGGAGCTCACCCTTATAGATTGATTGCACTATAACGTCCTGCAGTGTTATAAGAAGCAGCATCTGAAAAGACAAGAATACGGTAGTATAATTTCATTTACAGTTTAGAGTGTAGATCTCGTATCGGTACTAGAATTTTTATATCATTGTTGCTTTACGAATGAGTGATTCGATGTTGCATGATGTTCTATCAATGCAGCATTGATATTCTGCAAACAAAATGGTATATCTAGAGTTTAGATGACGCACAAAAGATACATTTTGTTCGATGTTATTAATCGGCTGGCAGGTATTCGCATCTATTTGCTTTCTCAGCGCTATGCTACCAACATTGCAGCCATCTGTGCGCCCCTCTCTTATTAGTACACTGTTTTGCAGCTTGCAAGACTACTTCCACAAGTTCCTTTGCTTATCATCTTTATCAGAAGAAGAGGGGGTCAGAAATTTCGACGTATACTGCAGTCACTCTCGAAAAATGTATTACCTGATTAAAACACACTATTACACCTGCTAAACGACCGGAAACTGCGAAGTGACACATCTTGCTGGCCGTATGCACACTTTGAGACAGCCGTATTTGCATATGCACGTGAATTTCTATGTATGTATCTGTCTGCTAAGTATGAAGTCATTAAGAGGGATCTGTCTGATGTGGCATACGATCTAGAATGCGGGTTTTCAATGATTCTCGGATTCTTAGATAATCCCTTCATTTCTATATTTTCGAATGAATTCACATTTCAGGGCACATTTGGTTCCTGTATATCATTTTGGTGAGAATGATACGTTCACTCAGTTAACCAATGAACGAGGCTCAACGCTTCGAAAATTTCAGGTCAGTTCATTGATCCTACATTTTAGTGTATATAAAACTGCGAGACCTTTGAAATAACAAAAAGCTTTAGTACGATTTCGCGTTCTTTTCTTTGCCATTCCTCTATCTAATTTTGGTAAAATGTGTTGCACTTAACATTTTTGCGACCCTCATTGTCTCAATTTGGACAAGAAAGGGCATCAACTACAAGTCTATATAGAAAATGGATTCTATAGTCCGGGAGAGGAAATGGAAGCAAGAAACGAGTGTTGGGATCTGATGGCTTAACTGATGCAAGATTCCTCTCTATCTATATCACTCACTTGATATGTGAGTCTGCCGACATATCCTCGAAATATGTTACATTATTCATTTTGCTGTTATATATATATATATATATAGGTTAACCTTAGCTCCAAAGTGAATAATCCATAAGAATGTAATAGTTTCGAATAAAACATATTACTAATTACAGTTGGTAAGCCGATTATGGTGGAGAAAAATCCGAATGCAACACGCGAAGAAGTGAATCATTTACACGAAATATATTGTAATGAGTTGAAGAAATTATTCGACACTTATAAAGAAAAATATGGAATTCCAAAGGATGCGCAGCTTAATTTTTATTAAAAAATTTGCACACTTTTCAAATAACCAGTCAATCAGATTGCTAATATGTTGATGAATCACTACGGAAACATTTTCGTTGTTAAGAAATATACATGACTTTATTCATTTCAAACAATATCACTTGTTTATTTCATAATGAAACTGCGATGTCCCTCTTCATAATATAATAATTCAGCTTAGTTTTTATTACTTTTATTTTCTTCGATTATTAAGAAAAAGACCCTTGTATATATGTGTGTTGTTATGCTTTAATGTGACTCAATTTTTTATATATTTGGATGATGTGACATTAATGCAAACGCTTTGTACAATATGTATTACGCATTCTCTATATGTTTGGTACATGTAATTCACAACTCATAAAAAATTTACAGCTATTTAAATTGATGTGTATTTTACGACCAGATTAAATTGTGCAATTTTATTTCAGTTCTTTTAATTTTTTCGCGCTCAGTTAAGTATTTAAATTGAATTTTTTTCAGTCTAAGTTTCTAATTTTCGGTGGAATTTTTTATAATGCGTTTTTTTACAGTATTTCCACTGATACTACGCTCCAAATTTTACAAGTAAATTCGAAATTATCGAACTTAATCATTATTTGGAATTGGATGCCGATTAATTAATGCGGTTTTTTTCGAAATCCTATATTTTTTATTAATTACTTGCATAGTTAGTTATTATTTCTAGTTTATTACTCGAATAAAGTTGATTTCACTGATTCGCTTATTTGTTACTTTGACTGTGTATGGAATGAATAAAGAAATAAAAATGAAATGTTTTTGTTTGATCACTTCCACTTCGGTTAACCTCCTCAAAGCAACAAATAAAATACGTCACGTGCTTGAAAACTTAGAAGATTAAAGCACAAGATTGAGATTGTTCTTTCATAGTAAACGTCGATAACATGGTGCAATATGTGATTTTTGGTGGTTCCGGATTTCGATGGCGCAGTCCATTGTTGTTCTTTTATCTATGGGAAAAACATTTTCAATCAGTGGTAGCAAAATATTTGCCGTTTACAAACTGCTTGCATTGCATCGTTAAAATCTCATTCTTGGCACCTCCTCATCTTCATTCACATTCAACTTCACCCGAACAATGAGGAAAGAGAAGAGGGACATCATGACTTATCAGTGCAAAATGGAGTTCGAAGCCAAGACATGACTGCATAACAACTGTTCTTGGCACCTCCTCATCTTCATTCACATTCAACTTCACCCGAACAATGAGGAAAGAGAAGAGGGACATCATGACTTATCAGTGCAAAATGGAGTTCGAAGCCAAGACATGACTGCATAACAACTGTTCCTAATTGATGGATGATAACTGATGTTGTTAGACAATGTTACAAGCTGAAAATTGCCGACTTAAAGAAAACACGTAAAAAGTATGGAACTATTACAGCATAACGCTCGTTTACATCGATTTGTCTCTGAAGGAAAAAGTGAAATGTTGAGTAGTGTTGTTGATTCTCCTCACTCGACGGCTAGTGCTGTGTTTCTCAAATGTTCCTGTTTCATCACTGATATTTTATAATTTACTTGGAATCTACTTAAATCATTGAAAGATTTCGTGAAACTATCGCCATATATATACTTCTTTCATCTCAGCCCCTCTTTCATCTAATTTTCATCCTTCCATTGAGGCTGCTGATTTTGGGTCTTCAGTTTTGGATCGTTGACTCACTGATATTGGTCTGCATCTTGTTCGTTGTCGTTTAAACGAAGCACGAAGAGCCTGAAAGGAGAATCATGCCTCGGATACTTCGGTGGCTCTATTGCATGACGCTTCTTGTGTTTGGATTACTGCAGAACATTTGATCCAACTTCCCCACCTCTCCTCCCTGCCTTGCCCGTACCCCCACCAGTAAATCGTAGACCCCTCTTACCAATGAACTTCGTTAACACTTTCAGAGTGACATCTGGCAAGCTTTTGCAATACTGTGCTAAAATTTTAGGAGCGAAAATAATCCACACTCCAATTTTCTCTCCGTCGTAAAATCTCGAAGGATTCATAGCACGCCTGGGTTTTACTCCATGTTCTATAACTATGTGTTGTGAATATTTTCATGGCCGTCGCATAATTACGTATCTATGTGGAAATAATTGACTTATTTGTGCTGATATATAATCTTTGAAAAAATTCTTTTTCAAGAAAAAACAACAATGTATATAAAATCTTTCTCAAATTGCAGATGCGCGAATTGAGTGCTTTTCTATTCGTCATATTTATTATCGGTTTTGCCAGCAGCTATATCAAAGAAATACGTCGTTCTTCGAATCGTAACCAAACGAAACAAGATACTTTTATTTTTTATTCACTCAATTTTTATTCGATTGAAACTGAAATCTTTGTCTTAGTCTTATACACGCAAGCATAAAAGCTATATGTGCTCGACAGTGGGGAGTAAGATGAGCAAAGACAGAAATTTAACGTGCATTTAAGCAACTGAAACTTGGACGGGATGGTGTAAAGTTAAAGGTGACGTTATAGAGAATGTGACTAAGACAAACAATAAGAGAAATGATTGAACACTTTCCAGAAAAAAATCACCTTCAAATGTGCAACGAAATTTGCAAATTTTTTGGTCTCTTTCTGAATAATAAAGAAAGCAACATACGCTTTTAATCACTCGTTGGTGCATAATTCTGAAATCAAGAAGGGAGAGAAAAAAATAGCACTGAATAGAAAGCAATAAACATTTATGGTCCAATGAAGGCAGTGCCATACATGGAATACGGCTGAAGCAAAACAAATCTCGAATCAGATAGTATGAGTGATCATTGAAAAATTGCAGCAATATTTGACTGGATTTAATAATGCTCATTTCAGATAGTAATACAACTCTGAACATCACATTCATCTCTCCAAATACATCTGATGGTGCCGTTTGTGGTGATCAGAAGTTGGCTGCATTTATTGATTCAGCAATGAAGTACTATTCACATGATATGGGTCAATTAAGCAAGTACATCCTCGATCAGGTTCGATTATTCCTTAAATATACAGCTTATCATTTATTTCCACATATCTTTAGCATTAACAACTTTATGCATAGTTTTAATTTTCGTTTATTTTTTATTTATTCATCGAACAATAAGCCAAAAAAAAAACATGAAGTGCTAGGATAGTGATAAGCAGACGCACACAGACCGCTCTATTGTTGATTGTAAAGGCCGTTTGCATTTTTATATGCGTATTGTTTGCTGATTATTTAGGCTTGCTATCCACGTTATACTTTCGAAATAATTTAGTTTGCTTCCTTTGAAAGATGCATTTACCTGTATTAATACCATTAAATAATACCTGTATTACTAGCATTGAATGAGCTTAGTTGCGAATATATCCATCTTGTTGTCAGGTCATTACCTTAAAAAACCTCACGTAATTAACTTTCATTGATATAGCAACTGAAATAGGCGATAAATGTATAGCAGGTGATGATCTCCTTCACGTTTGTTTTTCATTTCTGACACCAATATTGGGAAATGTATTCATTTTATGCTCAATTCCAGATCGTTCGAGCGGGTTATCCAGGCAAACATATGGTTCATGCACAAATGATCGGAACTACTCGACAGGGTCTCGATTGGCAAACACTCACCAATAGTGATGTTTTCACTCGATTGAATAGATATAATTGTTACTATCATAACACTCAAACATATATCCTCATTCTTCGTATTGTTACATAATCATATATTTCAATTCAGTGTAATACTTATTGATTGATTATTGCCGATTAACGATCACTTTTTATCACCCTATATATCGTTATCATCTAACATTTGTTGCATAATGTTTTTTGGTCTTCAAAGACATCGATCATTCTGAGAGGATTAATAAGGACGATTGCTGTCAAAAGTCCAGTTTTTTTTTTCAAAAGAAAGACACCTAGTCCGTGATCTAACAGTTAGGATAAGGAGATTACATGCAACACAATTTTTAGCGGAAAAACTCCGCCAACACAAAAACCAAACATAACAAAACGCCGTTTTTTTAAAGCCCACTCCGCCTCTGCTTCGCTTTTTATGCTTAGTGATATGTGACAGCCGTGTGGCTGATGTGTGCGAATGATATTAAAAAATTTTAAAAATAACAGCACAGATATGACTCCTTATCAGATGTGCTGCGTGGTCGTTGCGGAAAGCTGTCCTATAATTTCAGTGCACAATCGATGAGCGAGACGCTTGTTCGCTAGCCACAGACGAAAAAATACATAAACCGTCGATCATTTGTTAGAATGTTCACTTTTGGATGATTTTTGAACGTCCTAATCTCATTGCTCTCTAAACAATCAAACCGGAGTCGACCGAGCGTCACTGTAACGGTTAGCTCTACTTGGCTCGCCTAGCCGTCTAAGTCTCTTTGAGGGTTAGCACCTTCTGTCGAGCTGCGGCCGAGTTAACTGCGAGACGACATAGGTATAAGGGGCAAACAGTTTTCATATTTATACAGTAAGGTGACAAACAAGAAAACTCTTCGCTACCGCCGTTCGCCTCTCGAACTTCAACAGCCACCCGTATGCCCACTTTGTCTCTAGACCAATCTAGGAGCTGGAATGTACATGAACACATCAACCACATTTTATACTCTCCCTAGTCGCTCAAAATGTCCCGACACCTGCTACTGCCTCGTTCTATCATTTCGAGTTCCCATCGTTAGATAATTCACCAAACGGATTAAATAAGCCTCCAAATATGTTTAATATTGCGTTTTTTGCTGTGATGGATTCAAGTCGTCGTCTTTTTTTCGCACTGTACTTTCTATTTATATTTTTGTTACAATCGCCTTTATAAACACACGCATGCATATTACAATAATAGAATAGAGGCATTAATATTTTCAATATTATGCACAACCAATTCATAACCACATAAAGCTCCTTTTCTCTGGATTTAGTAGTGGATCGTTGATTCGCTAGTGTCCGATTCTGAAGTTATCCTATCCTCTCGCCGATTGGGTTTCATTATCGGTTGCCGCATATGTTGCAAGTTCAGCGGCATTTTGACCTCTTGGAGCACGAATATCACCTGCGTTTCGTTCACCTTCTGTTATGCTATGCAATAATTCATACAATTTTTGATATGGGAATCCATCTGTATACGGCTTTACACAATGTAACAATTTGAAAATCTCGTCTAATTGACTTGGATCAACGATCATTCGTGATGCCTTACGAGCGATTTCAGTGGGATCGGCGTCTAATAATTTTTTTTGCTTCTTAATTCTTCGTGGATTTCGTTCGTTTTTCCATGGTAGAGCACCGTAGAGGAATTCACACAACATATAAATACATGACATGATATCGTCTGAAGGAAGTTGCTCTTTGTGCTCATGTGCAGCAATCGAACAATACTTATAAGTACCCACAAAAGGCATCACCCTTGCTGGTTTCACCTCAGATCCTTTAACCTTTCGACATACCGTGAAATCGATAAGACAGATCTGCTCAGCGGTACGATCGTGATGAGAAAACATATCTTTGCGTATAGCAAAGCAATACGGTGCTACACAACGATGCACATAACCAATACGATGAAGTAAACGCAATGCCATAACGCAACCAATGATAGATTCTCGACACAAATGTACACTTAAAGATGCAGAATGTGCCATTCGTGTAACTTCCTCTAATGTTGGTTCAATTTTTTCTTGAATAAAATATGGTCGAGGATATGGCGTTGGAAAATAGATAAGTAATTTGGGGATCACTTCACCGCTGCTTAATTTCTCTTTATAGCAAAGATCTGCAAATGCACCACATCCAAAAACTTTTGGGAAATGCTTACGGAGTCTAAAATTACGATAAGTTCTTGTGAGTTCTTTTAAGATTTGATATTGATTCATAAATAAACAATGTGTTCTTGATGAATCCGAATTGCATATTTTAAGGATGTGATCGTTATTCCCGACGGTGATCGCTTCTCGGAATGCGGTACAATTAATACCGATATTCCTTGTTGACAATCTTAATACATCATACTCGATAGAGGCAATATCGTTCCTTGTTCCTCTCATACCAATTATACGCCATTCTCCATTGTCCTCCAAATTGAAGAATTCACCGACGAGTCTCGATTGATCAACGGTGAGCTTTTTTCGACGCAATTGACTGAACAGTGTCCATGATTTCAATGGAAATGATTGCATATTCCTGAAGAGACGATCAGTCAATACTCTCAGCTGCTCGAATCGGAGATTCGGTGTTGGTTGCGGCTGTGCTTCGACATCACCGGCTTTTGTAGCCTCGACTGCCCTATCTCCAGCATTAACACTCACGCCTTTTGTCGCTGCTGGCGCTTGTGGATTTTCTGGAGCGACTTGATCGGTACCAGCGCCGGTAGGCTTGTTTGCGTCATCCGCTGGTGCATCTTTGACAACTTTTTCAGCTGCCGACCCATCATTCTTCTTGCTTTTCGGTGCGTCCTTCACAGGTTCACCCTCTGGTGCCTTCTGCACGTCTGCTGCCGCTTCTGGCTTCCCCGAATTGTTTCCTTTCCGATCCCTTTCCGTCTCAGCTCGCTCTTCCGTACCGGCAGGTGACTCCATCGTGGACGCGATTGCACGACCGATGTCGGCTTTGTGCCGCAGAGGACACCGTCCGAGAATCCACCCGGGACGTGAACGAAACGGCTTAGTAACACATCGTTTATATAGTGTCCTTGAATGCAAATCTAAGCAAAATAATGAATGGATTCTCTATAAGACGTTCATAATTGCAAATGCAACTACAAATGTTTTGAGGTGCAAATTTGCAATTTGCAAACGTTTGCAAATTGCAAAACATACACGTTTCGCGTTGACTTTTTAGCATTCTTACACATCCGATCTTTGTGGATCGAAGTTATTTTAGCCGAATTTAAATGGCTATGCGTACTGGAGGAGTGTTTAACGCCAAGCATTTAATTGCAATAATTGTACTCAGTTGTAAGGTGTGCAGAACCAGCTAAAGTATCTTTCTAACGTTCATAAAACAAAAATTTTCTCATGAAGTTAACATTCAAATAGTTGGCCAGATAGCGCTCATTCAATTGCCATATTAATGAAACTTCAAAGATAATTAAAACCTCACTTCGGCTATTGTCCATTCAACTCAACTGAATCCGATAAGTAAGAAGTGCATCGGTTTGTAGATTTCAACAGATGAAAGCGAAATTCGATGTAAATTCACCTGCATGATTAATTGCAATACAACCGATCAACCATTCGCTTGGCTAATAACTTGATAGATGAGTATAATGATATACCTTTAGATTGCATCTCTGCTAATACTCACCATTCTCCGAGAGCACTTTTTATCAGTGAAGAAATAATAATAATCGAAATGTTTTTTTTTCGAATTCGATGATTCAATTTTGGCAAAATGGATTTTAAAAAATGAGCAATAAAAATTTGTAAAAATTTTCATTAAAGACTTCTAAACAATTATTTCTCAGTTCTGTTAATTATCTCGAATGATCACCTCAATTTGCCAACAATGGATAATTGTTTTAGAAAAATTCCATTGAAAAAACATCGAAAAATATAGATGAAGTTATGTTGGCAATTCGAAACTTTTCAGTAAAATTTTATTGATGGCGAAAATCGTAACAAAATTGTAAGAATGATATAATATAACAAAAAACAACGTTATTTGTGATCAAGCAACAAGGAAATTCGAAACAACATGGCTAACACAATGTGGAATAAGATCAAAGATTCAGTTGTATACTGGTCAGCCAAAAACAACGTCCAAACGATGAACAGTGTAGTAACACCATAAAATAATATCCACCACCCAATACTAAATATGGACTTAATGTGGGAAAATATTGTTTGAATGAATGGGCAAGAATGGGTGGAGCATTATACGTCTATAAAGCTACAATCTTATTTTTAATGCGGTGAACAGGACGGTGAGGGGGAGAAGAAGAAAAAGAAAATTTTGCTGACCCCAATTGCAGAACTTCTCAACATCAGTCATAATACCACTCCCTGAAGATGTAATTGTAGAAATATTTGTTTCTCAAATAAAATGGAAAAAGAAACTACTTTCCAGCTCAAAAAATACAAAAATTCATTAGGGTAATAACAATAATAATTATTTGAATTTGGAAACACCCAAAGCGAAAAAAGAAAGGAGTCGAACAACAATTTTGTACACTAACAAACAACAATTATAATAATGAAACTTCACCCATTTCCATGCGTTTCTTCAATTTGTTTCCTTATTAAAGCGAACATTCGTTCATACTCTTGCAAATTGTGTCTGAAAAGATTAAAATATTCAATAACCGTAATTAATACTCGCCTATGTCAATTAAATCTAATAATAAATATAATTAGTAATCTGCCCATTATGAATAACACGACGAAAAGAAGCGAACATCAAACGACCAATAAACTCTCGATCAATTTGTTCAGTAGATATTTGTACTCACTTATGTCATGTTATGCTTATATTTGCATTTGTACGCTTACATTTCTACTTTTACTCACTTACTGACAACAAATATTATCGGTAAATATGCAAATAATCATAAATTGGTTATTATAAGTCTGTTAGTAATAATACCAGATGGGTACTTTAAATACAAACTTGTTTCCTGCTAATTTTTGCTCACGTCGCTCAAATGGTATCCAACATACAATTATAGGTTTAATATTGTGAAAATGTCATAAAGTTATAATGAGATGAAAGCACCAAAAAATGAAATGCTTTTGCGCTTTGATTTGCAAATCTTCAAGCTCTATAGCCCAAAATTTTGCATAGAACATAATTGATGAAAGGTGAATTTTAGTTTATTTATTTGCAAGAAAATAAAACAAATACTATATAGAATTAATTGTTTCAACACAAAGATGTTCATCAACTCAACTATCCTATCACTTGTGAATAAATATAACAAAAGAGAATAATTGACGAGAATGAGGCCAAACACCTAAAAGAAAAATGCTTACATTAGCGGAGGAGCTATAACACAAGAGGCGCCTATCCGACAAAGCTTATAACAAAATGAGCAATGTCAGCATAATTATCGAAATATTTCCTCCTATCCGTGTAAAAATAGTTTTATTCAATCTGCCGCGAAAAGTTTTCACTGAATCTCGATGAACTACTAAAAAGACAACTAGCGAATGTCGTAGTAAGCAATAGATGACTAATAAATAACTTCGGTATTGAAGTTTTCACGACGGCACTTACTCTCATTATTAACAATTCACCGTGATCCACTTAGACATAGCTAACAAAACTTTCGTTAAGATATAGATATCAGTAGAGTTAAACAGCCCTATTAAATGAAATATAAGCAACTCACATAACAAGTAAGATTGGTCCCAACATTTCATCGGTATCTCTTAAATGTCGTAGATATCCTTTCGTATAATGCGAACATGTATAGCATTGACAATCCTCGCATGGACGACTAAAGTCATCAGCAAATCTGCAATGCTGAACATTTGTACATCACGAACATCTTGTGTCAAACCACAACATGTCTAGGTAGAGTGGTCGTTGTTGGTGAATGTCATAAGCTTTACCAACCCAGTCGTATTCCTCTCTTTACTTCCAGTGGTATTCCGTTTTTATGTAAGAAAATTGTAGACAACGACTTGCGTTGCATTTCTTCAAGGATGGAGACTACTGAAGGATGCACAGCGGTACTTCCCATAAATCTTCACACGGCGAAATGTTCGACAGAATCAAACGGTTTTTCACAGTCTACAAACAGCAAATATAGAGGAGACTTATACTATCAAACTTTTTTCGATCGACATAGTATGCAAGTGGACCAGGTCGTTTGTTGAATTCCCTGGTCTAAAGCGCACCCGTTTGGCGTTTTGCCTACCTTTGATTAGATGCTGTAGTCTTTTGCAAGTTTAAGTTTTGCGTAGATGATAAACAGTAGCGCATTCGCTTGTTTGTTTTTAGCAACCTTTTAGTTCCTTATTAGAATATAAATGGCTCACCTGTTGCATCTTCCAGCAGATAATGGAAGAATTAATACCCATACAAAATATACCCCATTCACTTATCCTTTTCATTAATCATTTTACCAATATGCGTTATATTAATCAATGGGAAAGATATTATCAATCGAAAAAAATACTTTTTATCATTGAAGTCGAGGATCGAGAAGCTGGCATCAATGGGGAATTCCTTGTTCAGCATCATCATTTGACCTTGTTCGGCAAGCAGTACCGCATAGGTCGAATCAAACAGATCGATGCCCAGTCGACTCAGTACAACCACTTCCGACGGTGAGAACGCTCCACTCGTGTAGCGCAACGACGTTGACGGAATATGTCGCTGAAGTATTCACTCATACACATCCTCTAACAGATAAATTATTTCGCATTGTGGGAATGAAAATGAAAATAAGAAAAAAAGGAACTCGATTATTGCGATGATGAAGTCGAGTTTTTAGGCAACGACAGAGCAGAGTGGCGGGATATAGAGGAAGGATAGGCGACCATGAAGAATAAATATTCGAAATCCATGACCACACATTTTATAAGAAAGTGGATTGAGGATGGCAATCGATCAGAACACTTCAATCTTTCGTCGTTCAAAGTTATTGGCAATTATCTAACAGCGATTGATATTTGGATCATCACTACTGAAACTCCGGTCGTTCAACGTCACTAATAAATACAATTTTTCGAATTGCAACCTCAATGAATCTCAAATTCTGCATTTCTTGGATCCATGAACAACAACATGGCGGTTTTCATTCCTGAAAAGGTTTACGCTGTTTACGATCCCCGTCAACGTAAAAACTAGCATTAAGTTCAACTGAAAGAGTAGTTCCTCCATGAAAGCAATCACAGTTATAAGTCAGAATGAAAATTAAACAAATAGACAGTTCATCCTAAACAATACAAATGCTTATAAATCCCATTCAGCCACGTTTGAGAGATCGCTCACAAAATGGTGCCACTTGAACATGTTGTTTGATAGCTGACTTATAAAGAAGATTAGGGAAGAGGAGTGGATCATGGAAAAAATCTAAAGAACCTCCGTAAGCGAAGAGATGTGATGGTAGTCTCCTTCCCTCTTACTCATTTGGCATTACGTTGTGAAACAGCTTCCTTCAATGCTCATACTATCAATTACGATTGTTGTACCTTCATTTTAGTATCGCTAAATACAAGTAATAGTTGCATTTAAATAATTAATCTCTCAGAGAATATCAATGCTTATTGGCGAAAACCTCTCCTTTTATTCATACTCTTTCGATAGTGAAATACGTAAAGCATGAAACTTTATAAATCATAGATTTTGAATCAAAAACCTTATCTCTTTGAGTGGAATTAATCTCATAATTTTATTAATCAAAAAAAGTAATTTCAAAAAATACTTACAAGAACACATGTCAAAAGTTGCTCTATTTCAACTTCGTTAAATATGGTGGTGATTTCTGTTGGGGATGTTTGGTCGGCTTGCCTCATCGGATCACAGCTGTCCTTTTTTACCTGATCGCAATTCTCATTTTTCGGCTGCTCGGAAAAATCAGATCGCGATCCCGCAATTTCGCCATTTCCCATCGAATCTTCCTTCGGTAATGATTGTGATCCGTTACCATCAGACGATGACGATTCCGAGCGCTTTTTTAACTGTTTCACAGCCTTTCGCTTGGCTGCTCTACGTTCCTTACGACTTTGCTTTGCCGATGGACGATTCGCGAATTGCATTAAATCAATCGCAAATGCCGATGCATGCGGTGATTGTCCCAATTCGGTGGCACAGCGTTCACGATGGAAACCACTGAAGCCCCCACCAAGTGATACCACCGTTGGCTTCTGCATTTCAGTTATTTACGTTTATTATTATAATTCATCAAAAAAGAAGCATCTTGCTAGTGACGTCTTCATTCGATTTACTCATTATTGTCTAGTGCACAAACAATATGACTCAAAAAACACTGATATTTTGTTTCAAGCGCAAATCATTGCGTATTAAAGAACGAGAAATCCAATATTAGTATACAGGCACCGATGGGAAAGGACAATAATATGAGTGCCATCTTGTCTTGGCCCTTGCCCTCAGAACTAAATGACGACATCTATTAGCACTCTGCATGGAAGTGGAAAACCAAATGTGGAGATTCCGATCAGAGGCGGAGGAGGAGGCGAGGAAAACCTAGCGAACCAATAACCTAGGACTGGTGACAACAATGCAATCAAGAAAAAAGTTTCATTTGGATCATGCTAGCAAGTGACTTCCATACTTTCGATTTTCTTAACACAAATTTAATAATCCATTAGCTTCAAAATCTACCTATACAGGTGAGTAAAACAATAATGCAATAAAATATTGGCATTAAGTTATCAATAAACTCACTTTCAATGGTGTACTCGATTCGAGAGTCTCATTAAAGAATCGAAGTGTTCTAGTGATCGCTTTAGTGAGACGTTTATTGGTGCATTCTCGAGGAGTGTCATAATCGAGAAGAGTCTCAACTGTACATGGATCAAATGCAAACACACTTCTACGCAGTGTTGCCACATCGATCTGCAAACATTTGCATATTGTTTGATAGAGATTCACTCTGCGATCAATTTTTACACTTCGATTCACCAATCACTTTGATAGTTCTTCTCTAGAAAAAGCCGAATATTCGAACAAACTCAAATTGCTTCTTTCAGGCTTAACATTAAGGGAGCTGAGTGGTCATCACGATAAATTACTAGTGATTTCACTGATTCCTTCCATCCCTTATTTACTGCTTTGACCCTTCCCTTTCGTATCCCTCTTTTGTACAACGAATACTGTAGTCATTACACCAACTATGGGATGGGAATACAGTGGTTCTAGGTTCACGATAAATTACTAGTGATTTCACTGATTCCTTCCATCCCTTATTTACTGCTTTGACCCTTCCCTTTCGTATCCCTCTTTTGTACAACGAATACTGTAGTCATTACACCAACTATGGGATGGGAATACAGTGGTTCTAGGTGGTCATCACGGCAATTTAGGCTATCGTCATTTGCATATGGAGTTAAGCATACACTTCGAATAATTCTCTACTTCAGAATATAGTAAAAATATAATGAATTGCTTAAACTAAGGAAAGGTGAGATAGCAGCGGAAAGCATTTTTAAGTGTATATTTTCCAAAGATTCATACAATATCGACATCGACCTGTGGGTATGTGAAAGTCCTCCAATCTCAACTCATTATCCAGAACGCTCAGAGGTGGGAACATGTGATCAAGAATATAACCTAAGTCTTTGGTACATATTTGCTCTCGAATCATCCAACAGTTGATAGGTGATCAAGGAGCTCGTATATAGGTACTTTCCCGTTACCACATTAGATCAAAGTTAGATGAATTTCTAGGGCTAATATGTTTGCTGTCAAAGCCGGTTTATTTCTTAGTACCACTGTCGATGGAAATTAGCAGGTACAGCATACTTCATGCTAAACACAGACTTGATGGCGTCATAATTTATAGCCTACAATAAATAAGGAAAGAAGATATATGCGGCTTACATTTCGTCTGCCTGCCTTTGTCCAAATTGAGATTGATTTGTTATCATTGAATCCAGATTCAATTTGGCCAATAGGATCCAAAACGGATAGATGGGTCGCTGAACCTTTCTGAATAACGACTCGTTAACGAATAATGGAACGCTATAAATACAACTAAAAATATCAATCGAAATAATACTGTATTCAACAGTTAATTACTGTATTTAACAGTTCATCATTCTATATCAATAAATAAGTAAAAGCATCAATAATGCTCATTTGTCGCTCAAAGAATATTCAAAAAATATTTGAAAGAGGATCATACCGGCATCGCACAAAATGCCGCATAACCTTTACCGAACTTCTCAACGACCGATAATGACTCGAAACTGAAAGTAAACATAAATTTATTGTGAATAATTCAGTTGAAGAACAAACACATTCTAACATTAATGAATATAATGATGGCAATAGAGATTAACTTGAAAAAATTGTAGAATTTTTTTACTGCAATTCAATGTTATTAATCAGTGAGTTACTTGAAGGAGAAAAGAAAGAAAAGATTCAGTGTAAATCCCACCGGTTGAGACTCGGCGTGACATATGATAGGCTGAACATCTAATCAACTCATTTCAGGACACTTTTCGATTCCGAACTATATCGTTTATAGAAAACTGCATTTTTATTTGAGAAAATAAGCATCAATTTCTGATTTAGCATTCCTTTGAAAAGAAATGACTAAAGAATCGATATAAAAGGTAACCATAAACATTCCTACATTCATTTCCTTCAACTGCCTGTTCAGAAAAGTCTAGATATAGGACGACTGAAGAAGAAAGAGAAAAAAAAAATGCAATCTCATGAAGCTCCTTGAAATGTTCCACTCTAAAGTTTCATGTCCACTATTCGTTGAAAGGCACCCATCCATCCTTCAATTCCTCAGCTCCCTCTCCATTCCCAAATGCAACAAAAATTGTCAGCAAGTCGAGAGTTTAACATATGTCATTTCTGCTTCTAAACTGATAAAAACATTACGAAACATCCCCGAATAAATGCCCTAAGTTATTCGTATGTTATAACAGAGATAATTATAGCTGATGAATGAAATAAAGATGTACTCACAAGGAGGGTAATGTAAGTTGAAAGATCGGTTGTTGTAAGAGGTGTAACCATTCGGTAAACACCTGCCAGGTTAAATGAGGAATATGTCCTGCACGAGTGTATAGCATACATGACGGTGTGCGATGATCTAATTTCACATCACCCCATGAGGTGATACGTCCAATACGTCCAAATATTGTGCAACCTTCCACCACAAACTTTACCATCGTATCACTTTACTGCTGTAAGGATGTAACTCATCTTCTCTTATGATTTCTTCGCTTTTTTTTTCATTCATTTTTACATCATTCGTCTTTGTTTACTATTGTAAAAACTGGTAAAGATAAACGACGCATCTAGTTAATCTTTTTTAATATTTTTGAAATCGTGTAATTTCAGACATTTTGAAAAAAAAAGGAAATAGATTTCACTTTTAAGTGCTTCAATAAAAAAAGATATCCCTAGCTTTTTCGCCGCTTCACCTGTCCACGTTTTCCATTCTGAAGAGTTACTGCAAAAGGAAAGTGAGACGAGGAAAACTAACAACAGAATTTGTAGGATTTTAACGAATAAAGATAGATTTTTATTAGCCATCATGAAATTTTATTATTAAAGAAAACCAAAAATTAAAGGCCAACACAATCTGAAAAAAGTTACTCCCTGATAAGTTTAAGAGAAGATGAGAGAAATGGGAAGGAGAGAAGAGACGATGGGGCACATATTGGAAGAAAGTCGTAACAACATAACCATCCTATGCTATACAATGTATGTTGCTCGTCGTTGGAACATAAAATCCGGTCTTCATTTTGATTACAAACATCAAATACAAGTTTATAGTTTATTTTTACATTATTTTCACATTGAAATTATTATCATCTCGCATAAGTCGATATATAAAACAAATTTAGAAGTTAGAAAAGTTGCTAAATAAAACTTGAATCTAACGAAGAATATTTTCGAATTTTAAGAATCTAAATATCATCTGCATTAAAACATTCCATTTTTTTTTCAAATTCTTTAATTTCAAAAACAATCGAATGAAATTCATATTCCAAACAATCTCATAAACAAAGGAATCAGACAGAATTCTTTAGTTGATAATCACCTAATATGCTTATCCATCTTCCTAGTAAATGAAATATTCCATTATCGTAATGAAGAACGAGTTGAAAATTTAAAAAAAAATTGTTAACGCAATATGATATTTATTGATTCAATTATTGGCATACAATCAAAGACTGATAATATGCGTTATATCACAACCAAATATGAATACATTAAAAAAAACATGTTGAGAGTATATTCATAACATTTCATATTTGCATATATCAAGCAACAATAAAAAAAGCACTTAAATGATGACAAATATAGAATATAATAATGATAGGATAGATAGGAAATTAAACGAAAATCATCAAAAAAAATATGACAAATTTTTCAAAAATATAAGAAAATTGTGAACACAATCTATTCAACACAAGAAAATCCAATCATTTTTTGGTGGCGATTCTCTCCAATATTCTCCTTAATTCGTCATCTGTTTGCATTCCAGTTGCCCATGAAGGTGCTGGCAACGTAAATGAGGACATTGCATTTTTTATACATTCGATCTTTTCTGAAAAAAAAACAATAAATAATATAGTAAACATTGATTTAAATGACTCTACTCTACCTATCTCTGAATATCACAGGCGCCATCTATCGATAGCGTACTCCAACAACAAGTACTGGAATTTTTACAACAGCTGATCCCGAAATTTTTATAAGTTGTGGAATTTTTTTATATGAGGGAAGAAGATGAAACAGGAGGTGAAGGAATACCTTCGATCTTCCATTAATTACTTTTTGTTTCTTTTTAAAACAACACTTAGCGCTTATTCAATTTTTTACTATCATCAGCAAATACCTTCCGGTAATATAATATTTGCTTTAAATTAACCGCATCAATTGAGAGTACAACTTGACTGGATTATTAACAACAGCGATTGTCTTATAAGTCGTAAGCACAGATCTCACACATAGATCAAAACAGATATGGTACAGATTAAATACAACGGAAATTTAAATAATGCAAAATGATTAAAAGAAAAAAAAAAGAATGAAAACTGAATATAACCTTCATCTAAATTGATTGGTTGTGGACGATGTTCAATGGTGAATTCCGAATCACTCATATGCACGCTTGATGCTTCATTTAATGCCTAAATAATAAAGCATCATGCACAACGCAATGGAGAGAATAGAAACAACTCAGCTTACTAGTGGGATGCTAAATAAAAAAATCCAACAACACTAAATTAATAAAAAAGTTTATGAATGGACCATACATCATTTCCCTAAAAAATATTTCACTGGTTGATAAAAATATGACCGTTAGATTGGGAAATTAAAATATTTAGTTTTAAAGAATTCAAATATTATAACCCCCTTCCTCATTCCCTAGCTTCCCCACAACTACAATAAATATATAGAGGTTGAAGCTATTCCCTTCTCTTAATAAAATTAACGAATGCTAGGAGCCACTTCCTAAGATTGTACTTGATTTACATTTTTCAACGATAATAAGAATAGGTATTTGTGTAAATTTATTAGAAATTTTATTTCAAACTCATATTGCCCATAAAATTGACAAAAAAAAAGGATAAATAATCACCTTTTTGACGTAAACAATTACACAACTACTGAATGAAATCAATCGCCTAATTAATATCCAGCATTGAAAATTAGATAAAACAAAAATACAGCTTTATTTTAATAGATAACAAATCTATTAAAGATACTACGGTGCAGAGAATTTCTAAACGAAAAATTCCACGACAAAAAAGTCATACGATAAAATATGTAATTTGCAATTAAAAGACCTGTTCAAAACTGCGTTGGATTGTTGACGGTATATTGTGGGTAGTTTGATAATCGCTGGCAATTTCTGTTGAATCTGGTCCACTCGGAAGTGTCTCATAACCAGCATAACGATCATCGGGTAATACTTCTGATGTTGCATCCGATTCTGCTGAACTCGAATCATCTAAATAAAATTTTTGGAGAAAACATCTCAAATATTGCCGGAAATACATTTTTCAGAGTAAAAAATGAACCATTCTAAGAAGTCCTATAGAAGTACTCAATCATATCCATCCTGTCGAACTCTCTCTCCCCCACTGCTAATTAAAACGCTGTGACAACTTCGAGAGTTAAATCTCATCTCCTTTCGTTCATTATATTGGGAGGGTTTCAGCTACCTTCAGCTGATGAACTCCCTAAAAAGTTCTGCGATCAGAAGTACAAACTGTAAGCCTGAAACTAGCGCCTAAAATGGACAGCCAAGAATAAATAAAAACGGTTAGTCTAAGACTGTAAAAAAATATATCATTTTGCTTGTGAGGGATACCATTTAGCTAGCCAAAAAAAAAGAGAAAGCAAATGTTCTACTTTGACTATACGCTACATGAATTAACGTTCATTTTGAGAAGTTCAAACATTCTATAGACTCCGTTTACCGCCATCTATTGAGAATTTAAGCCTCATATGAAATTAAATATTATTATCGAGTATAAAAAACGGAAAAAAAGAAAACGAATCAATTCGACAATATATGCTTCCTACAAGTTATTATTGATTCTATGGGTTTTTTTTTCAAAACTTTCGAAGATATTGGATCTTCAAAGCTCCGATTTTCTCATCCTTTTAAATGAATATCCACTTTAAAAAAAACTTTAAATGCTAAAATTACTTTTCTCATCAATGAGAATGAAAGGAAGTTTTTCTAATGCCCTCTGTTGTAAGAGAAAATATATTCATTCCTTAGGAGGCATTAATAAGATAAAACAATCCATAGTATGCTGAAAAAGAGTCAATTAGTGTATATGAACACTGAGATAAACTGCCCGTGCTACAATTATCCAATTTGAAAACAAAAATTTTTTAAATATCACTCGAAAAGTGTCTATTTTTAACCAATAAAAATATTTTTGCAAAGCCCAAACTTAGTACTCATGGTTTGCTCGGAAGTAGCAAACATGCGCTTTTACATGATTTCCAATCCGTGCTTAGCTCTTTTGGTAAGTTCATCACGCTATCTACAAAAACTGCAACTATTAGGTTTTTAGCCGCGCTATAAGCCAAAAGGTGCAAAATATTCCTCATTATTCATATGTATGCTTCAGGTATATAGGTTGCATCTCATTAGGAGTGCCTAAATTCATACGGATGGTACTCGGGGACGGTGCAAAACGGAATATAGGATCAGAGATTATTTCTCTTTGACCCTGATCGATGATGAATCACTGCAATAACGATACCCCTATCGTTTGCAATTCATCAACTTAATCAATGATTGAAAAGCACTGATAAATAGTATGTATACTAACGCAAATATAAACTGCCCGACAATTCTTTACGTATTTTTGAGAAAAATCTTACAATTTATGAATAATAATTGTTAAAACAATAGAAAAGTCAAGTATTAGTTTTACTAAGTAATTAGTGACATCACTGATTGTGTTATTTTTAGATATTCGATTGGGGTTTGAATGTATAGAATGGTTGTGTAGCAATCCTAGATAGGAAAATAAAGCTTACATACCGCTATAGTCAATCACATAATTTGGATCACCAAATCCATTCATTTCAACCGCAAAGCCAATATGCCAACCGTCTCTTTCATATTCGTCCTCTAAAAAGATTACCTATGTATTAATGAAACGATAAGATTACAGTGTCCAGATAAGTACTGTTAACGAAACGAATTGATTACTATACCGAATATATTTGAAATTAAAGATAAAACATATATCATCTTTTACATCCAAACTATAAGTAGATGAAGTATAGCGTTCATTTTGAGATCAAATCAGTGATGAACGAAGAGTCTAGGAAGAGAATAACAAACGTCGTTGTTTCCGTTTAAAATAAACGGAACAAGTACTAAAGACGATGAAAGACAATTTTCCTACATTTTTTTTTCTATTCTTTATTGAAGAAAAAGCGATGAAGCGATCCGTGGAAGATAATAGGCAACGGTATAGTTGCCTCCAGGCAAATCGGCTATACCCTCCCCCCCTCAATAATAAAGGATTTAACCATCGACTCCAAGACTACCTCCCTGAAGCAGTCATTTTATTGTATTACGTCTCTCGCCTCATCCAATTAGTTATTTCAGTAAGATTGTTCCCTATATAAATGAATAATTCGAGTTAACAGAGCTGTTGTTTCCACCTATATAGCACAAACGGTTGCAATTCACTCTCCAGATAAACAAAGAAATGTAAGATTACACTAACAGATTTATCGATAGCAATTAAGAGAGTGTGCCTGGGTGAGGTATTGCTGAGGGGGCAGATGTGAGGCATTGCAGTGGGAGTGTCGTGAGGGAAACGGCACATACTCCTNGGTGGATCGGAGCATCAGCTCAGGAAAACTTCCCTCTCTCTGTTTGTGTTTCCGTCATTCGCCTGGCAAGGACGGCCAAGTCCTCTTACAGCTACCATATCGGTACATCATGCCCATTCACCACTTATAAGTACTAAACAAGATCCAGAGTGGCGATTCCTCTACTACTAAACAGATTTCATTAAAGAGCGCTATTCAAAATGCTCTGTCATTCGCCTAACTTACCTCATCTGAAATTAAAGCTATCCCTAGGGATGAGGTTGAAGTGAAATATCTTGCCTGAACTTTCGCCTCGACCATCCCCTCTGTCCAGTGGTAGGTCGACATCGTTTGGACCGGGTCCCATCCCTGTAAAAATTCCTGAAAATCATAAAATAACTGAAATTAGGATAGCTATCGTTGTCTGCGGTTTCAAGCCGCAATGTTTCAAAGACATCGGTTAAAAGAACGTTAATTCAGATATTTCGCAAGAGACATCAAGTGAAAACGTCTCTGCGCACATATGTTCGAGCCTAGATTTAATGTGCCAAATCAGAGGGGATGTATAAAATGACTAATGTGAAGGGAAATAAATTCTGAATTAAATTGATTGAATTTCTTCTTGTTTTATCAACAAGGTTTGTGGATATTTTGAATCATCTATCAAAAGCACAAACTAAATCAGCATCTACGATTGCATGATTGTTGCACATATTAAATAACTTTAAGAGAACGTATGGGTCTAACGAATGTATTGAAGATTTTTATGATTTTCTTTGAGGGGATGCAATGGGAGGATTTCTAATAGAGACTATAAAGCTTATTGAATATTGCCTTAGTAGATTTTAGGGTTTCTTGAAACATATATTTAGGGCTTAATCTATAGGACACATCTAAAGAGGTTCATTGAGTATAATAGTATAACATTAACAAAATAAAGAGTACAGTTTATGGTGGTATAAAACTATCACGTAATGAATGCTGCAACCAACAAACTAAGACACAGTGTTCATTCAGAAACACAGCAGCAACGCAGTAATATAGTAATTAGCAAATATTCATCTAAATCCATACACATAAGCCATGAACAAATCATCTCGCATATTCACATTATAAGCCAAATGACAATTAAAACATCCGTAGAGGCGGAAACAAATAAACAAATATCCACAGGAAACAAATATCCCACAGGAATCCCTGTGGAATATTTATGCTTGGGAAATTTAATCACTACCCACCTACCTACTTTGTCGTTTCTTGCCCAACTTTCTCGCCCCTCAAAAGAGTTTCTTTCTTAGAGAAAGGGTGCGAATTTCCTGACTGGAATAACACGGTGCAATGCACAGTGCAACCGTCTTTTACCGAGGCACCAGTTTGTTATCACAGGGTGTGTTATGGGTAAACCACCGTTTAATGGAAACAACTATTGAATAAAATAAGACAATTATTTCGTTGTGTGATTTCACATTGTGTAACCGAATAAGATTCATTTCATCTCACTATTCCATTAATGTTGTTTTTTACGTGAGCTCTGTGCACATTTTATTGTGATCGTTTACTTCTCTTCTAGTTTTTGGTATATAAATTATGGACCGGATGTCGTCAGATTCATGGCGAAAGGCTCGTCTTGATCGTCGATATGACTGGGTTGGTCCACCAGACAAGATTTCCAGGATACGACCCATCCGGTAAGAATCTTATCACGCTTTTGGGTAACGCGTCGTACAAACTTTTCATGCGGCATACTTGAAAAGTTTGGGGTAAATTTGCTTGAGATGTTGTAGAAAAAGCAATAAGTATCGATGCAACGTTACGATCGGTATGTGCGTATATATTTGCCTGTTGGTTTGTCTGTCTGTTTGCCTGTAGTTTCAACCCATCAACTGGAAGAGAGACGATAATGAAGTATGCTTGATAATATAGGTCTAGTTTAATCCACCGAAACGAATTTTATTCTTTTTAATCATTCTGCACGTGAATTGTGGGTATTTAAAACCGTGATGAAACTCACTATTCGAAGAGAATTCGTTTGATGTGGGTGAAAACTAATTTTCGGTTGAAGATTTGTACAATTGAACATTGCACAGACCGGTCGATCGCTAATGAAAATGTGTGATTAAGCATAATTCAATTTTTTTTCTTTTTTTTTTTGAATGTTGCATTGCTGATAATGTTGAATTTCAAAAAAAGCACATAATGTGCCATACTGCTTGGAGCACTTATTTGCACATTTTCATTTTTCACTCAGTTGCATTCATTGATTATGTTAAAACATTGATTATGCTCACGGATTATGTTTAACTTATCGAAATTGATATAAACCATTATATTTCATCTGAATAAACTAGAGCGCTTTGTTTGGGATGTTCAAAAATATCGTTCTGCTTAATTAAAGTTTGATGTTACATTCATCGATTCCACATTGTAACATCGCTAAATTTTGCTTGGCAAATA
>QEWY01000484.1:1643604-1655263 GCA_006503575.1 Baylisascaris schroederi | reverse complement strand
ACAAATATTTCAACTATTTAATAAATAGTGTCGAAAGCAATTTGAAGAATGAAACAGCTGCCACATTTATTATGTGCAGAATTTCCACATGATGCTATATATTTGATTTCTTTTTGCATTTTTAATTAATTGAATACTGAGACGCAATAATAATATCCGAACATATTTCTGAAATCTTGGATTTCTAAATTTTTTAAATTCAAAGATCATTTCCTCAGAAAAAGAAAAATCGCTCAAAAGTTGAATAATGCTCACTCAAAACAGTAAAATATATTGAACTTCAGTATTACAATTATTTTCATAGTTCTTAATTTTGGTATTTTATAAGAAAAATTTCGCTTTCCCCTCTCTACCGATTTTTCTCTCTCTAATCGCCATTAATCTTTCTTACCATCATTAATCGTAATTTCTCAAAAAGCAATTAGTGGGTTTCTTTGATTTTCTTTGTCTTCACAAAAAAAAGAAAAAAAACTTGTTTCACTTAACAATGGCATTAGCTAATTTATCTATATTAATTACGCACAATAAAATAGATACATATGTTTGCATTTGCTATTGTGGTCAACTCAATTCTGAACCAGTTTAGTGAATTGCGATACATTCATTGATTATGATCAGTGTTGAACGTTTACGATCGTATCGTTCTTTTTTCAAGCATAATTCTTGTGGAACTTGTTTTTTTTTGTTTTTTTGATTTTGATTTTCTGAATAATTTAATTCGAAAGTAAATCGCTTCATTAATTTATTCCTTATTTAATTTTAGCTTATTCTATTATTCAATGAAAATATATTAATCGACTCTTCATATTATGAAGAAGTTGATAGATGCTACTATTATATAGCAAATTTCATTGAATGAAAATAATTCGTTAAGACTCTTTGCTAAAATTATTACCAATTTAACTAAGTCTGCAATAATTTTCTCTTTTGAATTGTTATACTAAGAGATAACACTGGATACTTTTGGCATTTATCTATCCAAGGTATATTAGGATATGATGTTATGTGTATTTGTAACTGAAAACCTCTAGGAAGAAAATCGAAAAGCTAAATCATCTTAATAATAAAAAGATGAAAAACAGTTGGTATTTGTTTCGAAATCATTCATCCTAAGAGGATGAATGATTTAAGCGAAAATTTATTTTTATCATTTGGTTAGAAAAATTTCCTTTTTATAAGAGAATGAAACATGGAAAATTTTCAATTTAAGCAGCAATGCATTATTTAATACATTTTAATAAATGTTAAATTTGTTATTTTATATTGTTTTTATTTAATGCTGTTGAAATTATAGAAGAAGGAGGAAATTGGACGTTTAGAACGAGTGAATACAAATGATTTCTCACAATTCTATAGACAATTCCTTGCTGAACGCAAACAACAAATGGCCACCTATAATAGGTTCATTTAAGTTCATTTTCTAATTATTCTACATATATAATTGTGTCCTTTTCATCTGTAATTACTTAGCAATAATACATATAAGCGCTTTATATTGTCTGCTTTTGATTACAGCCAATTTTGTAATTTTTTAAAGAATTGAATTTAGTGATTCCTTCTAAAAAAAAAAAACAAAATTTGGATAAATGGTTTGATCGATGCAAGGAGGAGAGAGTGAAGAGGGGGATTTAAGTAACGAAAGGAGGCTAATTTTATTCATCGGTTGTTCGGGTGAATAGAAAGAGTAAGAGGGCTTCCTAGTAATATATGTGTTTGTGTTTTTGTTTATATCAATGTATATTTATATGCAAATTATAGTTTGTAATTGTATGCAAATTATTTATATATGCAAATTATATGTAAATTTGTACGTATAATAAATTTTACATATAAATGAATAATAGATGGAAAATTTTATATATAAATGAATAACTGGAATAGAAATGAATAATGAATTTTTTTTTAGAGAATGGTATCGAAGGAATTTTTCACTCATTTGGCCAGCGTTGAAAGTGAATTTAATACGTTTACGACGTCTCCTTCGACGATGAAATCATACTGCGATCGTTTCAATCGATATTTTGTGCAATGAATACTGGATTCATTCTTTTTAATAAATACTCTTAGACTTTATTGAAGTTAATTGCAACAAAATTATGAATTTATTTATTTTTTATTTGGAAATGATTTTTACATTATCTGATTGATTAATCAGTAATATAATTATTGCTTGTTTTGGAATAAATTATGTTCATGAATGAATATTCCTCTCCTTATTCCTTCCACTTATCCTCTTTCGTCAATATTTTTAAGAGGATGCTTGCGGAAGCAGGAGATTCCCTTAATAAAATAAGAAAAATAGTGAAAAGCATATGGGAAAGAAGAAGAAAAAAAGCGCTATGGGATTTACTCGCGTTTAGTACTAAAATGTAAAACTATAATTAATAGAAAAAAATATATAGTTAAGAGTATAATATTTGTAAAAGTTTAGGCGACAAGGTTTAAGCAAGTTGAAGAAATTTTCTGAAGCTTAGAGACTTTCTTCGTTAATATTTTGATAGCCCCAAATTAGAGGGGAGAAGGCTAATGCCATTGCTCCATTTTATTTTTATTTTTATTTTTATTTTTTTTATAAATATTGTAAGTAGAGGCATGATTGAAACTCGATAAGGGAGCAATTAGAAGGATGATGGCATAGGCGATCATCGTAAGGCGCTTGTAAATGCCTCTTATAAAAGGTAGCAAATAAAAGCAAATTGCTCTCAGTTTTTATAACTTCGCAATTTCCGATCATTGGTAGAATTGCGACTGACTTTTAAATATATAGGAAAGAGGTGGGAGGGGAGGGGGGGTAAGGGAGGTATGAAGGAGGACGGTTGCAGGTGGTAGCATTGTGTTATATAGTCTAAAATTTTTTTCGCTGTTCGGCAAAAGATCCAATCAATCCACTTTCTACTAATGCACTTATTTGAATGACTATGTTGGTATGTGGTGTCTTTTTTTTCACTCCTAATATTTTCACGACTAAGAACCACTGTTCCATTTCCTTTCGATTAAAGAATGTGAATATTTCAAAATGAAACCACTTAATAATATAAAATACCACCATTAAAGCTGTTTTTTTTAATACAATATTTTCATTCATTTAGCGGTAATAATGATCAAAATTGAAAATTTTATTAAAACCAATTTTCGAGTGAATCATTTGCAAAAGTATAACATTTGAATAATACTATATTTTTGCAATTGCTAGTATCAGTATTATTTTCGCTATTATTAAAACCAACAATATTATACTTTAAAATTAGGGGAAGAATCGTTGTAAATATTTTTTATTTCAACAATTATCAATGAAATTTCCTTTCTTCTTTCTCAGCATTTTCTTCTTTCATAATCGGATTCTTCTTTTATCGTTCTCAATAAGAGGATGATAAAAGAGGAAAATGCGATATTTGAGTGATAATGAAATAATCACTGATAATTTTTTTTCAGACGAGAATATTGATAAGTAAAATATTCATTTAGTTAGTGATAATATTATCAATTATATCATCGATACTTATCAATGCTCTAAAATGCAAATGTTGCGTCGATATTATTCTTTCTTAGACTTATTCTCAGAATCCTAGCAAATATATACTTGAAATGAATTGATTCAATAGTACAATAAAGAAAAAAAATTGTTGCAAATATATGATAACAAAATTTACAATTTTAATAGGTAAACATTGCAACAGTAACGAATGACAAACTGTTTTTTAAAAAAAAGTATAATATTATATAATTTTTTTTTTTCAAAGGTTGTGAATGTTTCTCTTCTCTCATATGATGCCACGTTTTCGTTGCTCATCCAATGAATAACAATACAGTTCACATTCTTGTTTCGTCCGTGGTGAACGCCATAGATTGAAATCAAGCTCAGGACAATATGGAAATATATATGGCTCACATTGATCGGTATTCGAAAATCGATTCACCTATAATATATAAAAATTTAATTTTACCTAAAAAATATAAAAATTCAATTTCCACCTTATTTAAAAAGATTGTTTCAGTTTTAATGAATTTTAATTTTTTTTTTAAATCTATTTTCCTTTGCAATTTTCTTCTCCAAATATTCTCAACAATAAAATTGCAAATAATTGCAAAGATACTTATTTCTTAGCCATAAAAAAAATGAAAAGTGCAAAAATATATTCTGTTCTCTTCTAAAAGTGATTAATTCATGAAAAAGTATTGCCGAAATTAGATGCCCTTGGAATTTAAGATTGAAAACTGGAATTTATTGCCTCTCGAATACGGTTGTACTTCGAATTCGGTGATTTTATTAGGAGAAAGCGATTGCATAGATCGAACGCACAAAAATCACATCGTTGCGATGAAATGAGTCCCTCACAATGGGGGTAATCGCCGTAACATAATACAATTCTTTGACTCTCGGCGATAAAACAAGTTGGCATCACTTGTATATGCACAACACTTGAATCGACTACCACTCGATGAATGTGCATACTCAGACCTATTCTTATCTAACATCTAAATCATCGTTTTGTATTAGTTAATGCGCGATCGCTTGTGAGTGGGCTCCGACCGGGCTCCTTGGCTCCGTCCTCCGAAGCCATTCACCACAGCGCCCTCATCAGGGCGAAGGTGTCGGAGTAAATCCCGACTCTCCTTATATGAGGAACAACGATGAATCTATACGTCAGCATCCGACTGGCAGAAGATCAACTTGTACTCAGAAGCCCTGACATTTACGCGACGTTTCAACTTTCCCTCTTAAGCGAAAGTGGAAGCGATGCGAAAGATATATATTCGCTATAAAAGCATTGTTGATTAAAGCAAAATTATGTTCATCTTAATTTGAAGGAAATTTATTTCAACACACAACATTATCCACATACCTTTGACCGTTTTATACCTATTTGTGCTGTCCTGAGTGCAGATCAGCAATCGCTTCGAGAAATACCTTTGCAATAATGGTTATTTGTAAATAATTGCGTAGATCGGTTGAATGGTATCACAATCTAGGTTGCTATCATAGTTAAAGTCAGAGATGTGTCCTAGTTTCCTTCCACCTCTAATGCACAAAAGGATTTGACAATAAATTCTATGGCACTTACAAATTCGTTTATCCGTAAACGTGGATTGTGGTAATACAATAAATTATTGTGGATAAACGACACCTTCTTGACAGATAGACACAGACATATATGTGTGCATACATTTGACGTTCCCATAATTTACTTTCACAAAAGTATAAATGCAAAACCAGAAATAAGTGCATTAGAACAATCAACCTCCGATCACATTGTATTCTCTGATCGTTTCTTAAATGCTTGCACAACTGGTTGCTTTTAATGAGTGTAAGCGTATATCATTGCATCGTAGCCATACTCTCTGTTAAATATACTCCTTTTTTCTATGATGAAGTGCACTACGCAGACGTTTCAGATTAGTGAATGGTACCGTTTCTAAGGTTTGCGAGCAAGAGAAAGTCATTATATCAATACAAGGAGGCGTATAATTCAGTGAATATTTATTACGAAGTACATTTCCATTCGAGAATCTAGAGAAAAATTTTGAGAAATTTTTTTACTAAAAAATAATTTGTGCACTATTCCACTTTCAACATTTTGCCAACATAAATTTAAACAATCATCTTTCTGGAATAGAATGTTTGAATTTAGATGAAATGAGAAAATTGCTTGGAAATGCTAGAGAAATTCATCGAAACATAAAAATTAATGTTTTTTTCGTTGTATGATAAAACAAATGATATAAGTAGAGGAACGAATCAAGTGAATTTCTAATAGCGATGTTCAGATTGAACAAATGAAGAAGCACATCACAAATATTGATAAGATATGTTCTCTTTGCAAATATAGCTGACCGAAACAAACAAAAATAGAGGAATGACTAAGAAATCATGAAATATGAGAAATAATATATACATATTTCACTTGATCCTACAGCTCTATAAATATTTTACAAAAGTTTTCGCGTTTAGGCTGGTGTAAAGTGAAAATATAGTTGGTGGAAAATGCATGTAAAACTTTATTTGTCCTCGCCGAATGTGATAGACCAACTGCAATAATACTCTATATCAGGTGCACATTACACCTAATATATTTCTATAGTTTTGCCTTTTACTGAACTATTCGACATGCCACTACTATAAAGTGCCACAATAGTGCGCTCTACAAATAGAACATTTCGAAAGCAAATAAGAGCCTCCTACTCTATAAGAAGTTTTCGAGAAAACTTCTGAGAATAGAGCAACAGTTGCTATTTAAAAGTAAAAAAATCGATTAAAATTGAATAGTACTTACCATATGAATTGAAAAGCAGAACCAAAAAAAAAAAATTGTGAGTGGATTATAGTTTCTGTTGATTCGCAAAAAAACTATTAGGAAAGGCAGTTGATATGTAAAATAAGATTAAAATTAAACATTTTTACTTCCCATCCTATAACCTCTTCTTGTTAATTATGTGTTATTTACGAAACACTGCCAATATGCATTGAGCACTAAATTCAGTAAATATTATACTTTTTGAATATGATATAGAAAGTTTACGATGAAGGATACGATAGGGCCTTTCTTTCCATTTAAATACTCACTGTAGATTATTTATGCACTATGCTTAGCGATTCGTATTAGCGACATCAGTTTGACGAATATATGGAACTCTCAGTTGATAAAAGTACTCATAATAAAGAGATTTTAACTGAGTAATAAAAAACTTTGCTGAATTTGAATGTCTATTTTAGGCAGATGAAAGACCACTAAAATTGACTGCTAATGAAGCTTCAAATTTCTGCGAATTATTTACGTTCCATCTGATTTCATCAAAGTCAATAATTACTACAATTTTTAGAAAATAAATCATTAGAAGTTTGAAAATATTTAAATGAATACTGCCAAAATAGTTAAATAATCCAACATGTTGCTGTTGTGCAATAAGAAAATACCCAAAAACTGAAAACATCTATAATATATAGTAAAAATGTTCGTTAGGGCTACTTTTGAATAATGGGAACCATTCCAATTTCCAAAAAATGAACTTATTCCTTTAGCAAAGTTTTTTTCCCAACATTTTTTTAAGATGAGAATTTCTAATCCTATAGCTGGTATCTAATCTATCATCTACGAATATTTTGCTTTTCTAGAGAGAAATTTTTATTGAATTTTTTATATATATTTCACTCGTTTATTGCTTTATAGTTATAATGCCTTGTGAAAATCATTTCTCTTTTCCGAAGCTGTCGATAGCACTGAGAACACACACTGAGCAAAGTTGATGGAGAATGTAAAGATTTCTAGCTTAAGCATGATCACCTCCCCCTCCAATTAAGAGAGCAATTCAGAATGATGGATGGATGTTTTAGTGATGTAATCATTAACAGTGCACATTAAATCATTAAATTATCATCAAATTAACCAAAAAAAAAAGCAATTTTTCTCCCATAATCGTTTTGTTTTCGACAATATTATGTGCTATACAAGTTTGAAACGAAAAATGCATTTGCAAACAATTTTTTTGTACATATTTTAAATCTAAACAAAATCATTGAATATGTCAATTGGCTTTATTGTAAACACTTTTCTTTTTCTTTTTTTTTTTTCTTAAACAAATTGGCCAATTCCAACTTTAGTGCAAATTCTTTGAGCAAAAATTTCACATCAAGTTTTGAAAACTTGTTCTCTAAAGTAGTGAATATTTCTGCACAAAAAAAAAAAAAAAAAAAAAAAAAAAAAAAAACAACGTTATTCGCATCCTTCTTCTCATGAAATTGCTGCAAAAGAATGAGTGCGATGATTTAGAAGAAAAGTGAAAATTTTTACATCGATAGAGAGATTTTAATTATTCATTCCTAAATCGTTTATCCGCAATAAAAAAAGAGAAAATTAATTTTTAAGCTGAGGAAATATTGAAATTGATTTAATTCTTGAATAAATTTCTTTTTAGATTTTTCTTCAATTTAAACGCTTAATTCAAACATATATTTGTTTATTGAGATCAATTTATTTATTTTTAGAATATTCGTTAAAATATTAAATAAAATTATGCTTTTATTTATCATTATGGTGATTAATAAAATGTCTAATTTTTGTGTTAAAATTCACAAAGACTATTAGTAATCTAAAGCTTTAATCTATTCGATTGATGGGGATATTGATGATGGAAAAAAATATGGATTTATGAAAAAAAAAGCTGAAATTCATCGCACAGAATGAATAGGATAACAGCAATCATCCTAAAATTTTCTATTGTTAAAATTTGCATCAAAAACGTTTTGAATAATAAATTTTCTGCAAACCTATTATCCTTTATTGAAGTTTCAATCCGCATTCCTTAAATGGTTTTTCATCGAAGTCGGATTACGCAATTGTTGAATCACTGTTATGTGGAAAATTTTTAAGTACGAATGGAGATCATATAATACACTATGTGGACAAATTTTATAATTCGTCTGATTGTACATGTTCAGCACTGCATTTGAGTTTAGCCACATTTAATGGAACAATCTAAATTTTCTATTTTTTGAAACTACAGTTTCTAAATTTCGGGAAATAGTTGTTTAGTTTCAAATGTTCAGGTTTTCATAAAACTAGAAAATTCATTTTATTTTATTCATCGAGCTAGATTCAAATACACTTTTAGACCTTGTCCAATAGGCTCATCTATGAAGATTGGCTGCGTTGTACTATAAATGAATCAAAAAATCAGCTAACATTATAAATAATCGAGAAGAATAGAACCAGAACGTTTTGCAGAAATAAATTGCGCAGGTAAAAGTGAAATATCTTGGCGCTTCTTCAAAGTTGAGTGATTTGTGTGGAATTTGGTTTGATTACCCAATTTTAGGATCATGGCTTTTGATGGTCATGACATGAAATTAGTTTTCACGTAAACAATAAGAAATTCTTCAAATGCACATAACTGATCGTCTTCTGATAGTATCCTTCAGTGGGAGGTGTACTGTACCTTCGTACAAATCTTACTGTGTCCTGTAATGATAAATCCTGTAAAGTGCACACATACCCTTCGGAACCAACGATGAACCTTCTGCGCGGGATCACGCGTATTGATCGTAACATTGGGACATCCGTTAACGATGAGGTCATGCCAGAGAATGAACGGCATAGGATCACAACCTCGTGCCGGTGAGCCGATTGGACATGCGCACAGCTAAAATCTCATAAATTTTCTTTCCAAGAGTACAGTAGCTAGAATTTCCTAATTTTTCTCTCAATATATAACATTTGCAAATACTCCTAAATGATGGCCTTCGTCTCTTTTTTTTTTTGCTCATGAAATATAACAAAGAAATATCAAAGTATAGTATATCAAAAGAGCACTAATTTGTACAGATCACGAGAGCAAAGTATATAGGTGGTACCCGAGAATTGTATCGTTGCAGATGTGTCCTTTATGTGCATTAAAGGTGAAAAGCACAGAGACAGATAATTTTACAAATTAAATTATTGTCTCTGAAAGAAAAAAAAAAACCAAAGCGATCGGTGCGGTGAAACACTCTTAATTGCAAATGTTCTCGAAAGATCATAATTTTTCAAGCATATTTATATGAACGATATTGTTAAATAAAAATTACAGGACAAAACAGATTAAAAAGTTAAAAGTGAAGGCATAGCCTTTATAACTGTATGATCATAAAGTCATGAACGCTTCAAACAATCATCTACTCCATCACGATGAATAAGAGCGTACGAAATTCGAAACATCGACCATCAACTCTGCGCATAGATGCTTTAACCGACTGAACTATCACAACCCACACAGAAGTTTATTTGTTTTATGAATTGGTTTCTATGTAGCTCTACTTATCTCAGATATACAAACACTACTATTTCGATAGTTAGTGAACAAATTTGACAAAAATTTGTGCAATATTGTAGAACTCAAAAGAATCGAAGTGAATTAGATCATATAGAACGACTTTGTCAACTTAAAAATATGCACACAAAATATGACAAATATTTAATATTATTTTTTTGCTGTATTATAGTAAAAACGAAATTGTTTAGAAATTAAAGGGAAGAATTTCAATAAGTTAATAATTGAGATAAACTTTATAAAAATATGATCATTCGTTTTTATGGCAACGATTAAAAAAGTGCTAAGTTTATAGTTGAGAAAATCAATTGTGCAGAGAATGGATTCAGCGAGGCAACAAAATGTTACATCGATGTGTCGCATTGCTGTGCAGAAAAATGCGATCTCGATGAGCAAAAAAAAATAAATAAATTGCTGACATTGGCGAATGGAACACAATGTTAATGAAAACTTGAATGCTGTGCGGGAGTTTTTCTTACTACCATTATGTTCAAACATTGATGACATATGCCTTGAAGTTTCCACTTAGCTCATTTTTGGAAAACAACCTCGAACCAATTCATCCCCTCCCTCCCCCCCCTCCCCCAATACCCTACTCGTAAAAAACATTCAAATTCACTCGATACAACGGCATCAATTTGGTGGGGGGGGGGGGGGGGGGGGGGGGGGGGGAGGGAAGGGGGACGGGGGAAGCGCTTTCTAGGAATCAGTCGCTTCCTACAATAAAAAATTCCTTCCTCGATTTTCAGCCAAGAATATGTAGGCCTATAAGCCCCTACACAATGCTCCTATGGTAAACCGACAAATATTGGAGGTGTTAATGAACTTCAATATTACTTCAGATTCCCTTTAGTAGTATAGCTAAGCTAGCTCTCTTCTTGTTCCAGTCAATTCCAAGAAGCTTCTATTCTCCCATCAAACAACGAAGTCATAAACATTGAGCCAGAAAAGGAGTAGAAATAGCGGCCCTAGAAAGCCGTTATTTTTTCATTCGTTTATTAATAAAGTTTTCGAATGAGATTCATTTTCAAATATGAAATTCTAAGGAAATTGAATGTTCAAATGGAAAATGAAAAGTAGAGAAGATAATTAATTACAATAGGGGGATAACAATAGGAAATTCCTTTCTTAATTGCTTTTAGATTTTGATTTTTTTTAAAGTGAACTTTACGTTCTTAAGGAAATAAACGATAAAATGAGTGAAGAAGCGTACTGAAGAACTCATCACAATATGTCCTTTTACACTTGGTTCATCTATCAGCCAATTTCAAAAATTACTAATAAAAAAATGAAGTATGCACGATAACATCTTTTCAGAATACTGGTCGGATTTTGAGAAACCTCTTAAGCAATCAAATTAGCAATTCTTTTTCTTTGCAAAAGGTTTATTCAAATATGTTCAATGTGAAATGAAAATTCGACCGATTAACATGCAAAAATTTTTATTCCAATAATTCACTTCAAAGTCGATGGATTAGTGCAGAATATGGCGAGTTGGAGGGAAATTAAATGTTGTAATGGGCATTTTTATGCATCAAATTTTCATAGTATTAGCTTTGGTAATTCCCAGATTGAATCTATTGAACAAATAGACAAACACACAAACACATAAACACCAGCATCACAATTTAGCGAAACAAATTCGTCTAAGCGCATCATAAGAGTAAATTATAAATGCACAATGTTTTGCACCATCGAAAAAGAGCCAAACATAAGAAAGAAACAATAAAGGAAATAAGAAAATCACAAAAAACTTTTTTTTCAATTAAAAGAAAAGCTAGAGCCCTCTTATATTTTTATCGTGTAATGTTCCCTTGAAGATCATAACTGAAATCTCTTCTTTATAAATCATTCTCAA
>QEWY01000484.1:1627402-1643583 GCA_006503575.1 Baylisascaris schroederi | reverse complement strand
AATTTAGTGTAATTTTTCTTCTTTTTTTTATTTGGAATAGTTGTTCGACCTATTATTGCAATTACAACGTAACGATTAACATAGTTTCCACTCAAAGAACGCCCATTTCATTGTGCAAATGCAAAAATGTATTCGCTGCAAATTAAGTGCAACATTTTCTTCTCTCTCCGAGAAAATAACTTCAACATTCGAAACGATTTTCATTGCATCACAACGATTAGGAGATAAAAACAGGCGAGCAAAGAGTATTCGAAAAGAAACAAACGACGAAATGATTGATCCTTTTTTTGTAAAATTACATCGATGAGTTTCTTTTTGAAATGTAAATAAATATACAGCAAATATTTGTGTTCATTTTCGACGAAAAAAAAAACGACTGACTCTATGCGAAAATTTTTTCGATTATATAAAATAAAAAGTACTATATATTTTCAATGCTAAAAAATACAACAAATCTTTGCATTTATGCTTATAATTATTATTATTTGTGAGATATGTAAATTTGTTGGATAGAACTTGAAGTAATCAAATATGTCAACTAATTTATTACTGTTCCCAATATCAAAGATATTTAAGATTAATTAACTTTGATTTTTAAGTTGACTATTAAAATTTTGCATAGATATTAAAGGATTTGAAACATTTTTTTAATTCATACAACAATAAAGTGATGAAAGATATAAATGAAACTAAAACTACTGATATACGCACCATTGCAGAATTTTCTCTTTTTTTTGCACAAAAAATTACGCACATGAAAATATTTGTCAAGCAGAAAAAAATAAAAAAATAAGCATGAACACATCTCTAAAGCGGATGTTACCATTTGATATAAAAACTTCGCATCAATCATATCAGCAACTAATATGGCAAAAGACGACAGTTGACAATAATTGATAGAGCTCACTGATAGATCTAGGATGTCATAAACAAAAATGCCTATTAGAAATAACGAGAAGGAAAAGAATGATCCAAAAACTTTATGGAAAGGATCTTTATTAATAGATTAAAAGTCTTAAACTCTTGCAGTTCAATCTAACTTTCTAAAATTAGCATATTTTCGAAGTAATTTCGTCATAAGAATGCTTAATTTGCATAATATGGAGATTTCGCCACGTAGATATTGGCAAAAATATAGGAAATATATTCTTATAGAACTTATACTTAAAGAGATAAGTTAATTCTCTTATGTTAATGAGATATGAAAATATATGCGTAACTTCAATATTTTTTCTTTATTTTAATGTGACAATGATATTTCCACTGTAGAAATCTTAGAACTGCATAAAAGACTAAAGAAATTTTCAATTTTATTATTGTAAAAAATTAATATTACTGATTTATTTCAAAGAAATGAATGAATAAAATTTTAAAAAAAAATTGGCAACAACTCAATTTAGTGTAATTTTTCTTCTTTTTTTTATTTGGAATAGTTGTTCGACCTATTATTGCAATTACAACGTAACGATTAACATAGTTTCCACTCAAAGAACGCCCATTTCATTGTGCAAATGCAAAAATGTATTCGCTGCAAATTAAGTGCAACATTTTCTTCTCTCTCCGAGAAAATAACTTCAACATTCGAAACGATTTTCATTGCATCACAACGATTAGGAGATAAAAACAGGCGAGCAAAGAGTATTCGAAAAGAAACAAACGACGAAATGATTGATCCTTTTTTTGTAAAATTACATCGATGAGTTTCTTTTTGAAATGTAAATAAATATACAGCAAATATTTGTGTTCATTTTCGACGAAAAAAAAAACGACTGACTCTATGCGAAAATTTTTTCGATTATATAAAATAAAAAGTACTATATATTTTCAATGCTAAAAAATACAACAAATCTTTGCATTTATGCTTATAATTATTATTATTTGTGAGATATGTAAATTTGTTGGATAGAACTTGAAGTAATCAAATATGTCAACTAATTTATTATTGTTCCCAATATCAAAGATATTTAAGATTAATTAACTTTGATTTTTAAGTTGACTATTAAAATTTTGCATAGATATTAAAGGATTTGAAACATTTTTTTAATTCATACAACAATAAAGTGATGAAAGATATAAATGAAACTAAAACTACTGATATATACACCATTGCAGAATTTTCTTTTTTTTTTGCACAAAAAATTACGCACATGAAAATATTTGTCAAGCAGAAAAAAATAAAAAAATAAGCATGAACACATCTCTAAAGCGGATGTTACCATTTGATATAAAAACTTCGCATCAATCATATCAGCAACTAATATGGCAAAAGACGACAGTTGACAATAATTGATAGAGCTCACTGATAGATCTAGGATGTCATAAACAAAAATGCCTATTAGAAATAACGAAAAGGAAAAGAATGATCCAAAAACTTTATGGAAAGGATCTTTATTAATAGATTAAAAGTCTTAAACTCTTGCAGTTCAATCTAACTTTCCAGAATTAGCATATTTTCAAAGCAATTTCGTCATAAGAATGCTTAATTTGCATAATATGGAGATTTCGCCACGTAGATATTGGCAAAAATATAGGAAATATATTCTTATAGAACTTATACTTAAAGAGATAAGTTAATTCTCTTATGTTAATGAGATATGAAAATATATGCGTAACTTCAATATTTTTTCTTTATTTTAATGTGACAATGATATTTCCACAGTAGAAATCTTAGAACTGCATAAAAGACTAAAGAAATTTTAAATTTTATTATTGTAAAAAATCAATATTACTGATTTATTTCAAAGAAATGAATGAATAAAATTTGTTCTTCTATTGTATCCATTTTTTCCGGTTTTTGTTTTTTTTTCCATTTTTCGATAAATCTTTTTGACAAACTTACTGTTTTTAATGAAATTTTAAATGGCAAATAAAAAAATTTTTTTTCTTAATTTTATTTATTTTTTTCAAATCCTAAAAATAAGAAAATAAGGAAAAAATAAGAGAAAAAATAAGAAAAAAATTTCAAGTGAAATTTAAAATATCAAAAGCAATCATTGAATGAAATAAATTTTGTGTGTAATAATGCCGATAAAATCTAGTTCTCATATTGTAAATTTATTAGTAGGGAAAAGATAGTGCAAACGAATAGTTAAGATAGTGAAATAAACGTACCTGACATCCGTTCCTTTCTGTAACAACAGCACAATCGAGACCCGTACAAAGCATTGGTGGGCAATTATCAACTATCAGTTTACCAAGATCGGCTATTACTGTATTTTGATTCCCTGAAATATTTTCCTTTCTTTCATTTATTTATTTCTTTAGACAAATTTTATATAGATGTCAAAGTTCAATTATTTAAGCGCGCAGAATAATTAAACATAATTTGCATATCGTATAAAGATACAATAAACGAATAAAACTAATACTATAACCGAATTTTTTTTTTATCGCTAATGTAATGTTTCTATTACAAATTGATAATGCTTATTTGATTGTTCTCTGCCAATGTAGGAAGGGAAGGAAGTTTTTTGTATGCAAATTTTTGATACATTCACTGATAAGTCAACGACAATATTCACCACCAACTAATTAAATAGCTGTAGTCGACGAATATGGACGAAAATACACAGATATTAAAAGAAAAAATTGAAATGAGAAGATGGGAAAGAATTTCACTAGAAAAAAAAAAGAAACGTTAACGAGACAGCATTCTCTTTTTTTTTTGTAATGTTCTGCGATCGCTGACTAACAACTCAACATTGCAAATACACCAAAAATTGAAAAAAAAAATCGATGGCCTTTTTTCTTTTACATTATTGAGACGATGATCTTCTGCATATATTAGATCTAGAAGATACAACTATNCTTATGAAAAAAACTAATAACTCTCAAGTATCGGTAACAGTATCAAAACTTTTTTTTGTTTCAAGTCAGTTTTTATTAGAAACGTGCAAATCACACAATACCGTCCCCAGTGATTTCATTTATCGATTAACAACACACCTGCATAACTTTCGAGTCATGAATTCTTGCTTTGTGTTCTAAAGGAATTTATCTATACTAGCCGGTTTGTGCAATGCTTACTAATCGACAACGATCATCTCAGCTAATCACAGCGATCAGCAGTTCCTTTTGATCATCTTTCAGAATCATTCGCGATCAACGTTGCCACCTTCATTCGAAAATTTTCCCAATCCTCTTCAGCGATGTGATTGTAGCAGCTCTGATCAATAGATAAGGCGCAGACAATCAAATGAAACGTTTTTCATTGTTCGAAGGCGGTCACATGACCCAAAGTACCATTAAAAGGGGAAATTTCAGCAATTGGAAATCTATACCGATATCATCGTCTCATCCCGAATTTCACCTTTATTTCTCCGAAATTTTTAAGGTGTGCAAATAACGAAACATGAAAGGTTTTCTTATGCTATTACAGAGTGAAGCAAACCAATAATCTAAGGCTTGCATCATGCGTGTATGCCTTGAAGGAGAGGAACGTGAACATTATCATAGACAACGAAGATATGATGCAGTCAAAGAAATTTGCAATATCATGCAACTCTTCACGAAATTTCAAAATTGAGATTGCAAATTCTACTATTGTTAATAAATTCTAAGACGCCCATATGTATTGCTCTTCTATATTTTCCCTTGTTGAATCATCTTAGAATTTCATTTCCTTATAAAATAAAGCCTAGATTTTTTTTACGCCATAAAAACTTCTTATAAAATATAATACAGCCGCACACTTATATTAGTATTCTAGATTTCTAAATTTGGATGACTTATATGTTTATAAGGCATACATCGCTATGCCTGGCCAAATATGTCGTATGCTCGAGACATACTAAAACGGCCGACAATTTTATATTCAAGAATCGAAGCAAAAAAGAGCAATGATCTCAACAAATCATCTTCGTTTGAAAGCGATATCCACGTGTTGCAAGCATTATTCACAATGTGGCTTTCATCGAAACGCTCATACATCACCGATTCACTAGCATTTCGATTTGAAAATCCTATTTGACATTTGTTTTCGTCGTAGTAGTTTTGTGATATAGTCTTTCTCATCGAGTGCAGCAAATTTGCATTTTATTAACATTTACGAAAAAAAAAACAACAACCATTCTATCCATCCGATCATATAAAAACATATCTTCACTAACAACAAAAATTTTAATATCCGATTGCTAAGGAGGAAAAAATTTTCAGGCAATATGTAATCCTCGTCCTCAAAGATGGTGATAAGTCTTTCATTGTTCTTAGGCCCGATCAGCTCCTATAAAAGCTCTAAATGAGCACCTATATTATATCTATAACACTTGTAAAAGCGCACAAAGTGGATGGGATATAAAATTAAGTTGCTTTCGAATATAAAGAAATATTAAAAAATTCTAAAAACATTTTCAACAATTTAATCTATATGGGAGTTTTTTTTTCTTTTGTAACGCTAAATGGCAAAATTTTATGGGAATGTAATTTTTAGAACAATTGCTCCTCACTACCGACATATCAAGGGCATGTCAGAGTGCGTCGCGATCGATGGCATTTCCGAACACAACGACAATGAATCCTTGCCCCAAATTTGGGACAACTTGTTCTTAGACGGCATTCGCAAATTGCGAACGTTAACTGCGTTTATATACAAATTTGCCTTTGAAAAGTGCTCATTTAATGCAGCACTCATCATTACATTGTATGAAAGTTCAATTCATTACAAAGTATTTTAGGTTAATTTCAGGTGTATGACAAAATTCTTTTATAGTTTCGGCAGAAAGAAAAATAAATTATATGTTTGATATTCAGCAGTGATTCAGCTAGAAGATTTTTCAATTTAAAATTTATATTCGCGATTTATTCTATTTAAGCAGTGCAGATTAAAATGCGCTCAATATTTTCCTTGATATTGTTAACATAAAGATGGAGGAAGTAAATTCAGGACAGTGGTTCCAAATTCAGGTTCAAATTCATTGTGCTAGAGGGAGCGGAATAGTGGCCTGTTTTAGTATGTTATTTTGTAGCTAGTAAAAAATTCTTTCACTATGTGAAATCATTGCGTTATTAAATAATTAACTGCATTTGCATATTATTTCAATTTTTATACAATTTTATTTAGCGTCGTATAGTCTATATCGTAGAAGCGATAAACACTACACAGTGCTATAGATCACTTTGGACCTATGTGACAATCTAGTGCAATGGATATGTTCATAAACCCAGTGACATGGTTTCTCTAAGAACTAGACAACGTCCTATATAAAAAGCACCGTAAAAGCAGTCCCTCACTATCGCTTAGTATAATTTTACTACGATCACTTATCGTTCATATCTCCACTCTTAGAAATTTGCGTTCGTCTCATCTTTGTTGAGGCAATCACTCGTCACCTCAGTAAAAAGCTGTCGTATGATTAGTCCGACCCCTTTCTATTGCACAGTTTCCGAGATGATCGTCAAAGGTACCGCGATAAATCAATTTGCTCGAAATGACCTTCCAAACTCCGCACAGACCCGCCTCGTCCCTGGGTCGATCCACAGTGACACAACTTAATTGTTGTTTACACGACTGGGTGCAATTACAAGAGTTCAGAGTGGAAATGTGTATATTGGTTGCATAAATGTCTTTGATAAGGTCTATTATGAAAAGCTGCTCTTGAAACTAGAAGGTATGGCGTTATCGACTCTCTTGAAGTGGGTCAGAACACTTTTTTGTGGAAGAAGTTTTGAAATAAGGATTAGAGATAGTTGCTCCGCCCGACAGCCAGCTCTTAGTGGTGTCTCACAACGATGTGCCCTAGGTCTTGCTATGCTCCTTGTATACATCAACGTTGTTTCTGATAATATTCTCAGTAGCGCTTGCTTTTTGCTGATGGCTTCAAAAATTCCGCCCATTGCATTGTCCTGCATATGACCGCCACCTCATGCAGAAGGACTTTGATCTATTCGCCAAATGATCGAAATTATGTTATTCAAATATTTCCCATAAAAAGTGTTGTGTGATTCATACCAACTTGTGGCTTATGTTTTCTTACACTAGATTGTAGGCTTCTTTCTAATATAGATGGTGTTCTTGACCCTATTAATATAACCGACTTTAAACTTCAATAGAAGTTGCAATGTTTCATTGTTGCCGAAAAGTGGTTGAAAATTACCAGTTGTGTATCCTTCGCAATTTATAGCATATGTATATTGAGCATTATCAAAAGAACTTCACCACCCACTGCCAACCCATCTTGGAATTCTGAATTCCTGCATGGCTTCCTGATATCAGACTGTTTGAGTCTGTCAAGAAGCAATTCATCTATGTTACATCTCGCAGTTGATCATGGTCCATACCCACCAAGTTACACTCTAGGTTTAACCCGGAGTCACTGAAATATCGCTGCATCAAGTTTAACTCAATCCGTTGCATAAAATTATGCGCAGCCTTCTCGACGTTCCACTCTCAGAAATACTTCAATGTCCCTTCCCTTTGGTCGACGTCAGCAGCAGCTTCAGATGGCCAAAGCATACTGCAGTATAAACAGTGCTCCTGCCTAGTTTCCACTTTCGCGTTGTACGAGCCTGGAATCTGCTTCCTGCTGCTATCGTTAATGCACTCACTCCTTCAGCTTTTAGACTGCGACCGAGCTATTTCGACGTTCACACAACTATCACTTTTATTTGCTGGATGTTTATTCGCCTAGTTTGTTGTTTTGCGGTCGTTTTGATATTTCTTACTGTTTTTCCCAATCTTTTTCAATGTTTTTCCTCTTCGGGACGTTAAAATAAATAAATAAACAATTGTCGCATGATAATATATTTCATATACTTTTTATATATTCTACACTATTGCACGTTACTGGATTTAAGATGCTTCATATAATTGCTCGCAGTGTAGCCAAACATTAACGCCGAAGCTATGAAAGAGCTAAACAGATGCGAGAGACAAACAAGAATATCATCTCTATCGAATTTCTTTAAACCTTTTTGTGCAACTGTTGTCAATTACGTGCGTCACGTCTTCGATCCATACACATTTGTCGACATAGAGTTCCTTGCCTACGTCAGCAAATTTCGTATGAGATCGAATCTCTTTGGAAACGATATGATCGCAAATAGGTAACTTACGTATCCTGCGTTCCATTGCCCTATGCGTCATAGCCAGTTTTTGTTCATCGTTTTTGTCGAGCAACACTCCACTAAAACTGCACAATGCAACAACTCGACCCTTGTTCCGCTTGGTAGGTCGAGAGACTGCTTATTAGGTTTACCGCTTTTGCCTTTGAGTTTGAATAAATTTATTTGAATCCAATTTTCTTGGAGTCTCTATGCAGCTGCTCCAGTTTATCCCTTTGTTCTCTCATTCTATGGGTAAAGACAACGCAGCTGTTTGCAAAGAGCAAATATGATCAGGTGCATATCATCAATAGAGATACTTTCTCTCGAGTTTAGATTGCTGGAAATGGCCTCTAAGGGTATTGTGAAAAGTTTCAATGAGAATGTACCAACTTTTCGTATTCCTCTGCAAATTTTAATCTGGCAGTTGTCGTCGAGAAATTCGATTTTCGTGCTGCATTTGGTATTCAACTGCTGTAGCAATTGACATATTCTTCGTTTAGGGTGGTAAGTAGCGGTTATCTTCAGCGAACGTGTTCGATGCATTATCTTGAAGTATTTGATTGCCTCAGCAATGCCTTCTTCTAATCGATCAATCGAGATAGGTAGTCGATTGGAACTTTTTGCATTTTTCTAGCAGTTTATGGCTTGCAGTTGAATACTCTTTGCGAAAACTTGCCTTGTTTTTGCTTTTGAATGTGTCCACGTCTTCGATGATGCAATCCTGAATTGTTTATGTAAACGTCTAGTAAATATGGAATAGCAACATGACGAACCGTTAGTTAGTGAGATCTTCAAAATCATCTTCTAAAGCAAAATTGATTTTGCCATTTTTCATGCAGCAAGTTTTTTTCCTGTAATATCAGCTAAAGCGAGACGTTGATACCTCATCCAGCACTCTTCTCGCTGCTTTCAGATGTTCATTTCTTGGAAACCTATCTATCAAATTGTTGATTCCACTTCATCCCACTGATTTCTGATATGGGCTCTCTGTTGACATGAATTCGGATCCTTGTAACGGCACTTTTTGAAAATTATAATTTATTGTAAAACCTTCTGCAGATTTCGACTACAGGTGCACGATCGCTTATACTGACACCAGTTTTATCCTCAAACGACGTTGGTAAGCATTAGCTGATGCTGGCTTCTACTTGCGCTTTCTTTATTTTCACGTTATTCGTCGTCGCCTCTATAAGCTTCCCTTTCATTTGGCTCTCGTGTTCTTCTTTTGCTTTTATTCTGATATTTCTGGACTGCGAAGCTCCAGAATTGTTACGTAGAGGTAAGGAATCGAGAGGAATATGCCACTCGTGAATTTCGAAACGGACCTATGTTCGAGGGACGTTTGCGAGGCTGATACTAAGAATATAGCCAAGAGCTATATCTGAGAACATCTAACTTGTATCCAGGCGCCGGCTTGCATTTGAGTGAGCAGAAGAGGAGATAAAGTGATTTGTGACCTCTCAGATTTTAGGCATAAATAAGAGGTCTTATAAAGGCAGGAAGAAGGAACAGATTTAAAATTATATATATACATATATATATATATATATATATATATANAAAAACCAGACATTTTCCTATGGGGAACCTGTTTTTGACGTTAATTATGAATTCAGTTGTGCAAAGAAAGCGATTGCAAAACTTTAACTACTTCAACGCCATTGATACACGGCACATAAATACATGTGAAAATGACCAATTTCAAACCCAATAGACCCATAAAAATGCATTCAAATATCACAGAGTAGATTTACAACTATTATTTAGATATAAATCGCGGAAAAAAAAAGATCTTAAGATCTCTCGCCAAATAATTATGAATACGATGTGATAAAAGAGTTCAAAATGATTTCTTCTGGAAAATTTCGAACTTAATTTTCAATCAATTATTTAAAAGTTTCCCACTTCATTTGTCATTTTTCAACTAAGAAGCAGCAATAGAAAAAATTACTGAAAATTTTCGTTCATTTCGCTGATAACGACGTATCTCATAGTACCCATTATATAGCCATAAGTTTTTATGAAATAAAAGATCAACGTAAGCGTACCGCTCTACCGGTCTTCACAGAATCAAAAAGTGATAAACGACGAGAACTGATAACGCTGAGAAGCTCTCAAACAAGTGCAAGAAAATTGAAGTAACCATTTTGAGTAAAAGTAACAGGAATATTCTCTTCCTCTATCGCCGCCGATATTCTAAATCAGTAGATACACAAATAAACGCAAATACACGTCTCACTCCACTCCAAATCCCGTCTCTCCCTCAGTTGCAACCCCTCCCTCCCCTCTGTCTGCTTTCGATTCTGTCGTAGAAACTCGTCACTAAAACAGAATTTCATTACTCTAAACAGAATAAGATTATCAGAAGTTCAGTGTTTAATAACCTAAAAGTTTCCCAACTCATACGCCCAATATGCTGAATTCAAAGAATTCTTGGAATCTACCAAAGTGAGGTGCAGTTGCAAACTATTTGCATAATGCGATAATAGTACGCACAAGAGGTAAATAAAGATATCAACACAAATGAATAGTACAAAGCCATTCACATCATAAAAAGGGTATTTAATAAGATTTGAGGGGTGAAAATGATCGATAAAATGACTGCAAATCGAGAAATCTGTAAGAGAATATCCCTAGTGTGCATTACAGTTCACTAAGCAATCCACAAATGATACCCATATATAACATTAAGTTAATTCGCCTCTTTTCATTGAGTTTTTTTTTTTTACAGAAGTGCTATTAAAATATTGCACGTTCATCCACTCCGATTTTATTGTTGCCGATTTCCCCATAATTCACTCCGCTCACTATTGATTTCGTTATCCATCTGTTCCCTACAAAACTCATCTTGAATCAATTGCTTCTAGAGATATCACTATATTGAAACTATTTAAGACAAATATAAACTCTAAAATGACATAATAAATTATATGCCTCCACCAGAATTATAAAAATGAGCAAGAAAGCGCTTAACAAGACAGAAGCACTTATAACTTAGTATTTGAACAACAACAATAGCCTTCTCGTAGCAATTTAAACGTTTACAATAAAAACGTGAACATTATGTCTTCATCCCTTATAAAAATTTGCCACATTATGATTAGCAACAAGACGATTCCATAGTCAGACTCTAGGAATCGTTCATTCAAATTAAAATGTTAATCACCCATCACTATCGGCGCTCGGTGCGACAATGGAAATAGCCTTATAAAGAGAAGAATGAAATTGGCTACGTAAATTAAACCATATATGAGTCCGATTCCAAATCGCCTATCATTACTTACGACGACGTATCTATCAAAAGCAAATAGATAATAATCATCGACTTCACTGAGAGTAATGAAATCTATTTAAATGAACTGCTAGTCATACCTATGAATCGTTCTTGTAAGCGGTAACATTTAGTTTCTGTCCCCATTCAATCAACCACTCTACTTTTGAATGCGAAAGTTTTTTAGTGTTTTTTTTAAACCAACATTCCACAACATAAATTAGTAAGATGTGAGCAAACCGGTTCCACATGATCAGCGAGTAACTTTACTTGCGAGCAACTCAACGAGGATCCCTAAAAGATGTTGCTTCGATGAGAAAATTTGGGGAAATACATTCGCCCCTTCCCGCATCCGAACATGCACCCTTGGTTTCGATTCAACAGCCACTGTTTATATATTATACTAGCACGAAAGCAACATGATCGCATCACAAATTAGCCTTCTTAAAATAGAGAATGTACGCATTTTTTGAACAAATTGAGTCGGCGTTTATCGGCGTAACAGACTCGTCATCATAGTATAGCCACTCTTTAGTATCCTCGTTGTGCATCACCGACGTATAATGACCACTATTCAAACGTCCTGAGTGATTCTAAAATTGTGCAATGGTTAAAAGATCACTTGTCTACTCCCATTGACGAGAAAGATCAATCAGCCTACTGCATGTGCTATAGTTTCTAACTCAAAAGTCCATTTTAGGGTTGAGTATGTTTCTTAAAATATATTATGGAATTCATGGCTAGGCACCTTTCTAATTGAAAAAAAAACACAACTACGATAATCGAGTTTTGCAGTTATGATCAAAGGTAACCGATAAGAATACAAGCGTAACATTTTCCATAGAATGACGCCTCCAAGGAGAATATATGCAATTCCACCAAGTTACATAAAAATATATCATAAAAACAAATGTACATACACATACATATAAGCGAACATCGACAAGAATGCTTCAACGAATGTTTACAGTGAAAATATCGAAAATGATTTTCACATATTGATTTTACGGCGATATAACTTTGACATAATCCATTGCTGGATCATAGAGATTGCCAATCTGTGTGAGAAATGATGATCACAGTAATTAGCATATCGATATTCACTCTCTCATAACGACCACACTGGGAAGAATACGGCTGCTCCCTTTTCAGCAATAGGGGTCAAGATGGATTAGTGAATGCAGATGATAGGATATATGAAGGGCTATCAGTCAAATGAAGAAGAAAACCTACCGTGACCGCATAGAGATTAAAACACTCGCTGCGGGGTGGCGCCTTCTCTCGAATTAGTGGATGTACCACCGAGCTAACATCGAGTGGCAAACAATCGAAATGAATCAAAGCGTCATTCTTTTCCCATCCATCGACCACAAAGGAAAATCGCTTCAGATGCACCACCTTAACATAATCGATCAGATGATTAAAAAGTGAATAAATTTACGAAGATATTTCATCGTTCACTTTTCCAGACATCGACCACATGAAAAACTTCTCCATTGGATGCACGAGCAAAAAACCGCTTCCGTCCACCTCATCATTACGAGGCTCTGTGGCAATGACTTAAAAATTTTCCACCTCCCTACAATATTTGTCTCGCCGGTTTTTAGTTAATATAGCCACAAGGATATATGATCGCATAAAGATCATAACCTTATAAATCCATCAAACGAGTGATTCCTGAAGCACAAGTAAGGAAACTCTCTCCTCTTCTCTCCCCTCTCCCCCCCAAAAGCGGCAAAATCAAACCACTGTTCCCAAATGGGAGGATGTTCGGTATTCGATTGCAGAAAAAATCAGATTCTTCTGAAAACTCTGTTTATGAAAGCAAATAAGCAATCACAGGTGTTGATCACATGACTTTATCCAGTAAAGGAAACAACCCTACAATGAAAATCCATCTATTGCCCATGTCCTATAAAACTGCCATAAGCGTTCCATAACCACTTTGTTTGGTATAAAATCTGAATTCAGACAAAGATATATAATGATTTAAAAAAAAAAAAGCCCACTCACCAGCACTTTCGGCAGTTTCCAGATTCTTGTCACACGAGTCGCCATTCGCAATGCGTTACACTTTGGGCAATGCCATTTACAAGACCCGTCCAAAACCTTTAATACTTTAACTTAAACTTTAATGGCTAAATGACTTCAGCATTTATTACCACATAAACAAGTTAGCTATGATTTTTATCTAATTCTACTTCATTTCATTCTTCTCGTTCGAATCGATTATTCACCTAAATAAATAACAAAAATGAACAATAGTTCTATAATAATATCAAATAAAAGACTACTGAAATATATAGGACCTTCTTTCGTGCATACCATATTAATAACTCATAATGGAATCTACCAGGTAAAGAGTTCAATTAAGAGAAAAACATAGAAGATATGGTAACAATTTCTGTAAAAATTGATATAAAAAAAGTTGCTGAAATACTAAGCAGTAAGTTCGTAAAGATTTTAATTAGGGTCGTTGCCTGACATTTAAAATAAAAGAAGAAATAACACTGAACATCGACTGTCGATTAGGAAGAGGCATTTGGGAACGATCGGAAACATGAAGCGATCTTCGTAAATTCGAATAGAGAAAGAAGGGCAGGAAAAACAGTCCTCATCAAAGTCTTTAGAAAGCGACACGTCCGAATCGATATGATTCGAAACTATATTAATCCAATCTAAACCGCATTTACGTTTTTGGAAGAGAAAAAAACCCCGCAACTTTTTGATTCGGAAATATGCAGTAGATATACGCCAAATGATTCAGTAATAAAGCTTCAAAAAACACTCTCCTCTCCCCTCTTTCTATTATCCCTTCGCTAATTGTTTACCGCAGAATTGACAATATTATATCACCTTCATATTCCATAGGAATAGGTCTATCAAGAACAAGTAACATCAACTCACAACTGGTTTGAAATGCGCTTTAATGCAATCGATAATCGTTGAAGCACCCCTCGTGGGTAACTCCACCGATAATTGCGTCACCTCCTCGAATGTGACACTCTGCGCTTGACAAGTACCGCATTGCAATTGCGATACTGTTTGACACTGGAATTAAACTTGAGCTGCTTATCGCGTACAAATTAACAGAGATTAACAGAAACATTGGTAGTTCATAAAAGAGGAATTAAATTCATAGTCCATGCTAGTGCTAAAAAATAGTGAGAAAAGATAAGGAAGAACATTGAAGAATAGGAAAAAAAGGGAAAAATAATTCCGGAAGTAAGGCCATAAATCATAAAATTTCAGATGGAAAATTTTTCGACAAACAAGTTTCTCATCGCAACTGTCAACCTCACTCTCGATTGTTACCTGAGGTTACAACCAAACAACTTCCGTCATTCCACAAAAAAAGCATCTATCAAACGTACACCAAAAATATCGTTGACAGGAGAACTGCTAAACATCTTCGATTTGGCTTCATAATCAGCTGCTTCTTCAAAAAGGTTAATTCCTGTATAATTCTGCTCGAACGATACCGGACGATGCACCTGAAATGAGCAATAAAATATGCACTTCTGTATGTTAATAAATTTTAGAGAGATAATTCAAAATAATTACTAATAACAATGCACGCGAATCGTTTAAAAAGAACAATAACGAACCCGATTCATATCTTCATGCAATGCATCAAGAAGATATATTTGGAACTCTTGTGCATCATGCTGACGGCGATCCGCTAATGAAGCATTCACTTCACTCGCAAACGTTTCCTGAAACGAATACAGGTATGCTGTACTAATTGCGTACTGTACTTACGAACTACATTATAGCACTAACTCATCGCCTATTATCGCACCATCGCCCCAGCTAGGTGTATATTATTCGTTGAATAAAAATAGCTTGCTCAATATTAAGACCTATATAATCTCACACCTTGCCCGTAATACTTTAAAAATTAAAATAAAATAAAATAAGAACAATGCAACTGAAGTGGTACTTGAAAATAACAATGAAAAACCTACGAGAAATTGCAACGGTCGAATGGCTGAATAAGCACCACTCCACACGGCGTCCATTAGAGCGGAAAATGCGGCCGATATTACACCAAACGTGCCCATTTTGTTTCTCCTCAAAACGGTCATAAATAGAAATCAGAACGGACGATCACAGGATGTTCAGCAATGCCATAAAGCAAAATAAGATCAATGCAAATCCCGCTCCCTTTACTCTTATCTGATTCTGTGATAATATTTTATAATGCAGCATCTTCTGTATACGTCAGAAAGTCTCTGACCAACCGAATTAAACTCTGCTCCATTGGTGGAAAACTACTGGAAATGCTTCTACCGATAGTAGATATAGGTTAAGCGACTATCAAAAGCCACTGAATCTACGACCAGGAACTGAATGTGGCGAACAAAACAGCTTTACGCCTTCTGCTGAATGCCCAGTTTCGTACTTTAAACCAACGTTGAATACAATCAACCTTTAGCCAAAAAAGGAAATAAACAGAATAATCTCACTGATTAACGAGTTCGGCGAAGCGTCTTCGTGTGAATACACCCCGAAGAGAGTGCGTATTGAACAACGCTTGTAACGTTGAGTTCATAAAACACGTATTGCCGAGATTATAAAGACCAGTATAGCCAGGATTCTGCAATTTATACCGCATTTCTAATGAACCTCTTAGGTTATAATTAAACAGAGTTGCTTCATCCAAGTCGCTAATTTCATAAAATAAAATGAGCAAAAGGTAAGCAAAAAACATTGAGGTGAACCACACAAGAGAAGCAGTCGTACTTCTAAGTGTTCAAAAATATCCTGTTACATACCCTTTCGAATAACAGCAATGAAAACATCCTCGCTTCTCTCCCCTCCCTTCAATCAAGAATGCTCACAGTGCGCCTTTGTTACCCCAGCCCTC
>QEWY01000484.1:1307996-1619361 GCA_006503575.1 Baylisascaris schroederi | reverse complement strand
TTTTACCGAGCGATATGGCTGGAGTTATTCAATAATAAAATCGTCGTAATAACTCTTATACAACATATTGCACGGAAGCAAGATTTAAAGCTCAAGATTAAACATATTTTAAAGAACATTTAAAGCTATAACAGAATCATTCATAACGTCAAATAAAACCGGAAGCTTTCCTATTATATCAAGTTCTTATACTGTGTACAACTGACAAAAATTGTTAGGTCACCAATATAGAATGTGGTTTAGCTATGGGTCATACATCATGAATAAAAGCAAAGAAATTTGTTGGTAGATGAAAGGAACTTATAGTGGCTATTATTTGCGATGTGTTTAATATCAAAGAAGTTACACCACTTTCTTTCACAACTATATTCCATTATCATCGATTTGAGTGGTCAACAAGTACAGTAAGGCTCATAATTGTTGCGGTGACACGCCATACCTAAGTGAATAGAGATATGCATATAAGCAGCAGCCTCAGGCAGCTGTTAAAATAACCTTAATTAAGTGTTACTAAGTATTGTGAATATATTGACCAACAACGATGCAACTTTCTTCGCATTTTTGTAGGTCTCGTTAGTGGTGGGGGGGGTTTCTTATTTATTTATTATTACTATTATTTTTGGTAAAATCCTTACGTTAGGCCAAAGACAAATTCCTTTGGCGATGCGCTTTAGAGTGGCTTGCCTAGTTGGATGTCACTTATGAATGAGAACACACGAACATATGAGGACGACCATCAGACATAAAGGTGGTAAGTCCCGACTCGAGATATGGCGTTGAGGAAGTCCTCGTGGACCTTGCGTGGGCGGGGTGGATGATCTTTCCAGGGGTAAGAGGCCTGTGGATTCACTTCTTCTTCGATGGGGCTGTAAATATCTGTCTTCTGAAACGATTGAGTATAGGCTTCAAATATGCTTTTTTTGAGATTGAAAAACAAAGTGGAAGACCTCTCTTTTTGTCCCATTGTTTTTGGCATTAGCTTTATGCACTCTTTTCATCGAAACCAGGCAGGTTTGGTTCTCCAATTGGCTATATTCTCGCTTTCTTTTGGGAATGTTCGCTTACGTCTTCAAAATTTCCAAAGGATGTATGTGCACTTTGCAAACGGGAAACACATTGTGCATCGGAAAATAAGGTCGGAGATCGCTAAAGTAATAGTCATCTAGTTGATTCGTATATTCTCATTGCTTTATTCGCCCCTTAGAGTATTTCTAAAAACAATATTTGATAATAAGTGTGTTAGTTTTGTTGTGCTTTCTTATCGTAATGAAGGATATTGCATCGATCGACAAAAATTATATCAATTTTTATTGAATCGTTTATGATTCACTTTAAGTCTGGAATGAGAAAAGCACTAATTGGGAAATTGTCTTTTTTTTTACAAAATAGAATTAAATAAAAACAATTTTCATACGATGATTTATTTCTTTGTAAATAATTTGATAGAAGATTGTAGTAATACAAATCTTATACAATTGCACATCGATTGTGTTTGATGATATCATCAATGACTTTTATCTATTTAAGTGCTCTTATTTGTGAAGATTTGTGCACATGAAATTATTTTAATCTCCCATTTTAGAAATTATTTAAATCACTCACTGTATGATGCTTCGAGTGGTCATTAAATTCTTCAACATTTGATGGCTGAATTCATTGGCCAACTTTTTGGGAGCATGTGAATATTAGTTTCTCGCATGCAGCAAGATCATTTGTTGTTGCTGGTGGTGGTCCACGGTGCTTTCTTATAATGGACGACATAGTCTATTCAGGAGTTATGCTCTCCATCATAAAAATACGATGTGAGCTTAGCACAAAAATGTACCATAGGTTGCAGTATGGGCTTTTTAGACGGTTTGGTAGAACACTTGGGGCACATAATGTAGGAGTTTGTTGTGAATGACCACATATACAATGAAATATTCAAATATATTTTTGATATCCCTGCGCTCATTTGCTTGCAAATTTATGCCTAATTATTGATATTGACGATCAACTAGTCCAGAGTGACCATTGTTTGTTGTTGGCTGAAACTCGAGTGGTCAACAATCGTCATGGTTCATTTTTATTCTATTCATCGCGCGATATTTTCACTATTTAACGAAATGCGTTCTGAAAATTTTTCTTATGAAGAATTCGTTTAAGTTTAGTGACGTTGTTGTGGACGCATAATGTTGACCACTGATTTAAAATGGATGAATAACGCAGCAGATGAAAATAGTGACATTTTAGCTTCCTTAGAAGTTGTCGTGTGACCATTGGTGATGAGCGAGTATATATTAGGAAGGGGCATTAATATCTTTGCTAAATCATTCACCCAAAATTGATGTTTTTCATTAGTACCATAAATCGCCACTTTAAGAGTACCGCATTGTGCTCGAATTTTTTAGCCTTATAAAGGTAACTTCATTTAACAAGTTTACTTCTTGAGTTAATTGCAACTGATCGAATATCGAAGGCTGTTGACGAGTAATTTTGCTTAGGGACTTTGACCGTCGACGGTGTCATCTTCTATCGGCGGAGGGTGGAGGCGGGATGGGCGTGGGCTCTTCATCCAGGACGGAAGCAAGCTTATGATGAGATAGCATCTCGGGGGTATATGCATCAAAGTCGAAATTTGAAGTAAGTACTGAATTGAAAAACTATGATAGGCAATTGTCTGAAAAGGTCGACTCTCACCAAGAAATTGCTTGTAGATCGAACGCAAAATTTTACATAGCCGAAATTGTTCCATTTCTTAAATGAATCGAAGTTGCAGTTCTCTGAGGTTGACGGATATCTCGATGAATATGAAGGTGATAAGGCGTACGAGGCTGTTAAAAAGGTATCGTTGCGTTGAAATTAAATTTGAGCTTTTAATCCCCATACGACGTTATATGCATACCGTATCGCTATTGAGCATCCTATCACCACTATAAAGCATTTCAGCTTTTAACTTATTCGCTCATAGAATAGAAGTTCACGAAGCTGCATCTAACCGGTCTCACTTACTAATTGGTTCGCCTCATTACTTTCTTCCGCTTACCGCAGTTCGAGGTATATACTATCCCATACGTAACCATTTTTCATGAATGCCTTTGAATGATTAATTTCAATTTGTAGTCGTTTAATTTCATGAATTCTTCGTTCTTTTGCATCAGTATAAATTTTCAACTGCGTTAACAAACCGAATGTTTGATTTTCCATATTCAAGCTCCATAGTTTTCAGCTTATTTCGGGAAGTATTTCTGATCGAATCGGTCTCTATTGCCGTTTCGCTCATGCCTGTTATATACGTTCGAATAATTGCTTTAAAGATGTGCAGAAATGTAAAGCAATTCTTACCGAAGGTTAGTGGCTAATCCTTCTCGCTGTGGTTATTAGTCAACATGATTGTTAATGCTAATCGATATCGATCAAATGTGATCGATTTTTAGTGACCAATATGATCCAAAATGGTATATTGATCGTTATCGAATGCGAAACTCGTTCGATAACAAAATTAATCGTGAGATTCGACAAAAATTGAAATTCTAACATTTTTTGCACTTTGATCTACTATTATCATTAAATCTACATATTTTATTGTGTAATAAATATTCGCATTTCTTATAAAATTTTGTTTGTGGATCATCCAAAGTGGTGGAATACTCGTTATCCATAAGAATTCCATCTATCAATCCCATGAAGGTGGGCGATGATTCTCTTCAAATTCCTCAAAAGGTTTAAAAAATGCTTTTAAAAAATATTATTTATATTGGGCTTTAATTTATTTTCATAAATATTCAAGCCATAATGAGGTCGGAGTCTTGAGGAGTGGATACGTATCGTCTACGTCTACCTTAGAAAAGAGCTATTTTCCCCCTTCCCACCCCTGCCCCCCCTTCCCCCTCTTTCGTTCACAATCATTCGACTATATCGCACAAGATCTTTCCCTGTCCAAACCACCTAAAATTTGTGGTGATAGGTTGATGGATATAATCCATATTGTATGAATAGTCTTCGCAATAAAGTGCCATTCTTATTGATATATTCTGATGGACACTTAAAAATACATAAGCTTAGCAAATCAAATTTTATATAATATTCGTTTAATGAATTGATCGAATAAGATGTGACTATTAGATATTACTCTATTATTTTCTTTGAGTATTTTTATAATCGGCTGATAAAATTTACTAATGAATCTCAGTTTTATTTCTTTGATGTACCGACCTCTATGCGATGGATTGTGTAATATAAATTCCCGTCTCTCGTTGAGGATGTGCCACAATTTTTGCATTCACCTATAGTCTCTGTCCAGTTATATTCGAAAATTCTTCAAGCAAATAAACCACTATTGTATAATTCGATTGTTAACATCTAAACAACTATGAATGTTTTATTGGGAAATAAACGGGTTAGGCTGCATTAGCTGTAGTTCTATTAATGATTTATTTCAGCGCATGAGGCATGCAAAAAGGCATATGAGCTTGATCCAAAAAACAAGGATGTTTTGAAGTGGTGTTCCATAGTAAGTGGATCGCTAGCGGATATTTCCGATGGGGAAGAGAGGATCGAGCTCGGTTACGAGTTCAAGGTTATTCACCGAAATTTACTATTTTTACGAATTTTTCAAAATTTCATCAAACGAAGTCGTCGTTTTCTGGGCATTAACGGAAATCATGCGATACATAACACTGTCTTGAGATATGGCTTTGAGGAGGAGGAGGTGCGGAGGAAGGGGACTAAAGAATTTTGGGAAAGTTACTAAGAAACGTTATTTTTAGTAAAGCTCTGATATGCTGATTTTGACTCAATTCGCGACTTATATATTTGAATGAGAAAATGTAGAAGATGTTGAAAAATTTAACACTTTAGAATGAAATTTTTTCTTGATTTTTGAAAATTCCACTCATTTCCTCATGTTTTCTCAGTAGATGATCATACAGCAATTCAAGAAGGGATCCGCAAAATCTTGCCTCACTTTTAAGCAATCAACGTTTATTGAATATACTGAAAACGTCGCAAATTTCCACCATATAGATTAATTTATTTTTATTTCTTCTCTATGACAACCGAGTTTCATGTTTTGCTAGCAAAAATATTTCATTCGTTTTCATATTTGTTGAAAATCTTAGGTAGCTTCTCTCGGATTGGATATTCCAGAGTTTGTGGATTTATATTTCCTATAATCAAAAAATATACTTTCTTTTATCAGGATCGAATCCATAATCGTTGAAGCGCTAAAAAGCAAAACTTTTCGTAGCCACTTATTGTTGTTTCTTTCACCAATAAAAAGTGACATTATTTCTTAGCTTGTTTTATCTTGATTTTGCATTCGATAATCTGTGATTAATCTATTGATTGCTATCAAAGAATGACAATAGATACAAATCAAATAATATTAGAAAGTTTTGAATTTATTATTATAGAATTATATCGATGAGGCAATCAAAGTGGCACCTGATTCTAGCATCTATCATATGCGAGGTCGTTTTATTTATGAGGCGAGTCTTTTATCTCAACGATCTTTTTGATCTGCTGTGAAGATCGCTTTATTGTGCTATTAGAATTTTTATATTTTAATTTCTTTATTGTTTTTAAGAATACAATTGTAATTTGTAGCGTTTCTTATGCATATTTCTGTGGGCCTATGTGCTTTTCAGTATACAGGTGATGGTCCTTTTGCTCTACGAAAAGAGATGATCTAACATTTGTGTAAGCTAAAAGACATGAACAGGTGTGATATTACTGGTGTTATGAATAGGTGTGATATTACAGGTGGCATGAACAGGTGTGATATTACAGATGACATGAATAGTCGTGATATTACAGGTGATATGAACAGGTGTGATATTACAGGTGATATGAATAGATATGATATTACAGGTAATATGAACAGGTGTGATATTACAAGTGATATGAACAGGTGTAATATTACAGGTAGCAAATTTGTCGCAGATGAAGCCCGCAATGGCGAGCAAACTTTTCAGCAGCGCATCAACAATTTACACATTTGATGAGGCACTAAAAGATTTGCTGAAGGTAAGGTATTCAAATTCTATGAGAGTAACGTTTGCTCAATAAAGTAAGAACATCGTTACATCGGGAAACACTTTGATGAATTATCTGATATACAGTTTATGAAAGATAGCTAGTTGCTTACATGGATCACTTTAAAAAATACTTATAAAAGAGATGAAAATCTTAAAAGTATGAAAGAAAGGTATTCCACCGAATTTTATTTTATTTTATTTTATTTTATTTTATTTCATTTTATTTTGTTCTATTTTATTTCATTTTATTCTCACATACTGTTGTATTAATGCTTACCTTTGAAAAAAAGAACAAAGAAAGAATAGAGAAAAGGAGAAAAAATAAGAAAAATAGTTGGGGAACTGTGAAATGAAATCGAGCATTTTTATTTATACGCGGTACAATATCCATTAAAATTATAACAACAGGTGGATGCAGCAGTAATTTTAGAAATATTAAAACAAGAATAGTACCATTCGAAATATTATGGAGAAAACAGACCGCCTTTCTATAGGGTGTAGAAAGAGAAAGGCGCAACACTTTCTTAGCCGCTGTTTCATCGTCGGATATATGGTTTTAATTTGTAAATGTAATTGTGCATGGACGAAAGCAGGCTGATTCGTAAGAGCTTGAATCAGTGGATTCGTTACGAATGTGTCCAACCGAAGATGGGAAATTATGATCGTTCGGGAAATCTCTCTACATCTTCGAAAGGTTATTGAGAGAGGAAGGGGAGGATAACAGCCTGGAAAACTTGAAATTAAAAAATGGGGAATAATCTCATGTAAATTTTCGAATAAAATAGCATGATTATAACAACAATTTAATACTTAATTCAAATATTGCAAATTACATTTTACAACTATTTCGATTAGTTTTTCCACTGGAATTTTATGAATTTTTAAGAGCGACGCTATTGCTTGAAGTAAATGTTTTCAATTACTGCAAAACTGGAAGCATCAAAGATAAATTAATGGAAATGAATGATAATAACACATAAAATGTAATAATGAAAATTGATTTTTTTTTTCATTTTTATAGAAATAGAGAGTGAAGATGGTGGAAATAAAATTTCAACTAACATACCCTATCATTAAGCGTTTGGGTATCCAAGAAAAAAATTCTTCAATTTTAATGTAAAAGTTGAAAGGGACAAGCAGATGTCTTATGTTCAGCTACTTCAAGTTGCCTCCGCCCTGTCCCTTCTTGTCCCTCCCCTCCCCCTTTCCCCCGAACCCCCTGCGAATGCGACCCTTTTGTAGAATTATCTTTTATTCTCTTTCAATGATTTCTATGATTTTATGCATAGATTTGAGATATCGATTGCAATATAGGAGGATTAAAGTGAATTCATTTGAATATGAAATATTGCTTATGAATATAACATTGCAGGCCGAAGAGATGAATCCACACCAGTTGGATAATTTGCTTTTTATTGCGAAATGCTTCTTAGCGAAAGGTTTCGCTTTTTTCTTCTTTTTTTGCGTATTTTTTATCATTGAATTAAGATCTCTGCGGCCGCGTTGGCTCGCTGGTCATGAACATTGCAGGTGTGCTCCGTCTGTGATCAATATTGGTCCCAAAAAGCTTATTTCCGGAGCTTTAAGACTTCGAGACAATGGAAGTTGCCTAAGAATTCAGCTCCACTTAAACCGCCCATCTCCCAGGAAGCCCTCGAAATCTGAGATAGCCGAAATTTCTCTCAAAGTTTCTCGCTTTCGCGAATTTGTCCACTATCTCGAGTGCTCATCCATTTCAGTATAATTAGTGGGTCATAGAAAAGATAGCGGGTAATATGTAGGTTGTTTTTGTTGATGAAGATCGCGGCATAAAATTCAGAGTTGAATATCCTCGGCGACAATGAAAAAGGCGATGCATTACATTCAAGCCGTAGTCGTGCATAAATATTTTCGAAACTCTTTCCTATCACTACAAGATATCATATACGATTGAAGAACTGGTCAATGGGAAATTCAGAAAAAAACGCCGTGTGAATATAGAAAGTCACACAAAAAATTCGTATGGGAAGCACTGTCTTCGAAAATGCAGCATTTTCTAGATGCTTGCAGAATGCAGTGAAAATGTGGGAAAATACATTAAACGGAAAATCCGTTCTCATCTCATCCGAATATGGCGACAGGAGAGGGACAGGACTAATATATGGTCAATAGAGTGAGGGGGACTAAATAGGTGGTGTTTAGGCATTGAGTTAGGTTTTGTTACCTTATACTCTAAAATATGAGTATAATAAACATATAAGTACTTGTGCGTCCATATGTATACATATGTGCATTTCTTCATGTTTACGTTGTATATTATATATATTCGTTTCTTCATTCACATATTTATATCGGAGGGCGATCTTGGCTCATAACTCCAAGATTGCTAGTAAGTTTAACATGGAAGGGGGAGACGAGTCTCGCGAGCCTCTGAATTGAGGTGGCCTCCATGGTTAGCGGTGAAACCATACGAGCTGTCGCACTCGAAGAAAGAGTATAGGTCACGCGACTTCAGGGATCGTCAGTTTTAGGATCCGCTTAGGTCCAGGGTGGGAGGCCATCGAAGTGGTACTATTCATACCCTTTAAATCAAATATTTTGGACCAACGAATGAGAGTATACTTTGAGCCAAAGAAGGGGAATTTTCAAGCACGATTCGTATCACAACAAAGAGCTTAACTCTGAGCCAAAAGTTTGGTTTGTACGATCAAAGCGCTCTTGTTACAAGGCATCCGTAAATCCAGAAATAATTTACAGCTGGGATGGAATATTCCCAAAATAGAACGAGCAAAGCTGCCTCAACTTGCCAAAAGGTTGCCGCACTCAGGCAGTGCAGAAATTCGATGAGTCCAAGATTAAAACGAGCATTCATTAAACTACAAAGATGATAGAAGATGCATGGGCCACAATCACGATCTAATTTACTATTATTGATGATTAACTCTGGATTTGCAGTGCTCATTTGCCGGTGTCTTCCATTGTTAGCTATTCATTCTCAGATGATATTACTCTCATTGTTGTGCCATCTAAAGAAGAAAGTAACATAATGAATTGCAGGTAACAACATGCAAGCACATCACTATTTGATGCTTATGAATGAGTGCAATTTAGTGGACGAAGCCGACGAAGTGATGATGGCCGAAGCAAACCACCTTCTCAAAATGATCCACGCTGTCGACGACGTATGAGTGTTAAATATCTTTTGTGAAAATAGATTCATCAGCTGATGATCGTAACCACGTTTATATCCTCTATCATTGAGATTTAAATTGCCTACGATCGATTGAGTTTTTCATTACTGCTCATTAATGTTAATTAATGCAAATTGCACACTGCTTATAGGAATTATTCATGTCGTTTTATGTTTTTATGATGCTTAATTGTTGCATAAAGAATGATGGATTATATTTCCAATATTGTTAGCTAAATTGCAACTTGTGTTTTACAATAGTAAGAAGTCGGTCGCCATATATACCTCAACAAGATGTTCGCGGAACGAAGGCAATTTGCTTAGATTTGAATGGATTTGTAATTTGCATATTATGTGGGATTACCATGTGGTTATTTTTATCGGTAAGCGTTGCGTGTTACACTGTGTATAGTGACCGCACCGCAATATTATGTTTTATGTGTCAAGATATTAGCATATGGTTTCGAGATGTACTAATGATGGGTCTAGAATCTAGTTGAATTTTAGACGTCCCACGAGGAAACAGCGAAAGAAAACAGTTTGATTGAGTCGACAATCTCGGATGACGAGAGAGAAGATATGCGACTGAATGATTCGATCGAAGAGGAAGCTGGACCCAGTGACAATGAGATGCCTCGTGCTTAAAATCAAGTCGTACTTCGTGTTTCCTCTCAATCGAATCCTCACCATTGCTCATTTGTTCATTGCTACTCTCTCCTTTTTGCATAAATAATAACGATTCGTCTATATCAATGGTTCTTCTCAAACAATATTTCCAAAATTTATATAAAAACAAAGCACCGCCGAACACAAAATTTCTAAGCTTTTATTTCAGCAATATCGAATATTTCCTTGTGATCTAATCAAAAAATGAGCAAACCACTCCCCTCATCCATTCTAACTCACAGAAAATTTTGCTCGTTGATCGTGTTGATCAATACTTTCAACCGTGAAATTTTTGTTTGTTGATCATTAACTTTACACCAAATATTGCACTTATATCCAAACGCTTCACAGATCATATACGTAAATGTTGGATACATATTGTGCAAGCACACTGAGCCGATATAGTGGGGTGGACTGTAACAACCATAGAAACAAGAATAGTGCGTAGTCAGTTTACTGCGGTTCCCCTTCAGAGAAAAACTTGCGAGGTACTACTAACGACGGAGTGATTTATGGGATTTGAGACAACGAAGGCCTCGAGTTTTATAAGAAAGAACATGGAAATGGGTGACTGGTTAACAATTTAAACGTGTCTTTCGGTAGATAATTTTATACAATTTGATCAATATTAAATATAAGCGCGCATTGTGTCTTTAGCACTTGTTTTCATTGTAGTATTCAGATAGTGATTCGATGAGTAGGTGGTGTTATTGGCGCAGCGCACCATCGAAACTACTGGTCGATGCGTATAGGGGAGTTCGCTTGAATTTTTACATTAGGGTTTTATCGTAGTCTTACTTTAATTTATATAGATATTTATATATTTCATAGGTTAATATTTGTTTCCTTAATTGTTCGTTAGGTATTTAGTTATGGTTTGAAAATTTCCACTTAATTTTTTTTTGTCGATTTCGAACAATTCGTGTGATTGCTAAAAATTGCCTCTAAGATGATCGCATTTTTCTATGGTTCCATAGTCCATTCATAGATCCGTTCCTATTTTATTTGAGATAATGCGATAATATTTGAGATAATTTCTGATGGGAACTGAACGCATCGACGAACTTCCCAAAGAAGTGGTGAGAGTTGTCGTCATTCCTTGATTTTTCCTCCAACAATATTTGTGGAACTATGATGTTTCAGGCCATTGACAAGAAAAGGCGCCACTCGAATGCCTCTGCCACTAATCTTGTAATGGCTTAGAGTGCAAAGTAATTTTGACAAACGAGTAGCTTGCCAACAGCCGTGGCACCAGTTGCAGGCTCGGATAGGGAAGGGGGGAGGTGAGGGCGAGGGGGAGGAAATTGAACCAGTAGGTTTTCACTTGAAGAGGGGGCGCATTAAGTAATAGGCATGTAATTTTTTCCATCAGTTTCTACAGTTTAAATTTTTTTTCCAACTTTTTTCTTGCACAGATTGGCGTGAAGAGTAAAATGTCGATGTTTTCCAAAATTTTTTCTCAAAATTGGGGCAGTATGAATATATCTTTAATCTTCGAAATTTTATAGATCCATCACCGGGGACGAATGAGGCAGACATCACTGGTTTGCTCCACATTCCTCTTGAGAGTTGAATTCGCACCTTTGCTGAACGGAGGAACAGCTTTGTGCTCTTTTCATTTCTCTTCTAGTTCACAAGCACAAGAATGACTGTGTGGTTTTAGTGACCAGCAGTTGTTTGTCCAAGCGCCGAGTTCTTTGGTACCCCAGTCCACTGCAGGTGTGGGCATCAGCATCAACCGTTTCGTGCGCAAATTTTCAGTTGTGCTGCTGCTTTGTAACCTATGAGGGCAAAGGTGGGGTCATTTATTGTTTTCGCTTATTTACTTAATACATATATAAGTCTTAAAATATAAAAAAAAACAACTTTATATTGTTTATTAACTATTGTGGTGATGCGTTCATGAATATCACAAACACTGTGAATCATTCAAAGAATTTGAATATTCCGCCCACCTCACCTCTGAGTAATTTGCATATTCGATGCTTGCCTCTAATAGTCCATCACTAATACTTCACAAATTGCTGAGGGGCCGACGCCTTTGTCAATGAGGTTCTCCGAGAACGGCGGTCACCCCGTAGTGTCCGGCGCTTTAGACGCGACGCGTAAAGCATTTGTGAAGAAGTTGTTACCCCACTTATTAAATGATGGAAACCCTCATTATTGTTTATTACTAATTACCCTATTGTCCACTTTCAAGTTCAAGCATACGGATGTGAATTACTTTCAAGAAGAAGGAGGTTGTGATGCTGAAGCGGAATCCCAAATTGTTTGCCGTCGAGTTGATTTGAATATCAACTGAGCGGTTGTCTTATTCAAGCAAATTTATGAAAATATTTGTGATTGATGAACTCAACGCTAAATAATTATTTAACACCAACTGGTTTTTGCTTCTCCACGTCCATAGCTGTGGTTGAGTGCGGTATAAGGTGTTCGACGTTTGGGAGCAAGTGTAGGCCAGTGGAGCTAGACAGAGCAATTCTCGTGCTTATGATTTAGAAGAGAAATGTGGAGACTTACAGGCTTGTCCTTCGCCAAGCATATTATCGAATTCAGCTTTCAAGAGAGAATGGGGGGGCTAATCCAGCGATCTGTGCTCATGTGGACTCTGCGATGGATCACCTAATAGCCTCTGGGTGGTGGCGACTTTTATTCTTCACGTTGATCATTCGTGCATCGAAGAATTTCCTGAAAAAAATTAGGTTTTTTTTTTGCTTAGGTTAGTTTAACTCATTAGGTTGTTTTTAGTCGTTCTTTTAGTGTTTAGTTGATTTTTTTTTTCTCTCTTTCAGAGTATGCATTTTTTTTTTTGAATTTAGTTGAGAGTTGTTTTTCTTGATCGCTACTTTAAAAATATTTTCTGTTATTTTCAATTCAATGAGATAGCTCTAACTGGATTTTAGCTTTTTTTTCAGTTGATTTGTTAGATTAAATTGTTTTTTTTCGTAGCAATATTTAATTCACTGTTAGGTCCCCTCACAGAAACATTTTTTGAACAACAGGTGATGACCTAGGAAATTCCTATATATTTTTGCATCGTCGCCAAAACTCTTTACTTAGTCAAAATTTCGTCGAAAATTACAATGATGACTTGGATTTTCTAAGAAAGTGGGAAATTTTAAAATTTGGAGAAAAAGAAATAATGGATGTTTGAAGAGAGCAATTTCAATTTCAGCTATGGGTGCCGATTTTCTAGCTAAGTGATATAAGGACAAATTTTCTGATATAAGCTGATATAACGTTTGAAGTCACTTATAGTTTTATAAAACTTCTGATGCACGGCTGTTGGTAAGCATCTAAAATGAATGATACAAAAAGGGGATAGTTGTGGCTGCGGCATTGTCAGTGGTGGATCTTCATCGTCGATGCGGATTGAGGTCACCGTCCTCGCTAAAAGCATTCGGTAGGTTCGAATTGGCATGTTGTTTTATGCAATAAGGTGAATTTTAAGTAGGAGGGGGATATGCTGCAAGATTTCATTAGTGATAAAAGGTTTGATTGACCATGGCGGATTTTTCTCAACCTTGCTATCGAAGCTAAATGGATCTCCACATAATCATCCTAAAGATGGACCATCACAAGTTTTTCGGATTGCGCTTCACTGCCTTTCGTCGTTCATTTGTACGTTGTCCTTGGCTGAGGGCGATACCATAACTAATATTGAAACTGAAACTGTTATTAAAACTGATACTGACTAGTAACGTTACCTAAATTTTATGGTGGAAATATTGGTGAAATATTTCTAATTGGGAGTGAGTAAAGGATTTAAGTGTTCATACGAGATGATATTTTATCACACCGTTAAAGGTAACTATGGTTTGGCATTCCATCGATAACGATTTCGTTTATTGTCGATTTATTGTTGTTTTCGATAGAGCCGAATAATTCGTTGATTTGCATTGCTAGAGATTCATGACCATATGATATTGGAAGTAATGAAGAGTATTTTAAGGGAATTTTATGAAATGTTTGTAATAGATAAGAAAATAGCTAGAATGCTATTTTTGAATAAAACGTTGAGTTTAAACAATCACTTCGGGTACTGTAGCGTCTCTTTTTACTGCTTCACAGTATCGCGGGGGATTCCTGTATAAGAAGCGGAAGTCTATGTCCATCAACGGTTTTTCTCTATCACATTTCAATACTTCACTCGATGTGATTTCATTTAGCGGACTGCATTTCGTTTATAGACTGTATTATACAGTATCAAACCTTATCGTTACGTGAGATAAATGCATCTACTAGACCGTTACCATTCTCGGCTAAGTCATACATGATGAGTTTGTGACTTGCAAATTTTAGTTTATTTTCGTAGAATATTTGAATGAATCACGTCCACTAGCAGTCTTCTTGTCATGTGGTTGCTCAAATACTCGTAATTCAGGTTTGTTTATATTATTTGAGATCAAAAAATAATTGTAACTGCTGAAGAGTTATTATCAGCATTACAGGTAATCACTCGAATGGATGATGCGATGTAGGCGAATGGATGTATGAAGAATTACACTCGCAAGGATTTGGGCGAAGCGAAGAGTACAAGCAAATTATGAGGTCACTCTTCAAAGAGCACCACTCTTCTTTTGGGAATAACCGCAAACGATCAACCTTTATCAGCAACATTAGGACAGGTATGTTCTTTTTGCGTGGATTATTGAATTCGGGAAGAAAATGCATTGTTGAAAGATTCTATGTATTGAGTGGAATAAGTGAAGTGCAGGGTATTCGTATATATTCTCTCAAATTTTGGTATGATCCTTGCCACAGATTGTCATGTTTTCGAGAATCACTGCGCTTTTCGTTGGGGATTCGGATGAATGCTTTTCAAATGGTTATATCTAACCAACTCATCAGCTCAACTACAGTCCATTAGGCGCGTCCATCCAGAAATCCCTGTTGAGTTTTAATGCATTTGATGTTTTTTTTTGTGTTTTTGGATTCTGAAGACTGCATTCATATACTTTAATGCTTCTATTATTTCTAATCGCAAAAATGCCTCTAACCCACTGACGCTCTTTATGATTCCTGGAGAAAAAAACGAATTTTTTCTCGGTTTAAAATATAAAGGCACTTCTTAGACGTCAAGAATTCTCATTAATTTCAATCACATTGTCACGTCATGTCAACGTGAAGATGTATAGCGAAAAACAATCAGATGTCATGCCGACTTGATACATTGATCCAGTAAGGGAAAGGATGTAGATGATGTGAAATGCCTGCAGCCTCTCTGTCTTATAACGCTTCTCTTCGCGTGTTTTGTTCCTTTCGTATGTTGGAGGAGGAGTTGGTCCATTCTTTACTGTAAAGATGATGCCTTTACGTTGTTATGCCCATTTTTTCATCTTGAGCAGTTTATTATTAGGAGCGGGGGTGGGGAGGGGAGGGGACAAATGTGAAGATATCTCCAAGGAAGAGGATCTGTCTGTGTTTGGTGTCCTTTCGCTGGATGGTTTAGGTACGCAGTACCCTCGCTTATCTTCCATTTTATTGACCACATGATTCGAGGTGAAATCACGATAAGGAAGGAAGTAGCATTGGAAATTCGCACTTTGCACCAGAATGGAGTGATATGCATTACGTTGCCGCGAGCGAGTACTTTCCACTTTATTAGCACGGAGTACCTTTGAGGGCAATGGCCACTGGAGGTGGGTTGCAAATGTTGGTCTGTTTGATAAGTCCATGTGGTCGAATTTAACCACCACTATTCCGTCTTTCGGTCATGCAAATGAGCATATTTGACTATATATTGCAGAAATATGCGATAGGCAATTTTGCTTGTTATAGGCATAAAATATTGCTTGGTAGATAAGAACGCTTTCTAATGCTTTGTATTTGTTTACGGATTGTTATGCGAATAGGGAAATAACGTAAATATTTTACTGAAAATTTAAGACAGCAAACCAATATACAAACATATAAGTACGCGGTATTACTGTCGTAAATATGCACCGCCATTAGTTCCCCCTTTCCCTCGCTCTTCACCCATCCTTCCTCTTGTGCCTTATTATTATTATTTCCCATTTTGAGAGTAATATGCATAGGGAACAATACGACTCATTAAAAGAGGGAAGGCTACGAAAAAAAATATATGGGAAGGAGAAGGAAAAGAGAAAAATAAATGAGGAAATATTACGCAAAGAGTAGATTTAGCCCACTTATAAATATACGTAGAAAGGAGCGGCGATTTTCTAAATGGAAAGAAGAAGCAATGTTTTTCGCATATAACGTAGTGCTATCTTCATTAAATTATAATCACTGAATATAATATTTTCAATTGTTAGAGAAATTTCGAATCGAAATGAACTCATTATACTCCAATTGCGTTGAGCATTAGATTTAAAAAGTCGATTTGAAGCAGTTTCATTCTTCAGTGAGGGAAGGCGGCAATGAGGAAGAATAGCATAGAGATTTTTGAAATAGGCGGCAGGTTTATTATCAAGTTTATTATTTCCCTTGAATCTATTAGCACATGTAAATCCTTTTTTGTAAAATTGATTACATTGGTAGGATTATCTTCGATTGATGTCAAAGAATTTCATTTCGTTTATTAGAAATTTTGGACTATCGTCACATAAAAAAAGTCACAACTGATAGCGAATTGTTTTCATCGTATCGAATTTAATTGAGGGATTCACTTAATTATGATAATTTATTAGATGCAGTTGATCTCATCTGTTTTGCATGACCAATTTGTCTCCACCAAAATGTCATAAGTGTCCTATCTTTTCTCATTTATATTATAAAAGAATTGATGAGTGAAAACATAGTGAAAATATTCGCCACACGAAATCTTCACCTACAATTATTGATAGGCCTTTGATTTGCTAGTAATATTATAAATATTTGAATATGTCATAAGATGGCAAAAATTAGCATAAAAAATAATATTTTGATCATAGTAGTAGATGATGCAACCGAATTGCATAAAAAACCACGACACGTATGCAAAATACCATCAATTCGTGTTAAATCTTCGTTACTTAGTGGCAACTGAAAATAAATAGCATTCGTAAATATTACTATAATGTATTAAATAACTTTGAAACTGATCACCAGTTTTGATAATAATATTAGGAATATCCCTTTTCTTTAAAAATTGGAATCACGGAGTAAAATTGCCTATCTGGGAAATATAAGAGCTTGTCGAGATAAGCAGTATCCTTGTGCTGTTTGTGTATTTCCCTGATTTTTTTCGAGAAATTTTTTTACAACCCTTCGATTTATAATAAAATCTCGATACTGCACAATTTCGATCACCTTCTATCACCTCCTCAATCAGTTTCCTCCTAATGTCAAAATTTTCTTAAAAATAGTTTCCGGCTATGGAGTTTGATTGTTCAGGGATGAAGCTTTATTAGGGACTTTATGTAGAGTGAGAGATGCAGATCCCTGGCATTGACGTCCGTTATTAATATGCGCAGAGATTGCTTACAGGTCACTTTTATTCTCCTATACCTGCTTCCCACTTCCTCCTACCCTCCCTTCCCTTTCCAGTCTGCTGCCTCCTCCCTTACAAAGGCCGAGTGCTTTCGCAAAACATCCCAGCCTGGCGGGACAAGGGGTATGAATGCGTAGCATGAGATGGAGGGGAAGCTTGGAGAAGGTGGCATCCAACTTTTGAAAACAAGAAGGATGTTGACATTGGTCACAGTCCTAATCGACTTACATCACTCGTCCGATATAAGGTATGAGACAGACACCTGTGCAAAAATGCACTTGATGCGTTTCAGTTGTTGATTTCGTTAGTCATTCTTGATAAATTCTTAAGTGAATTATTTCTCTGGAAAGCCAGTATTTCAAAACGCTTAGTAAATATGGGAAAAACCTGCTCCAAATCGCCCGGCGATAATGCATATTTTTTATCGACTGCTGTCATAATACGACTCCAACAATCTCGTACAATAATGGGTCCTTGATCTGAAATGAAATTTTTATAGCAAAAATTGAAAAATAGTGGAAAATTTTAAAAAAAAGATGGAAATTTCTGATGAATTTAACCCTCGATTTCTAATATTCTGAAGTTCATATTTATATCAGTTGTGATATCATTTCTGATAATTAAATGGTTCGCGTGAAATTATTTCAGAGTGCAGTTTCAAAATATACGATATATTAAATAAGTCAAAAATATTTGTCTTCTCTTTCCTCTTCAAATTTTCAATATTATCTTATGAAAATCTTCCATATTTATTTAAAGTTTGAAGGCAATGAAATTGGGATTTACTTCTATTTATTTGTTGTTGTTGTTGATTTATAGTTAAAGTCTTTTAATATATAATGTCCTATTTAATTGAAAGTTTTCTGTTGCGTAAAGCAACCCGGTCGATCCCATTGAATTCAGTTATCATATTCACGCTTACCACTAGAGTCCACTTGATACTGCAAATCGTTTACAACTATTTAGTGAGGAATTTCTCTGTTTCTTTGCTTCATTCAAGCAATGAGAATCTCAAATGCAATGGCGGCTCCATTGTGTTTGTGATCAGAGCAATTGTATCGTCACAATTTGGGAAACATTTAACATATATTTAAATTATAAGCATTTAGTTGAAAATTGAAGAGTAATTTCTGGAATTCGAACGTCTACTAAGAGCTGTCTTAACTAGGACGCACACACACACTCTTCACAATCCACTTTAGCTATATGCTGCTTCGTGTAAATTTTCAAAGGAATTTTTTTTTTTTTTTTTATAAGGGAAATGGTGCAGCAGTTGATGATGTTCTTTTTACGTTTGATTTCAATTCCTCACAATTGATGTATATGATGTGCATGAATTTTTTTTTTTTAGGGAAAGCACATGTAGGAAAATATGAAGTAAGAGCTGGCGCGTTATGCGCTTTTCAGCTTTGTTCACTGCACTAACGGATTTTATAAATTACAGTCGATTAATAAAATATGCACAGTAATGCGCACATATTTTAGGCAAATCAAGTGGTCGTCCAGGTTCTAACTTTAAAAGAAATAGTTTCTGCAGAGGAAACGTTTGCAAAACTCTTAATATGTAAATTTTTAGATGCATCTAAGTCCTATTGGCTCCTGCGTGCTGGAATGTGAAGCTTATAGATTAACCCTGTCGTCTAAATTATATCCCCACATTTAGTGATTTTAGTTTTAGTGGTTATGAGATTAAAAATACGAGAAATATACATGCACTCATAAAGTCGATATAATGCGCTTTTCAAATGCAAATTAGCAAAAGCGCATGAAAAGAGCAGAAATTAATGCAAGCATATAGTGACGGAAACGAGATTAATTTCGAATTAATAGAAGAAAGAGCGCAATCGATCTTTTCGGAAGATAGAAAAACAGAAAAAGAAGAGTAAAATAGAGGTTTTGAAAAGCTATTGGCAATAGCAGTTGACATATGCGCCACAACACTATCAATAATCAATGGCGCATAATTTTTGCGCTGCCCGAATATTTGACAAAGCAAACTATGATAACTGTTCGTGTAACTTAACTGAATTCGAAAGAAAGATGCGGTTTAGATACCAGCAAATAAAACTGAGAGTAGATTTTGAAATGAATTCACTTATTTTGATTTTTATTTGTTTGTTTATTTATTTTTGTTTGTTTATTCATTTTTTATCTATTTTCTAATTTATTTCAATGCCCCGAAATAAGAAAACATACAAAATTATGTGAGCATGAACAATAAAGAGCAAAGTATTTGCAAAGATACCAATGTATGCAAATAGATATTTAACACATAAGGGCAGCAGTCATATTAATAAATGTTAAAGAGACGATAAATCATTGAAAATTATTACAGATGAAAAACTATGTGCCATAAATTTATGTGATAGGTTCGCTTTTTATTGTATCGTTGCATACAACATTGAAGTGCCTCGTTTAGAAAGAAATCCAAAAGAATCCAAAAGATTTCCATTAATCGTTTATTAGTCTCTATGAAATCGGCAATTTTATAATGGATTGGAATCCTTTTCAACGCTAAATTTAGTATACTATCAATATTTTTTTTTCATACGGGAATTTGTTATATTTGTGGAACCACTTTCGTTGAAAATAAGAAACAACATTTTCGGTTAATGAATCTTATTTATAGTAAAGGAAAAAAGTTACGTAAAAATATTTCGATTTCAATCGATATTTTTTTAAAAGTGATCAAATTGAGAAAAAATTCAGAATAAAATAATTCTCTATATTCCAATAGAGTATTCTTATCAAATTCATAACGAGTATACTGCAAAGATAAAATGAGAAAAGAATTTACCGCAAGTTTGTCGATTTGGATGCATGATGATAACCTTCACACAGACACTATTCGGACAAGGCACGATAGGTAAGAGATCACGCATCTGATCACATGTTTCATTTGCATAGAATGGAAACTCACTTAAATACATCAAACGATGTTCAGAGTCTCGTGGCTGCAAACATAAAACTAAATTTATTTTGTTTGTAGAAATATGATCAAATTGAATTATATTGAAATATCTCTGAATTTTTCGAGTGATAATCTGCAGCGCGAAAAAAAAATTCAATTTTAAAAAAAGTTAATTTTTTCGTTTGAATATGAAAATTTATCGAGTCGGGAGGTTAAATTACCTACTGCATTTCTCGATTTCTATAGTTTTAATTTCATTAAGATTCTTCAGCATCTCAACCCCCACTATTAGATGAAACTTTTTGTTGCGATGCTTTTCTATGTTTGCAAATGTGGGAATGAGAGAAGTTTGCAGGATATGGATTTTATGGCGAATATTTGAATAAGCGTTGTCAACGATTATCGCATGAAGCCGAATGGAACTCTCAAGAGGTAAACGTTTCTTATGAATCTTTTTTTTTGAATGGTTGTTGAGGGATGCGCTTCAATTGAGATAGAAATTTCTTTATTTCAACAATAGTATATGACGCTCGAGAGGCGTGAAAATAATTTTGCTTCATTGTACAGCTTAATGAAGTGATTTTAATGTGGTGGCTTTTTCGGAAGTTTAGATATATAGACTGGGACCCTTACTAAAAGGCATTAACCCTTTAGTAAGGATTCCAGTTTAAAATTGAAATGCACTACAACTCACCAATAGTGAAATTTACGAGGACGGGGGGAAGAAATATGGATGAAAAATGAAAAAAAAAAAAATTATGATGGGAGTTCATCGATCCGCGATTCTAGGATAGATAAACGAGAATCAAAAACATAAGCGTTAAATTTACGATAATTTCGCGTTGAGGAGAATTAAACAGCATTGAACCTGCATTATATTTGATTCTTCTTTCAAAATTAGATTATTGACTTGAGGAATTCAATTCATATTTGAGTGTTTTTTATTTTAGAAAACTAAATGGCATTTGAAGCTCCTTATCGAATTTAGAGTCGTTCATAACGGAACCGTTGAGTTCTGTCTTCGTTCTATTCATATTGATGAAAAAACTATTATTATGATTTGAGAGCATTTCACTTTTTTTTTCATAAGTTTAAAAGTAAAATTAAAATAATTTCCACAATTTGTGATTTAATGAGCCACAAAAAGGAAGCATTAAGTTGGTTCGTTGCTAAGCAGCATAAATTGATGTACTCTTAGGTAACATTGGCTCAAGTCTTCACATTCAATATTAATATCGATTTTTTTAAATCACACAATTTCAAATGCATAACTATGTATAGTCAGCTCATAAATTCAGCGACTAATAATTTTGCTATGGGAAAATTTTCATCGGAAAAGTGATAAATATCTAATTCATAAGTTCTTTATAGCGGATTAGAAAGGTTGGAGGTTGGAGTTATTACTTGCCCGGGAAAAAGCATTTTATACTTTTGAAGTATGAGAATGTCTACAAAAAATGTGTATATTTCAAAAGTTGACGTTTGTTAGATTGAAGTTTATATATTGAATATATGCATGAGAATAGATGAAATGTCTATTAGAATGATGTAAGTAGAGGAAAGAAAACATCTCACCCATCGTGAATGAATATGTGCCGATGAACAGCTGTAGCATTTCTCTGCAATAGTCACTCATTGATATTTATTTCAGACTTTTTATTTAAGGAATCGAATTTTGAAAATATGCCAAATTTATCTGATATTACTGAAATGAAACAATGCATTTTAAGGTGTGATCTCGGATAATCCAAAATAATTGGCGGAATCCCGAATTCAGTACCATAAATCTTTAGTCTAAGTTCAAAATCTTCTTTCTCAAATTTGAGTGAATTTTTACGAAGTTTTCTGAAATTCATTATCTCTGTATTCTGAAATATCTCTTCCTGAATGTACTGAACAAAGAAAGAAAGGTGATTGAAAAAAATCTTGTAAAAATGCATTTTTCTTTATTTCCAGCTTTCACGATTTGTTTGTGGCAGCTGTATGTCACACTTATTTTTTCAATTCTTTTCAAGTATCAATCTGTTCTGTCTATGTTTCGTGCGATTTTTTTGGATTGTCCTTGTTTTTTTCTTATCCTTTATTGATTGATTGAGAGATGATGATGGTGACTCAGGGGATCGTATTTTTAGCGTCATATGTGGACTCCAAAGACAGCAAAAAACAAATGCTTCATGAATCTATGTATGGACAATTTTTGTAGTCAGCTAACGTTGAAGTACTTGGGAGCATTCGCATCTCGGCATTCGTAAGTTTCCTTTTAAGTTTCCAAGTTATATTTAAGAAAAATATCTAATTTTCGACTCTTTTTTGACCAAGTTTATGAAGGTTGTTATTGTGCCCTATGACCAGGACTTTCAGTTGCAAATTGACACCAAGCTGCATGCGTGCACTGCGTTGCATCACCTCATCTGCATCGCTGAGCTGGGGCCCTCTTCTCTAGGACAGTTGAACTAAGCGTAGTTAATGGGATGGAAATCACGTATATATATATATATGCCGGATATGCGGAAGAATGCACTGTTGTTTTATATAATCTATGGGAGATTCATATAGTTAACATCAGCGGGTGAAATGGAAATCATACTTGCTCAAAGAGCAGTCAATTTTTTGCATCTTTAAATGGCTACAACTCCTTTCACATTGATGAATCAAGGTGGAGGATCATGTAGGGGGGTCATCATATAATGAACGATATGCTAGCAAATTCCATAAATGTTAAACAACAATACAGACACAATCACAACCATACATACGATACTGCAATAGTGAGCTTAACAAAATGATCCACAATCACTAAAGTTGCATACAATAACTATAGAAAGTATTAGCGAATGTTTTCCCACATCTCCCTACTCTATTCCTACACTCATTTTGTTGCTATTTGAATAAAGTGGACGTGGGCATAGTTTTGATTAAAATTGTTCTAATGAAATTATTAATAAATTTTTTTATATGAAAAATATGCCGGTAAAATTTGAGTTCCCAATTGAGGAAATAGAAATTTTCAACATCAGCTTCTCGGTCAATGAACAATTAACGAAAGAAGGCTTTAAAGCGGATGAAGTTAACGCTTATATTGAGTGGCAGTATTTTTAGTGGCAGTTGAGTGAATGTTTGCTAAAGCATCTATAACATTGCCGTCCCTTTTTTCGTGTCGACAATGAATGTTTTCTTAAGCGCTTATTGCTTTCTAGCAAGAGTAAATCTGTCTGAAATTTGTTGACTTTTTTTTTTTGTTGGAATTATTATCAGATCATTAAAACTAACTAATCAATAAGTGATTGAAGTTAATGAGGCGAGAATATCAATGAATTTTCGTTCCATTTGATAGGATTTCAATCAGCGTTCCTCAAACGATTACAGTGCTTTTGGTTCCAGAAATGTAATATATCTGGATTAAGGATTGTTGATTTAATAATTTGAAAATGTTCTTAAGAAATCTTCAAAAAAGCACTGAACTCTCATCGATATTTTATCCATTTTCATCCGATATTTTCGACCTCATTATGGTTCACCTTATTCCTTTTCGATTTTTAGGATTCATTTATTTGAACCTCCATTTTTTTTTGAAAGTTTTTATAAACATATGTGAAAAAAATTGTTAAATGAACTAATAAGGTGAACAAGCATGTTTCTCTCTCTGTATTTGTTATCTTCTTATTAGGCACAGGCAACATTAAATCTCATCATTAAAAAATAGTTGGTGTATTCCCAATTTAATGAATCGAGAAGAGGTTATTCAGTAATGGGCTAAAGTTTAACGTCTGATGACGATTTATATAGTTGGATTTCATTGATCATGACTTGAAATAACCGAACAGACAAATAAATATTCATATAGTCAAACATATATAATGGAAGGGGTCTTTAGCATGATCCGTTTTTTGTAAGCCGTGTTTGATGAATAAAGAGAGTGGTATAAACTAATAATATTAATAGAAGTAGAATGAGGGTATTTGGCTTACCTGAGCGTATGACGTTGTAGATTGCGTAGAAAGGAATAAGCCAGTATAAAAGCATGACTGATATGCGTCTATCCCATAAGCACGACTAGAGTGCGATACGAGAGCTAGCAAAGAAAAGTTGGCGCCACTCGATGAAACATGCGTGCAGTCGCATTGAGTGCATATGAAACGTGACATTGCAAGAAAAGACGATGGATCACTACTCAATCGTTATAAGTTGATGTAGCAGAGAGGCAGATCATCAACGAAAACAATAAGATAGACTAGAAAATATGAGTGAGAATAATCGAAAAGTTTGAGGCATGAAAAGAACACGACAACGATAGAAAGTTGAAGAGAGTTTTTTAAAAGCTGAAAGCCGAGAAGGAAAATAATGATCGCTCGAAGCGGAGTGGAATGCTTCATGCATCAATTATTTGGCTTACCTGAGCGTATGACGTTGTAGATTGCGTAGAAAGGAATAAGCCAGTATAAAAGCATGACTGATATGCGTCTATCCCATAAGCACGACTAGAGTGCGATACGAGAGCTAGCAAAGAAAAGTTGGCGCCACTCGATGAAACATGCGTGCAGTCGCATTGAGTGCATATGAAACGTGACATTGCAAGAAAAGACGATGGATCACTACTCAATCGTTATAAGTTGATGTAGCAGAGAGGCAGATCATCAACGAAAACAATAAGATAGACTAGAAAATATGAGTGAGAATAATCGAAAAGTTTGAGGCATGAAAAGAACACGACAACGATAGAAAGTTGAAGAGAGTTTTTTAAAAGCTGAAAGCCGAGAAGGAAAATAATGATCGCTCGAAGCGGAGTGGAATGCTTCATGCATCAAGCTGATCAATTCAAAGCTTTACGTTCCACCGTGATTCAGGCTTTTATTTCCAACAATACACAACATATCAAAGTGGGTAGTTGGTGATGATTACAAAGCATTCAAAACCATTTCAAATACATCGATGTATTTGTACATCAGCTCATTGAATTTAAAGATGAGCAAATTTCTAGTGTATAAATTAGTAATTTCTGTTCAACGTAAATTTATTATCAATCGTTGTGTTCGGGTATTTCTTATCAGTTTGTAATTTTTGTTCATTATTCAGCAGTTTTGATATTCAAACTCACATTCAAAGCAAAACATATTCAATTCAAATTCATCAGATAGCGATAACACTAACCTCGATTGAACTGGACTATTGATTCGGAGTCTAATTCGAATCAAAATGAAAAAAAAAAAGTCATCAAAAACAATGGTGACGCGATTGTTTTACTGTTTCATTGAAGTGTCTTACGCATGTTAGCATAATCGATGATTGGGCAATAGCGTAATGGATAAACGTCCTTACCAGAGTATTTTAGGATCGAAGTTTAAATTACTGCTAATTCCAGCATTCTTCGCTGCTAGATCCACCTTTGTATTCTTTTATCGAAACTGAATTGCGTTATGGTTGGAGTTACATGTCAACTCAGTTTGGAGTTAAACGCAGTTGTGGGATTGCAGAGCCGGTATATGTTAAAAATAAAACTTAGCGATGCAAAATGTCGCTTGCAAATAGTTTTGTTGATTTTTTATTACCATCCAGACGACTGGCATCAAAATGGAACTAGATTGAAACATAATTCCTAAGAAGTTTGAAACGGGGGTGATTTTCAATTCTCGTTTGTTTTCGTGGAATAAATTTTATCATTTTAATAGAGATTTAGCTCTTAGTGAGGACATGTTATCGGAAATGAACGGCAATATTTTTCGCAAAAAATTACATTCACTTCACGGTCGACACAAACCAACAGCAATTTAGTGTGTTCCATTGTATCGCAACTTTGAGAAAGTGCATGGTTTGAGATAAGATGGATATTTTGATCAGTATTCCATAAACCATGTTACATACTTCGTTGTAAGTTTTTTCTTTTGACTTGTACATAAGATTTTTATAAATAGTTTTTAAATATGCGCATTATGTGCTGTGCCCATTTGGAAATCCTTGACATTCTGAGAGGAGTAATGCTTCGAAGAAGAGGGGAGGAGGGAGTTTTCGATAATGGGTTCCCTTCATGGCAAAATGGACACTTATTTATTCACTGAACATCCATAGTTCCCTCGAGGGGTCTTCCCAAGGTAGAAAGGAAGTGGCTAACAGTATTCTCACCGAGACGATTTCTGTAGGCAGTATAGTATCATGGGATTCATTCGTTATCAAATTCGACCAATACTGTTGTGAAAAGTTTTCTATGCAAAATGAGTACTAAACTGTTTTCGTCATTATGCGTTCGTATTTGCTATTTTTATGTGAGTTATTATTCTTCAAGAGATCAATTTGCATAGTTCTGATTATAAACCATTCAGCACATTTGCAACGCTTCACAACTGCCAAATTTCTTTTTATTGGTGCGTTTTTAAATAAATTTTCGATGATATAATGCAGCAGTTTGGTTATGGGGTTTTATTAGCTTGGTACTGTATAAATGTTCACTTAGTTCAATCGAAACACTCATGATAATGGACGTGCTAACATTTTCATTCTTCGAGAAGATGTCTTCATGAGGAACGTTAACATCGGTTTCCGTTTTTATTGAGACGAGATCATTCAGAAATATTTTTGACATTACAGATTTTACTTTATTTATAAAAAAAGTAGAATGATACTGGTATTATTTGTCACATAATTTTTTTGCGAAAGAGAGAAATGTTTTTTTTTCTTTTTCTCGAACAAACGCAACTCTTCAATTTTAATTTCTATGAGATTTCACAAGCCGTTTTTCTTTGTTGCATTTGAAAGTTAAGAATATGACATATTTATTGTTCGTATTGTTTAGATGAGTTTTATTAATATTGTTAGATGATAATCGGTCACTCTTATCTTGATTTCAATAAATTATGGATCTGAGGTTTTTAAAGATTTATCTTGGACGGGGAGATCATCGTTGAAAAGCTCCTTAATAAATAACCGATTCTTTCAACGTTTAAAGAGGAAAAGAAGGGGATAAAGTGAATTCGTAAATTGTCTTTTCTTTTTTATTCGAGCGCTATTCATCTATCCGTTTTCGAATTTGATGCCTGTCAAGTGGAATGAGCAACAGCTGACGTAATCTAAGGTTACTTGAAGAGTGCTTAGTTTTAATGGTAATGTTTCCTCATTTTGTGCAACAAATTAACTAAAATAATAGATTTCTTTTCTAATGCAAGTAATTTAATCGACTTTTCTGATTTAATTTAAGGCTTATATAACAAAAATACCAAATGAAATAGTAATACGGAGATGATTTCAGTATTAAAGGCATAGGCATATCGTAAAAGTGAGCGTATATCGTATCCTTGCCAATTAAACATTTGCGAGTATTTTAAGCGCTCTTTGCTTACGACATTTTAAATTACTAAACCAGATTCCACGATTCGAATGCTTTCTATGAAATTCTTTACTTCTTTAAAACTATTTATTGATTTCTATTAGAATATCGTTCGTATTCATATGTAAATATGGAAATTGCAATACTTCTGTTTCGAAAATGTTGTTGTTATATGGCAATTTATCAAAACACTAAAGAATATTTGGTGGTATTTTAATAATAATGGTGATATTACTAGTGAACATTAAATGTGCTATATGGATGATAGTTTATTCCAATATTTTGAGTGATAGTTTATTCCACTATTTTGAGAGTTTTTATTATTATTTTTTATTATTCATTCATCGATAATATGTGTCATTTATTAGCGACTCCCTTCCTCTTTCTTCCCCTCTCCCTCTCTCTGTACCCTTCTTGGAAAGAAAGAATTGTAGATGAGTGCACATTTACGCGCAAAGATTGAGAAACTATGAATGAAATTGAAAGAAAAAATATCCTGAATAAAATTCCAATCATAGGCATCGGTTTTATTTCAAACAACAGCACATCTTTCTCAAATAAGATTTGTGAGTATAATTGAGGTGCGCATCGATTGTGATGTCCACTATGGTGTCATATAATTGTTTTACATCTAATCGACTAAAATAATTATTTATCCTTTTATATAATTCACGCATTCAATTATATTACTATTTTTTCTTGCGAATTGGTTAGACTTTGCAAATCAATTTTTGCAAGTATGCAAATTAAGGTGTGCATGTTATATCGACTAAATTTTTGCAAGTATTAAATTTTTTTTTTCAAAAATAAAATTGCATGTTGTTTGTATGTATCGAGCTAAAATTCCTTTCAAAATGTTGAATTTCGAGATTCAAACATAGATTCTTTTCTGCAAAAAAAACCATTCGGAGCAAAAAATGTATAAGCAGCAAGATTCTTTTGAAATCTTCATTTCAGTGGACTGAAAATAACTTTAGGGGAAATTACAACTAAATTCTCTTTGTTAACAATTGAGAACATTGGGCACTCTGTACTTCTCAAGTAGTATATTGTTGATAATTAATGTTGCGGAGTTATTTTATTGCTTTTAACGATGATATTTTTTCTATTATTTTGTCAATGATAACTGATAATAATGGTGTATGATAACAAATATTATGAGAATCAATATTGATTTTATCAATTATAAATGATAATAATGGTATATGATAACAAATATTGTGAGAATCAATATATCTTATATAATTAATTTTATGAAATATGGGGCATTTTTCGAATAGCGTTGATTTTTTTAGACGAAAAAAAAAATTTCCTCGTCTTCTGATGCGTTTTTTTTGAGTTAGAAGAGGACTATTCGAGATGCATTTGTTATCTTAATAGGCAAATAATCATTACTCAAATGAGCATATTTCAATGATTTTCTCATTGGAACAAGGGAATTTAAATATTAATGTCGCTCAATACTCCAATATGTTCTCTAAATAAATATTAGTTCAACGATTTAAATATTCTCAACATGACAATACAATAGTCGTTGAATATCTACAGCAAAATGGGCATTCGTCTCCAATTCTGACTTAATTATGTTCATTTATGTTATTTAGAAATACCTATTCTATGCTCTAAATGGCAGTTGTTTCTCCTACTTTTTTTTAAATCAATTTTTTAAAAGATTTTCTATTTTATTTAATGCTTACGAATTTTATTTTCCTCTATTTCGCAAATTCTTTTCTATTCACGAAGGTTTACGTTTGAAAAAGTAATGAAACTATTGGGAAATAATAGAACAAATCATTCTGATTTGTTTTTACTATTCTTGGCCATTGTTAAAAGATCATCGCCTATCCGCAGGCATCTAGTAATTGTCGATATCAATCCGAATTTTGAGATATACCTATTTTTAAAAAAATTTGTTTTTTCCATCGCTAATGGACAGCGTAATCTTGTTAGGAATATTCTTCAATGGTGTGAAGGAAACCGAAATTTTTGCGTTTTAAATGATTTTTCCTTAAAATTTCTCTGTAATTCCCGATATTTGTCGCAACCAGCAATATTTTCAATTTTTCTGGTATCTATCAAAATGTTTTCAATTATTTCCTGTTACTTTTTTATCGCTTCATTGCCAATCACTTCCCGTAAGCTCCACAATTTTGCTGTCTTCTCCTCATCACTAGGAGTAGAGGGAATGGAAGTTATGGGTGAGGAGGGTCTGTCATATGGAATCGAGCTGGACGTAGAGGCGTCGATTGTGAATGTCCTATGTTTGGAGTGAAACCAGCACAATGATCGTCCATTGTTTGTCCATCCGCGCCATCGTGGAAAGAAGCGGATGACGCTTTCAGCGCTCCATCCGCTTTGCTAAGAGGAAAGTTGCATCCCTTTCTTTTCCCCCTCTCTCTCTCTTCGCCTGTAAAACTTGCAAGCATCTTTCAACTACAAATCAAGTTTGCCCAACAGTTCACAATCCATCCATCACTCGTTCACTTTCGTCTGCTACAAGGGATAGAGTGTGGCTTTCTAAGATTCACATGTGCTCTCTCTCAGGTCTTTGGGACATACCATCGATCGCGTCAGATTCTCGAGTGCATAGTATCAGCTGTTCAAAAGACTTCCCACTCCATCCGCCATGAGAATTTCAAACTCCCCGACTAAGGTTTATGATGCTGTTTTCCATCGCCTAGCCTGTTCATTTTCTAGCATCGAATAGCAGTCGTTTGAATGCACTGCAGCTCCGCAGGAGGCGAAAGTCGAGTATAGAAGTTGGAAGGATATAGCCAAGTTTCAAGTATGAAGTTTTGATTGAGCAGCAGATAAGTCGAATTGCTGCCCGTAGTATTTTACATTATTGCCCCTTGCTGTTGCCAGGTGGATGTGTCATGAATTCCGCTCGAACTGTATACCCCACAATTGCATATTTTCCCATGATAGCAAAGCTTCATTTATGATTTTTTTTTATGAATTTGCATATGGATTTTATGGGTCATTTATGCATATTATTGCTTTTTAATGGAGCATTTTTTATAGTGCTAATCACAATGCATCACTTTTGTTATTTTCAAATTTTATTAACTCATCAAAGACTGTATTCATGTGAATATAACCACAGTGTGGTTTTATCAGATTGCTGAATGTAGGTTGCCACTTTATGCATATGCAACGAATGGCATCGTTGAATGAATTATGAACACTTAATTCTAAACGATTTACTAGACGTTTGAATGATCGAAAATCTCTTTGTTTTTTTCTCACCTATGATATTTGCATACGTAGTTGATGAGTGATATATATTCTATGTGATGCACAAATAATAACAATGCACAAATTGTTGGATAGGTTTTACCTTATAGTATAGGCGAAGAAATGATCGAAAACACATCTCGTGCTATGCCACCTGATGCGCTCTTTTCGTTTTTTTTTTTCCTTCATTCGATCTTCTCAAAAATAATTGCTTATTTTATTGTGTAAAGTGATTTTTATTTAGTGTCGATTCTTCGATGATATTTTTTCTTTAATGAGAAATGCTGTGATCAAAGAAATTCGCGAATTTTCTAAGCTTTGTTTTAAAGTTAATCAAACATTTTCTTTTTTTTCCCTCGTTTGCTTTCCATCTTTACTTATAATATTTAATAAATTGTTGATAGATTTAAAAAAAAAAATTGTTGTTGGTAGATGTTTGTTGTTGATAGAAGATATAATCGCTTAGAACATAATAATGAGTAGCTATAACTCGATGATAGATAAAGTTTGTGAGAGTGTTGAAAACAAAATTAGCATGGAGATCAAGTATCCGATCGACAAGTTGCGATGATACTCTCAATTCGCACCAGCTGAGTTTTCCACATAGCTCCGCCTCTTTGACGATTGCCGATTGCAAATTCTTTCGTAACGCACATCCTTACAGCTTTGCCAATTTCTTGAGCTTGCCGAAATTCGTCGACGAATTTTCTAAGCAATGATTTTGGTGGTGGAAGAATCCATTCGATAAACTCATACGTTTTTTGATTTTATTGTTTAAATAGTGTTCATTACTTGGATGTTTTCTATCTTTTCATATGTTCAGAAATTCAGTATAATTACTGAGCGTGGTCGGTCTTTCTTGCGATTCAGGATTTCCGGGATGAAAAAGTTGTTGTATTTTTTTCCTGCTATATTAGATTCTGTTCCTTAGTTAAGAAGTGAGGCGAAATTTTTTTCCTTAGCTTAGACAATGATAGGACCTCTTAATATGTTGAAGTGTAATTTCTCCCTCATTTTCAGATTTCTTCTAGGGGTTTCGAACGATTTTATGCGTTTACTCTTTAGGATTACTGAAGGAGCACAAAAGCGCCAATTTGTAGTAGAATTTTTATACATGAAGAAATTAATTAGAAGGACGCGACCGTGCAAAATGTATATATGCGAATTAAATGAGTATATAGAAATCACTTGTAAAGCACCATAATTTAGAGTACAAGCATCGTTATAGGTTAGTGATGTATCAAATTTTGAGAGGCAAGAGCAGCGATCAGTGCGCCATGTAGTCATGAGGGTGATTTAGCTATGCATTTGCTTTGTGCTTCAATCCTCTCTTCTTTTCGTCTTTTATTTCCATCCCAAAAAAGATATTGGTGTAATGTTACACTCGTCGCTCATTTGTGCTTTTGATCATCTAGATATATAGATTTGAATCAAACTTAGTCTTTAGGTCAAGGAACAGGTCAAACCTAATAAGTCAATAGGTCAAAGAACCATCCGCGAATAAAGGTCGATTTGCGCAGGTGAAGTGGGATATTTATTCTCTAATTTTAAAGATTTTTTAAATACTTAATTCCATTCTATTCTTAATTCCACCTACTTTCTATTCTGTCCTATTATTTTTAAGGTTTCAATTTTGAACAGAAATCATCCTTAGACGCAGGTCCCGGTCTTTTGGGCTCCTAATCCCTTCAACCGAGCGGGTCACAAAAATATTTCTCTTGTGATCATTAAACCAGACAATTCAGAAGTGTTTAACGCTCCAATTTTATTTATAGTATTGTCGGCTGTTTGGCGATGAATGAACCTCAGACTTTGAGCGCAAATAGTGGACCGAAAAAATTTGGCCAACATAATGATTTGCAAATTCAAGAGTTCATCAGCTCGAAACTTTACTGGCTTGAAATTGCAGCAAGGTTTTGAAAAAAATTAAGGAAGAAGGACGGAGTAGAAGTAGCCATGTGTGATAAAAATGCATCACGAATTAGTCATTCAGCAGGTGGCTCCTAACTCTTAGCCAAACATTATGTTAACTCTATAAACACATGAAAGATGCACATCATCAGTAGAAAATTCAAAATCTCTCTTAATTTTGCGTCTTCCTCAAAATATATGTGGTTGTGTAAGGTGATGGGGCTTTCTTTTGTGCTCGCTTTTCATCGTTTGCATCCCAAAGTGCTTTCGTCGAGTTTTCTGTGCAGAGTGCCCGTCATGTTCGTTTGATGTTAGCTTGTGTTTTGTTCGACAACAAATCCAATCTTTGTTCTTGTTTTAACATAACCATAAAGTGTTTAGATCATTATTCGCCGTACCACGATGGCATATATCACGCCAATTAGTGAGTAAATAAGCTGTGGAATTGCGAAACTGAAGAAGCTGTAAACTCCTAGGGCTCTAATCGAGGTTTTACATTATATTGCTAGTTTTCTGCCAAATTTTTTTGTTTGCTATTTTTCTTGCATTACTAAATGAACTAGATGAAGAAATTGTATTTATGATGCGAAAATCATAAGCCTTTTTGCAAACAACAACAGGTGTCGAATGTAAATAAAATAGAAATGTTCATCCCCGCTAACCTTTAATTAAATGAACTTTGCTTATTTTAATTCCATTCCTCATATTAATGTTAAATTAGAAATGCAAGTTTTGCGTGAAATTATAATTAGAATTAAAACTGCATGCAAGATTGATGAAATTTTTGAGGAAGACTTCATCGATGTTTACTATAACTGGGGCAGATATGTCTCGCAGCAGTTGCATTCCCCTGTAGTTACCATCTGAGGAGACTTGAGATTGCAAAACTTATCGAAAATGTTCATTTATATATGCACACTTATACCATTTTTAGTTTATTCCATTTAGATTAAATATACATTTGCATTGTTATTACTGCTTGCACCATCTCTGGGTATTGCACTTGAAGAGTATTCGATATGGAAATTAGTCGTTGAGGATATTTGAACGGAAATATAATTAGTTATAAAAAAATCCTACCTTGAGAATATTTAAATGTATGAGCGGAAAGATTGAGAATAAGATTGAGGTACAGCTGATTAATTATGACGGAAATGAATAATTGGAAGCTGAAACCCCATTTAATGGAAACCAAAACGTGCCTTCATGTTTTGATGACCTATTTGAGCAATACTATCTCATTTTAGTATCATAGTTCATCCGCTGCTTATTTTATTCTAACTAATATCAATTCAAAGACGTTATCAAATAATTTAAAATACCTCGCTTTTAAGAGTTCTTTGATCGTTGGTGATTTGATGTTGCATATCTAATATATGCGAAAGAACGATGAAGCAACATTATCGCAATTCACAAACTGCTAAAGAAATAAGTAATCATAAAGAAATAGCGTCAACCGTATTGCAATTTCTTCCAACGAGATATGAAGGAGATATAATTTTCTCTAATTTTCAGCAGAACTGAATTGAATTGGATCGAGTCGAATTGAATTAGAGTTCCCTCTAAATATTACACTAAATTTTTTTTTTCGTAATATACTTATATAAGTCATTCAGATTATTTCAACTTTTCTTTGCTTCACCAATACGTTTCCTTAATTTCACTCACTTATCAGGTGATTGATAATCAACGAACTATCTATCCCCTATAGCGTATACGGGTAACCAAAGAACTCTCATTATAACACAGTCTCTCATTTATAACACATCTGTTTGTTATGTGTGACGTTTGATGCATGATTTCTTTGTCTTTTTTGAGCAAAAAAAAAGTTGTGATGAGCTGAGAGGAAACCAAATCAGCGCCTCGTTTTCTTTGATTGAATCTATGCAAAATTTAATGTGGCGCTCACTTCATACATTTACTTCCAATTATTTTATAGAATGACGTCATTCCAATTATTCGGTACCTAAATCTGGCATGTTGCCAAAAGCATAAATAGTTTTTATATATTAACTTTACGTACATATTATTTGTGAACGATTAAAAATTATTGTTAGAGTTGTTCACTGAAAGAGTCTTCGATTATCAAATTCATGTGAAGAATGTGAACTACATATAATGCTAAAAATAAATGAGACGAACTAAGTTCAGCATATTCAGCATTTTGAACTTAGCGAAGCTTAAGCTTTACTTATACGATCAATAAACGTATACAACTGAAATTTTAGAATTCAGCGACGTTGCTGAAGAAAAAATTAAATTCCACGAAAACGCTACGGGAAATGAAGATTTCATATCGTTTACATATTCGGAAAGGTGATATCTTTTCTACTTAAGAGTAATCGGTCATCAATTTCCACGGAAAACACTGCATACATTTTACTGTCATTGAAATCGGAGAACCCAAATGAACATTTGGTTTCTTTCGAATCTCGAGCGATACCTCTACGCTTGCTTTAGATATCCTGAAGTTTATTCGAATTATTTTGTTTATTATATGAGTTGTCTTAAATTGCTATGATTTGAAAGGAAAGCGAGTGTTAAGTTATTTTTTGTACTCTAAAGCTTTTCAGGTATGTATCTGATTTGAAAGTACACTGGGTGTTATTTCGGAGAAAGGGGGGAAAGGGGTGGCTCTTAGTTCCCCATTTGCTCTGTTAAGGCGTGAAGCATTTTCATATTCTTACAACAAAAATGGAACTTGCCTTTTCTCAACCGAATATACGATGAAGTTCGTAGTTAGCGAATTTCGGAGCTTCAAAGTAATAACTCCGCGATTTTTTCTCAAACGTATTATTCGATTCGATGATTTCATTCAGCGTCGACTATTTTTGTCGGTTTTTTTCTTATTTCTCTTGTTCTATGAAGTAATCTTCTTGTTCATATGTTCTATGCACATTTCTCCCAAATCTCCTTATGATTTTTGCTGAACTATGAAAACGAAACCTTAAAGAGGTGCGTTGTTCTATATTTGCTTGGATTTGTTTTAGAAGATGGCACCTTGTTATCCATCTGATCTCCTTTCCTAAACTATAACAGTTTACAATGAAAGTCATCTCTATCTTTATATTTGTTTTTTTTTTGCAACCTCCGCTTTCTCCTCCCTTTTCCAACAGAAATCGAGTCGAAAATTTTGCCTATAATCGCATTTTTTGCAAATATTTGCACATATGCATAAATTTCTTCTCGAAGTCAATGCTATATAAATTTGGAGTACATTAGTGAAAGAAGCTAGCAACGAAAGGCGAAAGCACGCCCACATGAATGGAGATGCACATAACATTATGCTTGTTTTATGTCTTCGAAAGACTGCATCTTGAAGAGTCCTTGTAGATATGTTATGCTTCCATATCTAAACGAGCACTTTCTCGGTGAGGGCATTATGATTTAGTTTTCGCCTAACTGCCTACGACCAATCTTCCTATTTTTCTATTTCCATATTTTATTTATGTCCTACATTTGAACGTAATGCATCATCCTTTAGCAGCTTGAATTTGTTGTCGTAAATTATATTCGGCAACTCAAATAATTAAATTTTTTTTTGGAATTCGCCTAATTTCTTGAGGAATTTCCCTCTATTTGAGTAATTTTAGCGAGAGCACTCGATAAAATTCCATGATAAGTGACTCGCTTTTGTGTACAAATGATTTGATACGAATGGACAAAATTATCGTCTTGCTTGAATATGTATTATGAATTAATATTTTTCAAATGAGTTAACGAGTGGTCTCGTGGTATTCGATGCATAAATTCGAACGGGTTCTATAATTTCTCTTCGGAGAAAGTGGTCATTTTGACTATTCCCCTCTCTTCTCGTCCCCACCTCTTCTACTCTCATATTTTATATATGTACATATATATACATGTATATATATATATATATATATATATATTACTGTATATATTAGAATATGTCTCGGTTACTATTCAGTTATATTATTTGCTTGGTCGCTTCATGAGTGCTCTTTCATTGTGCCATTCGATGGATATTTCTTGACAGATCAACTTCAGATCGAATACTTTTTCTATCGTACACAAGTGGTGATCAATCGATACTCGCAGAAAGATGTCTGGTGTATGCAAAAAAATTTCATCGCATCAGTATCACTCAAAAGCTTAAAAGTGAACTATTGTTGTTAGTTGATCTGCGAGCATACTGCATTTGCTTCAATTCAGTTCGATCAAATTATAGTGCAATCTTAGCTGCTCTCATCTCATACTTATTCAATTCCTCGCATTCTCAGATAAAAGTCTACTAAATTCGCATATCATTCCAATCACACTCAATTTCAAAGAGTTTATATATTCGATTCGTTTATGTTCTTCTCTCTACAACGGTTGTTCTACTCAATGCTAAATGATTTTACTAATAAGTTTCTTTTATTTCAAAAGTTTTTCTTAATGAAACTTTCCGAAATGCTCCTCAAAAGTGCTTTGCTTCATGCGTTGAGTAAATTTTTTGTTCACCAGCTGCTAACGACCATCACTATAGTGTCTCCCTTATCTCATCATCCATCATCTATCCCAATAACATTGATTAAAGAGCAGAGAAAGTTTTGAACGTGATTGATAAAAGTCGTTCTAACACCGTTGAATTGCAGTACGAATTATCGTCATTGTACCATATCACTATCATATCATCTAATCATATCACTATCAAGATATCAATTTTACAGAAGCGAGGAAGAATGTTGACGAGGTGCACACGATATTCACTGAATAGATTTACCGATTAGCGAGTAACTGAAGATGCCATTCGATCAGCGCGCTTATTTTCTGCTTTATTACGCGCTGCTGCCAGTCGTTCTCATAACAGGTAAATACTATTAACCATTTTCCTTCTTTTTCGTGGATAATAAACTTCGGATTTATAATCATTGTGACGTTTATTGGCTGTATAGAGTTGCTTCTTATTTCAAAGGGGGAGAGCGGAGAGGGAAGTATTGTTGCTCGGACAGCAAGGGCACTAATTTACAGTTACGATTGCATCATCAATGTCGATCACTCGACCACTTTGTGTCCTATACACATTGTTTATTGGTGGAATCGTTTGGCAAATTTATGATGATATCACATGCAATACCACATTTCCCATTTCAGTCTTTTCCATTCAATTAATTCAACAAACAGATTCATTTTGCTTCAAATAAATTTCCCTTTCTATTATTCAAAAAATAAATTTCCCTTTCTATTAGAAGAGGAACGTGGGATTTACATATTATCACCGATGATTTCGATCGATTTAGAGTTTTTTTTTATATATATATATATATATATATATATTACTGTATATATTAGAATATGTCTCGGTTACTATTCAGTTATATTATTTGCTTGGTCGCTTCATGAGTGCTCTTTCATTGTGCCATTCGATGGATATTTCTTGACAGATCAACTTCAGATCGAATACTTTTTCTATCGTACACAAGTGGTGATCAATCGATACTCGCAGAAAGATGTCTGGTGTATGCAAAAAAATTTCATCGCATCAGTATCACTCAAAAGCTTAAAAGTGAACTATTGTTGTTAGTTGATCTGCGAGCATACTGCATTTGCTTCAATTCAGTTCGATCAAATTATAGTGCAATCTTAGCTGCTCTCATCTCATACTTATTCAATTCCTCGCATTCTCAGATAAAAGTCTACTAAATTCGCATATCATTCCAATCACACTCAATTTCAAAGAGTTTATATATTCGATTCGTTTATGTTCTTCTCTCTACAACGGTTGTTCTACTCAATGCTAAATGATTTTACTAATAAGTTTCTTTTATTTCAAAAGTTTTTCTTAATGAAACTTTCCGAAATGCTCCTCAAAAGTGCTTTGCTTCATGCGTTGAGTAAATTTTTTGTTCACCAGCTGCTAACGACCATCACTATAGTGTCTCCCTTATCTCATCATCCATCATCTATCCCAATAACATTGATTAAAGAGCAGAGAAAGTTTTGAACGTGATTGATAAAAGTCGTTCTAACGCCGTTGAATTGCAATACGAATTATCGTCATTGTACCATATCACTATCATATCATCTAATCATATCACTATCAAGATATCAATTTTACAGAAGCGAGGAAGAATGTTGACGAGGTGCACACGATATTCACTGAATAGATTTACCGATTAGCGAGTAACTGAAGATGCCATTCGATCAGCGCGCTTATTTTCTGCTTTATTACGCGCTGCTGCCAGTCGTTCTCATAACAGGTAAATACTATTAACCATTTTCCTTCTTTTTCGTGGATAATAAACTTCGGATTTATAATCATTGTGACGTTTATTGGCTGTATAGAGTTGCTTCTTATTTCAAAGGGGGAGAGCGGAGAGGGAAGTATTGTTGCTCGGACAGCAAGGGCACTAATTTACAGTTACGATTGCATCATCAATGTCGATCACTCGACCACTTTGTGTCCTATACACATTGTTTATTGGTGGAATCGTTTGGCAAATTTATGATGATATCACATGCAATACCACATTTCCCATTTCAGTCTTTTCCATTCAATTAATTCAACAAACAGATTCATTTTGCTTCAAATAAATTTCCCTTTCTATTATTCAAAAAATAAATTTCCCTTTCTATTAGAAGAGGAACGTGGGATTTACATATTATCACCGATGATTTCGATCGATTTAGAGTTTTTTTTATTATTAGAGCCGTCATATGGGGTAATAATCATTATGTTTTTGAATTTATCAATATATGTGCAAGAAGTTATCAAATAGGCGTCTGATCTACGAAAAAATTAGAGAGAATTTAGCTGATTTGCGGTAATTAAACGAATTTTCATAGTTAGCTATTGGCGTCGGAGAGGAATCGCTATTATTTCTCTTTGTCTATAGTCCTATTCGTAGAAAATAATACTATGGAAAGTAATAGTGAAGTGTTATTCCATATTATTTACAATTTAATTTCAGCATGCACATTACGTATTAATATATTTTCTTTTTTCTATGGGCTTTTTCTCCTGTTTCTTCCATTTTCGCTATCTTCATTGAAATCCGATCTCGGTGAGTTCTTCCATTCAAAAATTTTCTCCTAAACTTCTAAATGAATAGTTAAATTTTGTTATTTTTTGAATAAAAAAATGGTGACAAAAATTCAATTTTGATACACAAAGATGTATAATAATTAGAAAAGATCACTCTGAGAATAGAAATTAAGTTTGAGTATGTTATAATAGTTGTGTTATAAATGTTTAATATCTAAAAATATGGTTTCTATTGCTTTGCTTATGCTTCCAATAACCTGACAAACTGTCGCACCACTAGTGTGCAATGCTTGCGTATAAGAATATGAAATGAGGATACGTATTCCCATAAACATTTAAACTATAAACGATCATATATTAAAATGAACCGAAGTTTTTTAGTTGATTCTAATCTAATTTCAACGTTCAGATTAGTGCATAATTAACTAAAAGAAAGGGCTATTTCGCTCTAAGACGAAAATAACTCTGAATTTCACAACGGGTGACGCATTTCGAATAGGGGGGAAGTACTGATAAACGAGATAAGTAAATAAGTATGCGAATACTTAACAAAATTCCTTAGTATAAAATGCAACTTATGTTTGTAGTTTCTTATTCAATATTATAGAAATAGTTAATCGATATGTCATTCCCGTAAAGCTTATTAAATTAGCCATAATGCTGAAGCATTTTTATGAAATCAACAACATGTCAAATGCTTAGAGCATATTTCTATTCATAGCGTCGTTTTTCTTGTGATTGAATTAGCATTGATCACATTCAAATCTTTAAGCGTATTCGTTTGAATTTAGGTAGCTCAATGTTTAATAAAACTTGGTGGTTTTCAAGTTAAAATTCACATTTATCGATGAATATGATCAACGAGCTGTCTGCTCTCATCTACCTCATAGTCACATAATTTCGTCGTTTTCTTCAAATAAGATGTTCAGCTGCATTAGCAATGTTTTAAATGTTTGCTAGTTTTCTTTAGGGAAGAATAAATAGTTGGCCAAAAGTCAGGCTTATTTAAAACAATGATCAATTTGGAAATCAAAATTGTGAACTTTTTGTTGGTGGCTCCCACATCATCGATCAAGTTATTTTCACTAAGAGATGATGCGATGAAGTAGTAATAATATGCAACCGCTAACCAATAATAGCATTAACAGTAGTAATATCAGTAACAGTAATGGTAATAGTGGTATGGGGGGGGGGCGATTTCGATAGTTACCTCGGCCGGCCATTTTTTTAAATCGTCTTTCTCAATTTATACGAATATATGAATATTGGACGATTCATCAAAAAATAGTGCATGAACTCTTCTGGAAATTGATGACGCAGCACGAATCGATAATATGTACTAAACGGAGCAGATGAAAACCTAACGAGCTCTTTTTAGATTATGGAACACTTTTTTTGCGCCATTTGGGATTTGAAGAAAGTTAGGCTGAACTTTTTGTTGATAATAGAAATACATTACAAACTATTGAAATCAAACGAATTGGTAAATCTTATCAAATTTTGCAAATACAGCGAGCATTTATTGAATCCTATCAGGCTGATAAGTCGACCATTTCCGCCAATTTCGTGCTTATCATATTCTGCTAAATACAGTATTCCACTTGAGGTTTATAAGGTGTTGATTTATTCAGGAAGAATTTTATTCTAATGGAAGACTATTTCTGCTCTGAAAACTTCAATAAGATGTAGCAATATTATATAACATACGAGGATGGCACCTTTCATTGCTTACCTTTGAACAAGTTGCTTTGCTCATATTTGATGCATCGCATTCTCATTTAGATCTGTTTTTTGATACGCCCGCGATGAAAATATTGTCAGCCATTCCTATACATAGCCTGACCTTTATCTAATACTTGACGCTCACCTACAAATACTGAATAAATCAACGTCTCGCAACTTGCGAATTTGAAGTCTTAGGAGAAAATAAAGTATATTTATTCTCGTCAGCGTAAGCTGCATCGAAAGAATCCATATATTAATCGAAAATCTTTTTTTTCGCTCACACTCGAAAGTATTTAAGAGCTTTCAAAACTTTTTTTTGAGAGAAATTTTTACGTCGTACTAATCGATCTTCACTTTTTTTCTGGCGAAAAGATTCTCTATATCACTTGAATAGATCTTCAAATACAAAGAAATTTGACATAGAAAATGCAAAGGAAAACAGTTTCTTCTGACATCTTTCTGCTATTGAACACATCTTTTAAGCTTGTAATGAGCTAAGACAGGCTTTAAGGTAAAACATCTTGTAATGAGCTAAGACAGGCTTTAAGGTAAAACAAGCGAAAAAGTCAATGTTTTTAAGTGGTTGTCAATAATGAAAATTGTTGAAGTTGTCAATGTTGAATCGAGCGATGCACATTAAATTTTTCTTTGCGATGTAAAGAATTCACTAAAAATTTCATCGGTGCTATGAGTAGAAAATTGGAAAATATCAAAACGTTTTTGAAACGCAGATCTTAGAAAATAAAATGGCGCAAAAATTTTCTAATGTAAAGCAAAGGCTATAAATTGTTGAGCTAATCATGTCGAAAATTTTCAAGCGCAATTATTTTAGAAAGTTTATGCAAATGAAGTAAGATTTACTTTGCTTGCTTTGTTGTGGAAATTACAATAATAAACGTGAAATTCGCGCTCCTTGTTTTAATACGTTTAGCAAACATTCGAGGTAATTTTGAATATGCACTACTGCTCTAAGTATTCACCATATAGTTGCTATTAGTCTTATTCAAATGAGGCGTGCAATTTGAGCGAAATCTGGCCGCACTTATTGTGCTTATCCTTCAAAAAAAAAAGCCTGCACAGATATTTTCGAGAATAGCTATGCAATCTTTTTCAATAGTTTTTTGCGAATTTTATGAATCATAAGCAATACTTACAATCTAGAAACATCAAAATATGATTCCCATTTTCTATCCCCATCTTTTTGGGTAGTAATTGGGCATTTGTAATAAATAGGATACGTGAAATATGGGCGCTACTGTTGCATAGCTCTTTTCTTTGGCAATTTGCATTTTTCTTTTATAGCTTGCGCAACCTTAAACTAGCATTTCATATCATCTGTGTTGATTTAATTTTTTTCTCATCGCTCCTTTTTTTTTGAGGGTCTGCAGATCGATGATAGAACTAACCGACTTTCCCTTTCAATTAGTTCCAAAGATGTTTCAAAATTATGGAAATTTCCTTGTTCCCTAGTTGAAAAGGTGGCTTATTGAGAAGAGAAAATTTGCTCTCAAAATCTCAAAGGAAGAATATTTTAGCGGTCGGAAGGAAGGGGAATTTGTTGGACCTTTTTAGTGACTGAAGGATTTTTCATGTTCTTTAGAATTTCCGACTATCAAAGCTTCCATCTGAAATTCAGGCAATAAAAAAATTTCTTTCAGGTCATCCCAAAAAATTTCTTCTTTGTTTGACACTCTCGTCTTTTGTATTCACACTTGCTCAAATCGCTTTCAACGCAGTGACCTGGATCGATGTTCCTGAGGAAAGCGAATTTCATGGATGTGAGTTTCATCGTATTTTTTCAAAAATTCTGCTCATTTTCCTGATGCTTTGCTTAGATAAAACTCTAATCACACTGTTGCCTATATATTCGACTAGTTAGAAATATTCTACTTGTAAAGGAATTACTATGGATGTTGAAACATGCCATTTTGCAGCTGAAAAAATATATTATCTTAAAGTTTATATTCTCATTGGTCATATATTGGTCGTTCTTTTTGGCCATATATTAATCATTCTTGTTGGTCATATATTCTTTGTCAAGTTGTCGATGATATGTCCAACGCAAAGTCGCATAGGCACATGGTATTCCCAAGCATATCGCTGTAATTGTTCAACTGAAATGCCTATTTTCTTGCTTTTGCTCGAGCACACAATGATTTGCACATTGATTGCAGCAAAAAGCCGTTTTTGGGGATTTCAGCTACATTAACTTACATTTGGCTACTAATCCAGTTTCACTTTCATATTTCCAGTGCGTCCAGGCTTTTTTGAATTTTAATTTCAACTTATTGGCTTTGTAGGTGAAGTATTTAGGAAAACATATTGGAATTTCTGAATAGAAAAAGAGAATGGAAAGAAAACCAACCACATACTGAACAGGGTGTGCATTCTTCGGTAGATAAGTGCAAAGAAAAATCATTTTGATCTTTTGTTTATTAATCATACTTTAGTTGTTTTTTTTTTTCCATTTGTGATGATTCTAATAAAATGGATTCGAGGAATTTAAACTATCAAATTTCAGGTGTGGCGGTGGAGGATCGTTTACGGGAATTCGGATTGGAACGGCTTTCATTGAACAACTTAGTCGACACAGTGGGCTCATTAGCACCTAATGTTATTGTTTTCATTACGGCTTCTCTTCTTGTGATCAGGTTAGCTATGTATGCCGTTAAATCATTCTTCCATCTCCTTCTGTCTTTAGATTTTCCAATTCTGAGATAAGCTTATGAAGGAAATTTTGTTGTAAAGATGACCGAAATTCCAAATGAAATCAAAGTGTAATAATCCACAATTGAGAAATAAAAGTTAGAATGCTTGAATGAATGGCAAATCAACCTATTTTGCGTATAAAACGTTTAGTTCGATTTTGTATTCTTACCTCCTCATTGTGATGGTCATTAGCATTGGCAAGCATTTGCCCATTTCTGTGAATTAGTCGATTAAAAACACACACAACGGAACTACTATCGCCACTTAATGGTCACTAGATACATTAATGAAGTTTTCTACAAACTCTGTGGATTAGTTTCGGAGAACAAAAAGTTTTCTTAAGTACCAGGCGTATCTAATGAGGAATATGGTTGTTTTTTATCGGCAGCTGTCCATGGGCTATGATCTCTTAGCAATTTTGAGGTATTTTTTCCTCAGGTATTTTGATTAATTGAAACATTTTCAAAATATTTGCTCTGATTTCGGTCACCTTTTAAAGTCTTACAATATTTACCCAGATAGTCAGGAATTTACCCAAAAAATTTTTCCGGGTAAGAAATAAACCTGAAAAAAGAGAGAGATTGAAACGGCAAACTTTGAACGACAAACCGAATGTTATTCATCCACCTATAAGGAGTGTAGGACTAATTTATAAATGTGAAGACAACAGCTTCAATGATCGATACTCTCGTTTCGAAATTTTCTGTCTCGATGGTAATTTGAAACTCTGTCAAATTACGTTTAATTGTTACAAGTTTTTTCTGTAAAAATTCAGATTTTGTTATTTTAATTGGAGGAAATTTGGATTAATATTATTATATATATCGCTAAAGGTACATAATACAACCACTATTGAAACCTCCAAATAAAAATGCAGATGTAGGCTAGTTGAGAGGTAGTGAGAAGTAGGCGTTGACCACCACTGATTTAATTGTGGTATTTTATTGTGTTTTTGTCGCCTTAGAACTAAGAGTTACTAGATAGTGAAGAGCGTTCCTTATCAGTATACCTAGGCCTCAATCTGCAATTTTTTAAACTGGATGAAGCTCTGATGGCTGCTACATGCTTCATGTTGATTGAAATAAGTTGACTTGAAGAGCAGCCAATGAGCACATGGAAGTAAACGATTACGTCAACAGATTACAAATTCGTTTTGGTGAAATATGACGGCAAAGGAGATAAGAGTGTAGGGTTCGAACAAATATATGTTCAGTAGAACGTCTGCAAGGATGGTAAGAGGGAAGGGGGGGGGGAGGGGGAGAGTTTTTGAAAACTTGGAAGAAACTGGCAAGCGTTCTCATCCTCATCGTTTGCATCGTTATCGTTTACTTTTTATTGCCATCTAATCATTATCGCTTAAGGGACATTCAAAGATATTTACATTTAAAATACCTAATAATAGGATTTACAATTATTTGTGATGATGTGCAACACAAGGAACGTTATAGAGCATTGGATACTTCAAAAACTAGCATGTAATTTGTGGCTCTCAACTTCCTTTTCATTTGATACACGCATGATCTCTTCGTATCTTTTTAATCACCTTATCATATCACTTCATGTAGTACCGCATTGATCAAAGTTGTAGTCAAAAGTTATTTCACATAATTCCTTTTTCTTCAGAAACACTACTATTGGTGTTAATATTTTCTGCCTAAGTTTTTATGTATTTGTTTATATCTGAGATACAAAAATGATTATGTTTACCATTAAGGGAACATAATGTGAACGTTGTTGAAGTTTTCAAGTAGAACTGCAGATGTATATTGATCTCAGCAAAGCGGACTAGCAAATAATAGAAGCTTTCTAGAGACTGTTTACAAAGACAGTCAAGTTCAGCTCAATAAGTTGTTGATTTGCAACTGCATATACCATATTATGCTGCTTCCATATAACGCTTGAAATTTTATATTGATTCGCAAAATTAGAACTTATATCAATAGCAGATTGCTTCATTGTTGCACCCACAAGTGCACAGACATCTATTTGACCGTTCGAACAAGTGCATAATAAGATTGTTAAATGGCAGCATGACTGCCATTTAACAATCTTATTATGCACTTGTTGAAAGATGTTTTGATATATTTGAGCAGTTGACCGACTTGCTCGGCTGTAATATTGAAACGTTTATGATGATAATTTTCCTCTTGTTATTTTCCGTTTCTTTAGCTTAGTGATAAGAAAGGAAGCAATTTTTTTATTAGCTAGTCTATCGATGATTTAGTTTATTTCAACGAAAACCTAAATCTTTCACAATTGCAGAATATTGCTTGCGGAGCATCAAAAAGATCGAAACCTGGTTAGTGTCGAACTTGAGAAGGTAAGAGCGTATTTCTAGTTTATAGGTTACAAATTTTAGCGAGAAGATTGAGAATCATTTAGAAATGTTGATTTTTTTTTTTCTAGACAATTCTAGTACAATTCCAGCATGACTCACATGCATTTAATACTGATGTAGAGGATTTAGTCTCTAACTGATTTCCGCAAAATATGCGACATATACTGCAGAGAAAAAGAGCTATAATTAGGGATGCTCACGAATGCTATAATATCACCGTAAATAATTAACGTAGTCTTTGAAAAGTGCTTTATTATCCGCGGTCGTAATGATTAGTCCTCTTTTAATTTTCAAGTAAGATCAAGACATATTGACTTCCTTAAAACCTTCGAAGCAGACTGTCATCTGATTTGAAGATTTTTAGATATAGGATATGCCATACATGATCGATGAGTCCAAAATTCATTATGCTCTCAGCTTATTCTTTGCATTCTTTGCATTAGTTCATGCTTTCTAATTTTGAAATTAAACGCTGATTGAAATATATTATATCAAGCCTCACTGTGGTGAATTTACCTATTCTTCTTCAAATGAATGGTCAGGCTGGGGATGGTAGTCACTTATTTCAAGATTTCAGGGATTCTGATTAATATTTTGTCTTTTTTTTTGTTCGATTCGTTATAACAAATCAGATTGCTGCACTCGTTTTTATGATTGGGTAGTTTTTTGAAGTATTCTTCTTTCATTTTTTACTCAATACAATTTAGCAGCTCTCTTGTAAAATTTGCATATTATTTCTACCGGTTTAGATAATTTAAAATGCGCTATTAAAGTTGTGTTTTAGGTTCGTGAAAGTGATGGTCAATTGCAATCTCAAATTTTACGAATCATCTCGAATACTAAATGGAGTTCGTTGATGAGCCAATTGCATGATGTGTTGTTCTGTATTATGTTGGCGATTGCTGGAGCTATTCATCCCTCACTTGTATATATTATTATCTTTTAGTTATTATGCCCATTTGCATATACGTAAATGGAGCTATTTCGATTCTATATAATAGTGGTAAAATTATTAAAGGGAGAGGATATACATGCAAGCATTTGGATTATGGATAAATCACTTGTGGTGAAGGGACTTAGAGCAGAAACTACAATGCCTAACGCTCATGTTTTCAGTCCCAATCGTACTAAAGTGTAGTGGTGAACGTTGATTACTAGCTTCTTAAAAGGGCAATGAATAAGATATGTTATATATCAGTGAGTTATATACAGAGTAGCTTTAAATGCATGTGATGAAAAAATTTTATGAATTTGGAAGAATGATAGCTATACCATTAGAGGATGTTCAGCAATAAATCTTTCCTTCTTTAGAAGGACAGATTTTTCGAAAAGCATCAAATGAGAAGCGATCATTAAATCTTTTAGCATTTCTTAGATTTTCACATTTCAGAATTTCAATGCTCAGACAAAATGCTGTTGGTTTTTACTTGCTTTACGTCATGGTTTTTGCAATTTTGATATAATATTTTCGAATCAAGTGAATATTTTATTATTTTCCTCAATTTTATGGCTGTGTAATTGTTTTATTCTTCAAAAACAGTGCGGTGAAAATATTTTTTGGGGTGCTGAAATGAATTTATTCCTAAATAACAACTTGTAAAACATAAATTTTTTTCACGAAACAATCTATTTCTAGTTCATTTCTAAGTGGTAAATTCTCTTATAATATCACTTATTTCAGTGTTATGAATAGTTGATCATTTTACAGCATCAATTGTAATTATATGGTGATATATTTGTATATATGATCGTCGTTTATTGAAAATATTTATTTGCAGCTGTCAGCAGTATATTTCCTCATATCAGTTGTAATTGTAATTTGTTGGGCATTCGACTATACTCCAACATCCGCACAATTCAGAGCATTACGTCAATATGTGCTCGTTCTATCAGGATTTCATGTTGCGTTAATTTATCTCTATCAAATGCCAACGATGCGAACTTTTTGTGAACCACTCTCAACTGTCGCAAGGTTTGTTGTGTTGTTTTCATTTCTATGCTTAAGCCTCAGTGTTTTTTTTTGTTTTATAGTTATTGTCTTTGTTTTTATTTTGCTCTATTAAAATATGGCTGAAATCTTGGCAATTTTTGATGTAGCAGTTCAGTTTTTATGGTTCTAATATATATGCAAATTTTAAAATTTGTTTCGGTGATTTGTTGATGTTCTCAGTTCCTATGTCGTTTTATTTAATTATCATAAAAATGCCATGAGATTAGTCAAACATTTTTATGCCACAGCGAGCTAGATGCAATCAAGGATGAATTTTTAATGCGAAGCTTGATAGAGCAGATTGGTTTTATTGCCAGCTGCGCTGTTTGTTGCCCTTTGAACATTTCGTAAACTTTTTGGTCTAATCAATGGGATTGCAAAATTCACTTATCGTTTTGGATTCTCTGCTATCCAGTTGTTTATTAATGGATTATTTTTTATCAGTTAACGGCTGTCATAAATATACTTCTCACTCAATTTTATTATTGCTTATTTACTATTTTACTATTCACTATTCAATTTGTTTATTTTTTCAATTTTGCTGTTTTACTGTTTATTCAGTTTTTTGTTATATTTTTATCCAATGTTCCTTACCAGTCCATACAGTCTCTTAATACGTGGTATTCCTTCAATCGTCGAAAGAGAGCTCTAAATTACATATGTTTGCATATATGTTTTTGTGTGTGTGATATGCGCGGCGAATGCTTTGACTTTATTTCTTGGCCCATTATGATAGGTGGAATGTCCAGAATTCATCTTGGCCCAAAGAATTTATCTTTCGAATGTCGAGTGCGAGCAGAGCCAATCTGATATACCTACAAGTGCTGAAAATTAAAATGTCTCCCTTATAATTAATATTCAATCTTGATATATCACCACTTCATGGAGATAGACGATCCTTAAAACATTTTTCTAAAAGTTCTGTCTAAGTCATTTTGTAGTTGTACCTTTACTGTTGCTTCGCTTCTTGAGCTAAAGAAATGTGACCTCCATATTTCGGCATCTCTGGATGATAGAAAGTTCTTTCAACACATATGCCTTAACGCATGCTATGTTTGTTTTCCGGATTAATTTGTCAACGGTTCCTCAAAAATTTGAATACAGTATTTTATTTCACTTGCATTGAACTGAGCTTTAAGCTCCACTTGAACCTAATTAGGGTTGAAGAGGTAACAAGAGCATAAATTTTAGGTTGTTTGGATTGGTCTATCTAAAAACAACAAAATGCGATCCACAACCCTCGATACGTGTGACACCGTATTGGCCATGGTCACAGATGCTCTCACCATACGCCTATTTGCTTCTTTATTCGTTGGTCGCTATTCAGCTCCGTGTAATGCAGGTTCGCCTATCATTATGGCATTTCCTTCGTTCGTTAGTTCATTGCATTCGTGTACCAACATTTAAGTTGACTTGTTAAATTAGGCGCCTAAAAATCAATGTATAGAAAAATGCGTCACACTTATTGGTTCGGTTTTTTATAGAAGAAATAATTTTTTTTGCGGAGAATTTATATGAGCGATCGATTCGACTGTAATATAGGTGAATATAATTGAAATATAATTCTATTGTTTGTTAACCGCTAGCAAAATTGATTGGTCTATTAAACAGTTTATAAGAAATGCATATCTTAGCATCTTTGCTAAAAAAGTTTTCCTCTCATTAAAAAATGGCGCTAATCTACATTATTAGAACCCCTCAATGTTAACGTTTTCTATATCGTTAATTTTTCGAGCTGTTGTAATCGAAACGAAAAAGACTGATTTTCAAAGATTTTTCATTTATAAGATCGATTTTATCATTTATTGATCATCTTTAATATTTATCTCTTATTCTTCTTATCGCTATTCATTATCACATATTTGCAAAATTCTTTCTTTCTTATCACTGCTGTAATATTTGAGTATTTCTCTGCAACTGTTTTCACCTAAAAAAAAAGCCGCATAATCATAAAAGTGGAATTGATTGCAAGTTGTTATTGCGGTTCAACAAGCGTTTCAACTCAATTTTGACATCTTAAGCGAGTCACCTGTCAGGAATGCTCATTTTTATATTGCATTTCACCGCATCATTTCAGCTGTCAACAACAATGATGTTCATCAACTCTTGTGAGGGATATATTAATTGTTTTTATAATTACCTATAGGAGTATAATAATAGAACCATTATCAGTGCTACGTTTTGGACAATATTGTTCTGTAAATTGGTTCCAGTGACAGTGATGATTTTGTGATCATTTAGTAAATTTTTTTTTCAGTATTCAGAATTGCAAAAATCGGATTACGCTGAAGAACAGTCCTTATATTTGACGCAGAGTCAGCTTGGAGGCCTAACCAATGTAAGTCACTCAATATTCTCCACCTGCTGTCTCTTCAGTTGCAGATTCAATATCTTATGAGAAAATTAGAAGAGTGTAGAATTACAATGTTTGTCTGAAAGTTGTGAAGTATATTTTAGCATGATTTCCTTCACTAGATCAGATGAGCTGCTGCGGTTAGCTAAATACTTGTACATAGGCAATAGGATAGGCAGGAATAAGTAAATATTAAAGTTTTCCTCAATTATTTCCACCGTAGGATGGCCTCTCAGCCTAAAATTATAAGACTAAGTGGCACTAGCCAAGAAGCAGTGAGGCATATTATACGAATTTCTATACTGATTACGTGGAATGATCTTGATCCATCGTTTCTATTTCTCAAAGGCATATGCTTTTCAAAATGATTTGGCTCGTATCGGATTCGGAAGACCACGGAAGCAGTTAAGCGATACTATAGTTTCATAAGGGCCTTGTTCATTTTTTGGGATGCTCGAACAAAGCAAGGAAGAATATCGTGACAAACTAAACGAAACCAAGAAATCAATCAACAATCAAGCTGGCATTTCCAGAAAGCTTCAGATTTGAAAGATGAAGCAAATTTCAACCCTCTGCTATTAGTTTCATTTCTGCCCAATACGAACTTCTTTACTCATTGCATCGGATGCAGCATATCTGTATACGGCAAAAAAAAAACTGCAAATCACTTTTCACAGTGTATCACAATCAAATTGACGAATCTTCACGAATTTTCTTAGAGGACGTAGTTTATGTTTCTGTATGAATTTTACTCCCGCTGGTCGGTCGCTTTAGCCATCCACCGACAGAGAGAGGTGATGACAACATAGTCGATAAGGGACAGAGAAATATTTGAAAGGCGAGAATAAACGTTCAAAAAAAGTTGAAAGTTGCTCATTTCCGGCATCTTTAAAGGGATGTCTAATATTTGTAATTGGTATTCATTCAACTGGCAAGAAAAGAGATGCTATATTGGCAGTAATTCAGACGGATATCTTGTAGCGAGTGGTCATGTGAAAAAAAGCGATGCAAAAGGGTAGATTTAAATAAGAGTTCTTTAGATAGCTGAGATATTCATATGGCTCTGTAGGCTGAAAAGCAGATGTAAGGAACCATTATTTGAGCAAAAATCTAGAAAAAAAACGGAAAACAGCCGTTTTGCATATGCTATGACAGCTCAGTATGGATATGCATGCCTCTGAACTTCTTAATTGGATTCATCCGGCGCAGATTCTTATGCGATATGTTGAGCGGAAGCCGTGAATTTCTGTTCGAGCTTAACTATTGTGATGGTGCATGGCAGCAATCTTATATTTTTATTGAAAACTGAATTTTTGAGAAATTGGTCAACGCTTCTTTCAATCCTTATAAGCAGTAAGTAATGTGTGCTTGCTTTCGGTCAACTCTGAAAACCTCGCATGTGTTTATTTCTCAATTTACGTAACGTTTCTTTGCAAAATCTCAAATTATTAATGCCATCTCTATTTTTCTCTTTACCTTACCTGCATGTTTTATCAGTGCCAGTATAAATTTTCGCTGCGCTTTTTACATAAACCTAACTGAATTTGCTTGAAAATATTTACTTAATTGGCTGAAAATTACGCTAACGTTTTCTTTTTTAAGAAAAAAAACTGACATTTAATTTTGGAAAATAGCTCGAAGTGATTCCCCAATCTAAAAAATTTCCAATGGTGGATGTTTTCATGTTTCAAAAATCATTGGATGAAACTTCAATGATAGACGCCGAACAACAACCACCATTCATATGTCTTTGTTTCGCTTTCAAAAGTGATCGAGCAAAACAGTTGTTTCACTCATGTCTAATGTTTATTGCGGTCTCACATAGACATATATTTCGTGCAATGCAGCACTAAGATTATCAAGAATGTATGGCGTGATTTCGAACAAGAAGCTAATGTTTCTTTTTTTATGATATCGCATCTTTGGAAAACGAGACCACCATCAAAGAAAGATTAAAGGTGCAATTCTGAAAATATTACAAATAAACTCTGGATTTTAACTAATCCGTTGTATAGGTACAATTTGTAATTTTTTAAATTTGAAGATTGTAATCCGGAATTGGGATTAATGCAAAAATAAAATTGTTGTTTATGTGTGAAAAACAAAAATTAAAATACAGGCAAAAGGATCGCTATCTAACAATGAAATGAATGAACGCAACGGTACGATAAGACAACGTCTCTACGCTATAAGTGAGAATCGCTTAAGCGTTATAGAATCATTGCATGACGAAACTGAACATCGCATTATGGTAATATGTTAATTTTCTCTTTTGTTTGAAATGCATGCCTAATTTTTTTTTTTAAATCTAAACCGAATTTTTTAATTTTTTTTTTATCATTATTTATTTTTCATGCAAATTGAGACGAACTATTTGCGATGATCCTTGTTGAATGTTTGAGTGGTGTAATCAGTGTCAACGAATTTTCCGTCAAGAACGAAAACTTACCTTCGCAACACTTTGGAGACAACAAGTACATCAGTAGTGTTCCTGGTCATAAGCCGTGAATGTATTTCATTTTGCTACTAGTACTGTCGGTTTATTAAAACTTACAATTGTGTTGCATCCTTACTCGTAAACTATTTTCCCTTTCCACTGTATTTACCCACGTTGAAAATTTGCAAATTATTTCATAATTCCTATCGCCAAAGTGTTGTAAAAACAGTTTCATATAAAGTTTAATCGATGAATTAATGGAGATCGCTCCTTATCGACATCCTCAATGCTCAGAAAAATGATCACTTGGTTTATCGTTTATATGAAAGTGCTTCTGCATTATTGTTGTGTTATTGTATTTATTCGTTTGCTTAAAATTCGAAGAATAATAGTCATTTATGCATCAATCTCTATTCGTTGCCATTTCTTTGTGTTAATATTTTCATCAACCATATTTTGTTGCTTTGAAATTTAGCATGTCGCATCCATTGTCAATGTGCCATATCCGATCCACTTGAATACTCGCAGTTTAACTCATTAGCCATCTGCATCGTTTAACATTCAAAGTGGATCGTTTAAACAGAATTGAGGCGGATGTGCGAATTGTCTAGATGGAATATTTATGCAAATTTAGCAGTAGACATTATCGGCTAATGTGCCACGTTTTGCATATGTGCGAATCGTATCAGACGGTTCGATGAAATGACGCTTCAATGAGCAGTAATGTATGCGGCAATAAATATTTCTATGGGCAATTTTTTTTTTCAGGAGAAGAGTTTTTCCTCCGTAACGAAGAGGAATCTTATGGAGCAAACTTATAATATGGCTCGCTCACAAAGCTATGTACTCATGTTATTCGTTATGATGGTATGAATATTCTTTCACTCTTTAATGGTAGTTGTACTTGCATAAATTGCAAAATATTGTGCTTCCATAACCTCCAAACAATGCAACATCCGTCGTTTTTTTGGAATATAGGTTGCGATTGGGGGGCCACTATTATTGCCACCATCAGCGCAACTTCTACAGTATCTATGGAAGTTGCTGGTGCTGGAAGTCGAAAGGTATTGCGTTGATGCACTGTGATCGGAACGAAGACCCGCTACATGTGCATTTAGCGGCTAAAGATGAGTTGAGTGGGTGTTTCATTCTATGCTTGAAATCTCTACCGCCGGGAGGTGATTTCGGCGGTACAGATGTCAGAGGTGATTTTTTCCCAACACAAAGATATAAGGTTGTTTTTTTGAAAATTGGGCATGAAATGTATGTAACCTGGATAAATCGTTTTGGATTTATCGATTTTCAAAATGCGTGAGGTTAGCAGCGTCATTTGATGTGTGGATTTCATTCACTTGCAGAGCACCATAATTGTTGCCTCCTATTTATCTTCACTTTCAAATTGTTATCTCATAGCATAAGTTATTTCAGTATCATTCCAGAATAGTATTTGATGCGAAAATTTTTTACTTATGTATCGGTATAGTCAAGTCCACAACCATAATTTGCATGCCTTTTTCTATTATGCAAATGTGGTGGAATTTAGGACGATCGTCATGGGATCAAAAGTTGGGCACTAGCTAGGCTCCGTTTAATTCCGCTAACAACGTTGTCCATTAAAAATGCCATTAGTTTTCGCCTAGGCAAGTAAACTGCAAACGATGTGCATTATTTGTAGGAGTTTGTTGTTTATATCTTCTTACTAAATTGTTATATCAATTTTAGTTTTCTTCAAGGGAACGGCATAGTTGCAAATAACGAGACAAAAGTGCAATCATTCGAGTGCTAAAAACAGTGCTAAAAATTTATTTAAAAACGTCAGAAATGTTGATGTCGACTCCTTTTTTTCATTTCATAATTTCAATAGAATATCTATTACACAGGGTGGATGGCGTCATCAACAGTGTGAGCGGAAATGTGTTGGTTGGTATAGAATAATTTTTAGCTTTCCAAATTTGTTGCATTTCTAAGTTAAAGACAAAAGAGAGTAACCAATATTTTCATTAGATAGCAATTGGCAGATCCGTCTTCAAATGAGGAAAAAAGGAGGAACGGGATCACAGAATTTGACTGATGGACAGAGGTTTTCGTAGTTGAGGCATTATTGCTTTTATCGCGTTGTTTATTATTCTTAAGAATATTTGTTGCATATATTCGGAGCAAAATTCGTCTTATATTGTTTTTGCACCTCACAAATATTTTTTATACTCTTTTAAATGGTAAAGATTATTCTGTCAACTTCAAGATGGGACGAGAAAAACTTTTCATATTTGTCTTTCATAGTTTTTCGCCTACCCACATAACTTGAAGGTAAATATATTCAGTGTTGAAAAGCTCTTACATATTTGAGTCAAGTTCATGTCTTTATCGCTTTATATCATCACACCAAAAAAAAAAAAAATAAAAAAATAATAATAATAATAATAATAATAATAATGAATTCACGTTGCTAGAACAAAACTTTACTTTGGATGTGAATAAGAGAAAACAGCAGGTCAATTGAGGGAGAACTCCGATCAATGTAAGAAAAAACCCTGCAAGTATAAGAATGCATCCCATGAAGTACAAACATCAAATAGAGGTGAATGACAAGGTACAAACATCAAATAAATTGTGTTTGGTTGGTTAATGTGGGTTGCCACTGTTGAAGACGCGTTGTTGTTTGAGGTAGTTATAGGCATGGAGTTTGCTTTATCATAGTTGGTTAACGTTTGTCTTGATGATCGTATCGTGCGTCGTATGGATGTATCCGAATTCACAACGATTCTGCCTGAAGATTTCACCGTATATTGCGGCTTATGCTCAGGTTTGTGCTTAATTGTTTCATTTTCAGTAGATAGTTTTAGCTTCATCTTGAGGCAAATTTCTCGATTTTAAATTATGGAGGAAAAAAACCTCTATCGCATTTTTGGAAATAAAACAATTGAAATTTTCGAGAGATTTTGTGAATTAGATAATTCAATCTTTAACTATGGAAAGGCCGGATTGTTCATCATCTATTAGGATGTGCTTGGGAGGTTCGCGTCTCACTTGAATTTCCTGCATTTCCTTAAATGAAAAGCCTATCATCAAACCCCGTTAAAAATGAAGCTCATTTATTTGTACATCGTCATTGTAATGACATGCTGTATTTATGGCATGCCAATAGATCCCATTATTGCAATATAAGTGGTTTTATTTGTGATATTTTATTAATGTTAGTATTACTGCCATAAAAATAATAATTTCGTAGTAGTAACGATACTATATTCACGACATTACAATTAACACAGTAGTATTGCCATTCTTAATGGTCCATTCTCGTATATAAATAAGGTCTTCTTAAAAGATTGGCAAGAAAAATCGATGCTAATGAGCCTTTTTTTTGTAATAAATATAATGATATTAAAGCATCATTGTTTTCCTATATAGAATTTGCGTAAGACCATTTGCTCCTTTTAGGCTCTTGTTTTGATTCAATTTGTGTACGGTCTCGATCTAACACAGGCAGAACTTCCCGACGAGAAGCCAGTTTTTCTTCGGCAGGTTTGAATTGTATTTTCATTAACCGTTGATCATTCTTAGCGAGAGATAAAATCAAGCTAAAGTTATCGAGCTTTGATTGCACGCTGAATGAATGGCAAAAATTTCAATCCACTAGGAGCATAGTAATGTTGTGGTTTGGAATGTATATCGAAAATTTAACTCATTTATTTTTGTATTGATCCAATGTTGTACTCTCTATGAAGGGGATCATGTTGTTTAGCAAGTTATTATGCAAACAGTTTTTGACGATAGCATGATAGCATATTGAATTTAATCTAGAGTATTGTTGGAAAATATCGGAGTGTTTCATCGCGATCCTCTTTATTCGACCAAATTCAATGAGTATGGACAAGAATTCGAAGAATAATTATTGGCACTAGAGGGAAGCTATATTTGCCGAAAATGATAAATTGCGTGTATGCATCAGAATACCTGTTTACGCTTATGCTTTTTAATTACTGCTTTGAGAATAGTCAGATGGAGAATGCATCTTATTTATTTATTCTTATATTCAGGCGTGAGGTAAAAATTTTAAGCTTTGAACAAATTTCATTCTATTATGAGTGAGAGTTTAATTTAGCGAAACTTTTTCACAAATTATATTGAATGTTTTGAGCGTTTTAAATCCCATTTATTTTCTTTTGAAACTAATAATTAAAACGAGCGTAATTAATTACTGCTTCTAAGTTGTGGGTTTCGTTGATAAGGTCATGAAATATTTATAGATTGGTTTCGAGAAATCAAGAATTTCTCCACCGTGGCGTCCTATCCTACTCAAGTTCTTGTTCACAGTACTCTTTTGGGTGACCGTTAAGCAACGAACAAAAGAGCGACGACGAGGCGGCGATGAGGAAATTGAGGCGCCTGAAAAAGCAGAGAGTTCATTAAAAGGCTGTATGTTTTGTGGATTAAATTTGAATATATTCCTCTATTCGTTCCACTTTTCTCTAGACGTTTGCATATCCAGGTAAAACGCACATTTGCATTGCGAAATGCTTGCTGTACAAAGTCAATTCTTCAATCCGGTCATTACTGAGTTAATGGGCTAGCCTGAATTACTAGGCATGTCACCTGAGCTTGTGGGTGAATTGTTATTATAATAATGATACAATTGTGATTGAGATGGGTGCTGGTTTATTGAGGATATGAAAAATTGAATTGTATTTGTAATGGGACTCACTGTTTTTCTGTAAAATCGCGAGCAGGGAATTCTGGCAGATAAAGGTTACGTGGTGGAAAATGAAACGTAAATGTCAGGATTGGGGCAATAGTTAATATATACTCTTTCAAGCAGTAAAAGCTGATGAAAATTCCGTTTCAAGAGTGTCAGCAGAATAGTTCTGTCATTTAAGAATTAATATAAGTGCGCTCTCATATAGTCTAAGAAAACGTCAGATTCTATGCAGAACAGATTCAAGCTGTACTTCAGACAACACTTTTTGATCACATAATTCAGCTAGTTTGCTTTTTCTTGATATTTAGGCTTTGGCTTTTTTATGCCTCCTTTCCCTCCTCCCGCACCATTCATGTAGTCGCCACAGATTTTAGAATATGGCCCTTCTCCATTCTGCTTAACTATCTCATCTTGACTAAACTCAACGACATCATATATGTGAAAGGATCATATTTAGAGCGGCCTCCACTGCAGCCATCACTCACTGTTACAAATCCAGCAGTGTCATATCTGCGTCATCTCATAACAAAATATTGGGTAGTCGTTAACCTCTGTCTTCTTTTGGCTATTTCGCTTCAGAATCCAGTTGTCATCTACCGTATCATTTATATGGCGTTCTTCCAAATTTTCGTCAATTGTTTCCAGGTTATTTCATTGGTTTTCGCAATTGAAGATGTGCAACCATAACTTAAGCACATTGTTTTTTAATTTTCTACAAGTTTCCAAAGAAATCCTTGAAAGGTTTTGATGGCATTCATGAGCTCAAATGTCTGATAAACTCCAGTTTAGTGAGTTATTCGGGATTCGTTTCTTTTCGATTGAGAAGTAAATATTTCACGAATTTCATATTTGTTTACGAAGTAAATATTCCATCATAATATTTCATTTACTCAGTTTTGATGTTTTATTACCTAAGCTTCGTTTTACATTTGCACACTTATCTTTTTTTCTTTAGCGAATTAGAATGTTCAATTGGATATTGAATTTTGGAATATTCATTACTTATAAACGGTGATTTCAGATTTCATTCCCAACATGGAGAAAATCACTCTACGCATTTTGGACATTTATGGTTGCCTATTGTATGTTTGTTCTCTCACTTATCTATACATATCAATTCCACGGTTTTCCTCAGCTTTACCAGCAATATTTGGGAATGTCGGAAGATGTGTAAGTGCTTCCTTCTCGTATTCCTATTTCTACTGATAGGAACCGATATCGTTCAACGCCAACATCATTATGTCATCCATTTTTATTATTGTTACAGAGCATTTCTTATAGTTTGTGAGAAAATATTGACGAAATTCATTTACCACCTGTTTCGTATAATCAGCTGTTTCGATGATTTTTAAGAAAATTTTCGAGAAAGAGCAGGAACCAACTGCAAAGAAGCCGGAGCTAACCGTTGGATTTTGAATACGGAACGGAGTCGGAGCCGAATGTTAAATTTTTAACATGAAAAGGAGCCGACTGTTAGATTCTGAGCTGATGTTTTCCACATTTGCATGTTATATTCTTTCATTAGACATTTTCTGTGTAAATGACCTCTAGCGCAATACGCGTAAGAAATATTTGAAAATAACGAGGTAAAAGTTTGCAGTCTAAGATCATTCGGATTGGAACGCTTCTCTAGCGGGCAACTTTTTGTACGATTGTTAACACCGATCAGTTTTCTCATATTCACACTTGTACAAATGAACTTTTTCCATGAAAATCTTATGGAAAGAACTGGAAAATGGGAAAAGGTTTGCAATTTTCATAGATTCCATTCTTTTCTATTCCACTTACCATAGTTTAGTCCAATTATTATATGTAATATGCGATTTTTTAGCTGTTTTTGTCTCGTTATTTTTTACATCTTATCCATTCGCAACATATTTCCCTCTTTTTTCTTTCTCAGCTATTGCGGAATTATTATTTTCTAGTCTAAAAAAGAAGAATTCGTGACACCTATATATAAAAAGCTGTTGATTATTTTTAAATCATCATCATACTTATAGAATGAAACCGTTTATATTAACTCAAATCCACGCATAATATAAACGTAGCTGTTGAGTTTTCTAACTAATATCCCAAATTTACCGTCATTACAGTGTTGAGCAGTTTTTTTTAACTGAAATATGCAGACCACTTACTCTCGAGATACCATTCATTTAATAGGATAGAAAGTTTATCTATGTTGTTGAAATTATTATAAAATGAATGATCTCGAAACTTCCTAATTGCAGGCATTCTATCATAATCAATCGCGTCTATCAACAATGCTAGGCAAATTTCATAAGAGACACGCTGGTTTGCTGAATATTGTTAAAGTCGCTATATCTCCATCGGCTGCAAGTGGGAAGTAAAATTTATATCAGTTATTGAATATTTAGAAGAGCTTTTTGTTCTACCAATCGTATTTTCGCTCTCATGGATGAAAAATTTCATTGAGTTGATCGTCTATCGAGGTTTAGAAAAGGCAAAGATCATTTTTGGTGAAAACACCATTGAAAAGAAAATCAGTGCTGTTTAGAAAACCCATCTCGAGTCCTATAAACATAGAAACAACTGATCTTCTTTCCAAAATATATTTGGCAACCTGTGAGTAATTCCTGTCCATTTTATCTTGGAAACAGTTTCTATAACATTTCGACATTTATAATTCAATTTGATTGATTTACAATTAATATTTATTTATTTTTATGAAAATATTCTCATTTGAGGAATTTACAAAAATTTTAATCTAAATATTCTTTTTTCTTCAAGGAAACAAGAGATTCTCAGTGATAAAGACGACTCATTGCCTAAGGCGAGCGTGAAAATTCGAGTTGAAGAGCCAGAAGAGGAGCGAAACTTTCCACGTGTAAAAGAATACATCGATATTATTGGTGAACGTTGCCGTAGTTTTGCCGACTATCATGAACTTATCGTTAATTATATATGGCGCTTTATTGAAATACATATTGATAAGGCGATCGCATTTATGATGCTTCATATTTGTGTCTCAGAGGTTTTTTATTACCTTCTCATATTGCCAGTTTTGCTTGCAACATGATAAAATTGAGGTTTCTTATTGCTGTGCGAAAAGAGGTATCTCTTTATACTCACTGATAATATTCTTTAACTATCATCTTGGTATTTTTATTCGCTCATTTCTTGGGTAACTCATCTTCGATTTATTTAACTATTGAAGATTGATGGGGAAAGGAAACGATATGGGAAAAGAAGTACCGACATGGTAGGTAGAGGGGAATTGTTTAAATGCTGACTATTAAGATTTTTGTTTCCTCATCAGTGATCCCTTCCCTTTTTCTCTGAAAGCATATGTAGGAGTATTTACAGTCTCTTACTTTGAGGTTTTTAGTTTACTATCTTTCTATTCTCATCGAAATGCCTTCTGATCCCCTCTGCTTTTTCTTGTCAAACCGTTATGGTGGAATCTTTCTATTCCGGGATCCCTCAATGTCTTTCTTTCTCCACAGTCCTTAGTTGTAGCCCCAAAATATGTATCAGTGGACTTACTTCAATTCAACAGTACTCTATTTTGTCCTTATTTCGTACCTTGCAGCCGCAGTTTCTGCTGTTATTCCATTTCGGTTTATGTGTGTTCACCTGTCAAGTGTATAAACCCCTACACATGCACAACCTTCCACCTGTGTCGGCCTTGTAAGATCTATAAGCATCATATCCATCCTCCGATCATAGGAATCCTACCCTTTTAGAAGTCTACTCTCGAATAAATTTTAGAGTATGGTAAGAGTGATAATCCTGTCGTCGAAATTGATCCTTTCTTTTGATAAGTGTCAATCCTTTAAATATATTTCTTCTAGATAAGCGCAATGAACATACCGTATATAATTTATATTGCGGTGACACTACGGAAACCGATGCATACGAAGAGGCTGGGATTCTCGGCCGGTATTTGGACGTCTCTCATTATCGTCTTTAAAATGATCTACCAAATGGAATTCATCAAAGAGGAGAATTTATCGGTGTTTTGTGAGGTGCAAACTTATTCAATATTAAGTTGCTGCAGATGCATAACCAAATGGCTTAAGTTCTTTACTTCCGTTATAATTCTTCAAGTTCGATTTACTGAACAATTTTCTACGGCTCATATCTGCAACCGCTATCAGTGTTTAGCACAATCGAGGTAACGGAGAGGGAGGCTATAATTGCACTAAGTCCTTAGATAAAGAAACAGAAGTTCCCTCTCCCACCCTCCCACCGCCTCCTCCTTCTCCATTCCTCCCCATATCAGCCACTGATGTGCAGTTAGTGAATTCGTTTGTGACTCATCATGAAGTGTAACAATTCTCTGCTAACATATAAGAATTAAGAATCTTTTACTATCATATAATAGTGACGATATGATTCCTTTTAGGCCTATATGTTCTTTATGTCTGGTGCGGTATTTCTCGAATTGAAAACGGTCGATAAAAAACTTATATGACTCATTTAATTTCCTCGAAGGCGGATTGTGCAATCATTAAATATATATTTATTTCCTTTCTGAAATAGTGACTCTTAAACAGTGCTTCTTGAGGTGACAAATAAATAAGAAAGCTTTTTTCGGCGTTGATTATTTCCCTGATCAGTAGGAGCTCTTAATTTATAAACGATTGTTTTTGAAATGCTGAAATTTGTTGCTTTCAGCCATTTCTGTGGATTTCAGGATGTTTTTGGTCTCAACGATACTGTTCATGCGCCCGAATGGGTTGGATTGCATAAAACGGATAAAGTTTTCACATATACAAAGGTAATGGGGAGGGGGGGACGAAACATTTCCGGGCAATAGTGGAACTTGCGCATAAGCAAAGTAAAGGCAAAGAGGTCCTTGTGAGTTTCTTTGAAACAATAAGCGAAATAAAGAAAAGAGAAAAACGCTGGATGAATGAGCTCATGTCGTAAACCTTTGCAATCTCAAGCTCTTTGTTTGTACTTCATCACCTTAGGATCGAATAAATACTGCCTCTTGGCTAAAAGGAACGTTATGCTTTTTCTTATGCTGGCCATTCCTTAAAGACATTTTCCGCGTCGCAGAGGTGGAATTTTCACAAACGTTGATATTACTGTTGTTCAAAGTTTACCTGTATTTCTATAAACTGTAATTTAACCTATGCTGTCATCAACAATCCAGCAAGTGTCATACGTTCATACTCCGCAGCTTAAGCACAACTTCACAAGCATGCCTAATTCAAACCTATAAAAGGGTGTAATAGATATGAAATGAGCCTCAGTCATTCGGTCAGTAGCAATAATAACAATAATAGTTATAGAGGACGAGTTCAGAGATACCCCTTTGCTTGCTCTTCCCTGTATGCTTTCACTTTCTGTCTCGTAGGCTTTCATATAAATTTAACCCAATGATTCAGATGATGCGTTCTCCTATCAACAATAATTTTTCAGATGTGTCGTATGACGGCAGTGATAACAATCGGTCTTCGAAGTGATATGATTTCGGTGATTTATGCAGCATTTCTACTTGCAACACTTTCATTGAGGCGTGAAACAATTGCACAAATTTGGCCATATTGTACCACATGTCTTTCCATATCATTCGTTTGGCAATATATTTTATGTGTTGGTATTCCTAAAGCCTTTTGTCATGGTTAGTTCTTTCGTAAATTTTATGTACGATTTTAATGACAAAAATTATGAATTTAGATCAAATATTTAATTTGTGATTATATCTAAATTAATGAATTTATCAGTTTATGATTGTGCAAATAATTTATCGAATCAAACAAAAAAGTTTATGATTGCGAATTTATTTCAGAATATTTTAGACGTTTAATTAATATGATCCATGAAGTCTAAAGTTCTCAAAAAAAAAAAATCGTGTTTTTTCCCAAATGGTTTGAAAAGTCGAGGAGATAAAGGGTGAATATGTTGCATTCATAGGAACTATTGCATCGTTTTCATTTACTCATACTGAATCAGGCTAAATTATTTGCCGTCTGGCAACAATCGACATTATGAATATTCTTCATAAAATGTAGAAAATTACGTATCGGTGAAAAAAAAAGTTAACAACTGAATTGGATATTCAGAACTAGCAAAAGTACGCAGATTATCTTTAAAAAAGCAAATTTTCCAATAGCTCATTTCTACGTTTTTTCCGCATTTTTTGCCATTTTTCCATCAAACATACGCCGCCTTATATTTTTTGTTTTTCAACTGCTTAGCATGAATTTATAAAAGAGAATAATGAGAAATTCAAATGTAAGTTTCATAGCTATCCCTTATCTTGTATTCAATTGTGGGATCAATTTCTTATCTCTCCAACTTATGATCTCTGTTTATCTTGTATTGTATTTCAAATTGTATGAGTTTTCGTTACAGTACAATGGTTAAGTGGAATCGATTTCAGCCTCCATTCCATCCTTATCGCTTTCTTTCCTCTTTCAACATCTTATTCCCATCGGCGTTTTCGTAAACTATTTATTATTTTATGGAATAAGAATAGAATAGGAATAGAACGGTATGCGTAGATCAAAGATATCATTAGTAGAATCATTGTCTAACTCCAGCATAAGTACGAACGTTAAGATGAATTTATCCACTCAATACTATATAAATAGACAATATCATTTATTTATTTTGCAGTATATCCATGGACCAACTGGGATCACAATATGATCGAATGGCTCTTTCTCCCTGATTTTATGATTCCGCCCAATCCTGTCAAGTTATACGGTAATCTTTTCCCCGTGATATTTGAAGTTGCTCTAGTCCCGTCATCGTGCTGACTACTTTAACGCTATTGGTATATCCTTCTATAAGGCCTGATAGGTGCATCTATACAACTAGACAATACCTTTTTCTTTCCGCTTACTTCCTCGTATTTTGAAGAGTAACTTCAAACCGGTGCATTTCTGTTCAGATTAGGGAGCTAAGCGTTCCACTCTTATTTCCACTGAGGACATAATTTTTTAGCAATTTGAACTCTTCGCTTACGAATTTCAAATTAGATATGTCCTGAAATGTAATGAAGAGTGCCATGCAACGTTCCTATCCGAATTCACAAGATCTCATTATTATAACTCAATATAATAGGATTTTTTAGATGCGCCGAATTGAAGTTCAGAAGTCGAGCTAACTATACAGCTTACTAAAATCACTAACATCTAACCACCATTCACAATAATAAAGCTGTGAGCAAGTGAAAGGACTCATTTCTTTGAGGGTGGAAGGTATATGTGTCAATCTTACATAACAATATTCTATTATTGCAGCCGACTTTTTCTTATTACTATTTATGAGCTTGCAACTTCGGGTATTCCATATCGAGGCAAGTGAACGCGACTACGTCGGTGGATCCAATAAGTCAGTTCTAGATGAAAGAAGAGGTCGAAGGACACTACTGAAGGTCAATTCCGATGAAAAGGTCGCGGAAATCAACAATGCAGCTGTGCCCGATTTTATTGGAAAATCGTGTGTTCTTCTTTTCTATAAATTCTTGTGAAGCAGTCATCATAGCAGACATTGGTATTCACTGAGGGCTTTCTTTGGAGAGAGGAGATGTAGGCTCGCTGAGTTAAGGATGCTTCTTTTATGGCAGCCCGACTAAGAAAACATCATAAGAGGGGAACTGCTAACAATCTGTACGTTTTAACTTCTCCTTTTCTCTGATTAGATGTTGTGCTATAATTGAATTGTGCTAGAATTCACCTTAATCCCTTAACATTGAACGGTGATTATTTCTTCTCATTAAGGCACCTTAAATTGCCCTGAAATTTGCAAAGTTATTTAACAGACGCTTTTTCATATTGCCAGAGTAATATTGTGTTTCAGGTGTATTCTGTTCTAAGTTATATATATATATATATATATATATATATAGCTTTTCAATAATGTTCTTGCTGCTGAAAATTTTCTATATCTGGCCTTTTCGCTCATTTTTTTCATCGTAGATCTCCTCAGCGTTCGCTGACCCTATCCGGTACAAACCACTGAGTCGAACTCCCTTTCCAGATGCTAAATAAGCGTAGTACAGTCGGAGATGTAGATCAAATTCTTTAGTTGTTATAATTGTTCAAATTTTTTAAAATACACATTTGAATTAGAAAAAAGGATGTTTAACGACAACATCTGATATTATTCCATCAATGCTCCATCCGTAGCATCATTTTCAGCCGTCTTTTAAATGCTTTCATCTTAATTTCTTAGAAATTGATCAATTTTTTCGGTTTTTTAAATGTGCAGCATATATGTTTTAAGCTATTTATTCATATTTTTAGTTTGATTAAAGTATTTCACAAATATACCATTATTTTTTATTTATTGAATTTTGTAGACTATGCTACACTTTTGGCATTGCAAAGAATGTTGCTCCTCGAAACATTCCGCTTGAGTGGTGGGAGCTCCCCGGAACTTACAGGCGTTCGGGAACCATTTAAGGCCTTAAAGTTTACTTCCTTTTCCTTAAATGCCAACAATAATTACAAGCGGTGAACAGTCATCGATAAAAGCACCTTAAATACCGTCAAAAAATCCATTTCACTATATAATATATTGTGCTACTTTAAGCGATACGTTGTTGGATCATGCAAAACGAATCGTCTTTGTGCATCTTTGGTGGTTAACACTTTCGATAGTATTCGTTGCGGGTACAAGTCGTGTCACATTATTTGCATTTGGATACGTCGTTGGATGTTTCATTTTTCTATGGGTGGGCAATTCACTCTTTCTACGTCCAATGCGTGTCGCACTTGCTTTGTAAGTTTTGTTCTTTTGATTACGAATCTGCAATTATCTTGAAACGATTTCCTATTAGGAGAGGTGAAAAGATGTGAAAAAGTCGAAATTCAGTTTTTTATCGCTGTTAAAATTTTCGGCGCATTACGATCGAGAATGGCCTATTTGTTAATTCGTATACCGCACTCGATTCTTCCGATCTTTATTTGTATTACCTAGAATCTGCTCATTTAATGAGAATTCGCTTAGTTGTTTGCATAAATAGCAGACAACATTTGAGGTCGTCTCACATTCCAGATGAAATGTATCTCCTCGAACATTGCGAATCTGAATGCAATTACGGTGAATTATGTTGGCTTCGGATTAAATACGGGAATGATGATGAATGATATGATTTTCACTTCAGTCATTCGAAAGAAAATAAAAACTATCGTTTAGTTAATCGACAATATCAGCAAGATGGGCTTGGGAAAGAACCTGAAAAATGATCGTGTAGGTAAGAGTTAATCAGTAAGAGAATGAGATTGCGCTTGATTCTAGAGTGTCCTTCAACCCCTTGCTTTTTTCTCTACAAGTAATGCAGACTATCAGTAATTTCATTATTTCGTTTTTTTTACTTTTTAAAATAGGTCCATTGACTTTCATAGTATGACTTGATAATATAATATTTTACTTTTTTAATAACAAGAAGTCACCCATTTCTTTTTTGTTTCAGATTGAATAAATTGATACTCTATAATGCTTGTGTAATATTCATAAAAATATCGCTTCAAGTTGTCGGTTGTGTATATATGAGTCAAATGTATAAAAACTATTGTTGGGTGCTGCAATTATTTGGAATAGCGTGCCTGAAGACTGGCGTTAGACCCGAAAAAAGTAAGCTTCTTTCAATTTTTCTCGAATTCTTTTCGAGCAAGAGTTGTTTTGTAAGTACAGATTTTTTAAAGTTGCGGTACTACAGGAACTTGAAGTTTCATCGAATTATGAAAATATTTTTTCCTTCGAATCTGATAAAAATTTTTTTTGTCACCTAAAATTTAGTTATTTCATTATTTATGTCATTTATATCGTTAAATTTGTACCATTAAAACTAAAAATTTGTATCGTTCATTATTTTCCAACCCAATTCTGCTTAGTTTTCTTTTATATAATTGAACATTTGTAGAATGATCTACTTATTACATAATCCACGAAGCTTTTTTCGGTGTTCTTAAAGATTTTGTCATATTCGCTTAATCGCCCTACTTCAATTTCTTGCTTCCGTTCATAAATTATTCATTCTCATCTTGTTAAGCATCTTCTTGAGAATTGATGCGTTCAATATGCAGGCGGGTGACATTTTATAACGAGCTTCACTAAGCAGTGTAGTTTTTGCACAAATTATATATTTCCTATTATAGTTGGTAATTTCATCGCCAATTTTATACAATGATTTGATTTTTCAAAACCACATCGATTTTTATGAGCATTGCAGTTGTTGATCCGGCAATTTTGGCCGAATGCAATGTACCACATCGTGAGGCGGGCATTTTCTACGATGGAATGTGCTTCCTATTTCTACTTATTCAACAACGAATTTTTGGTAGTGAATATTTCAAACATGTTGTTGCCGAAATTCGTGCACAAAAATTCATCGCTTCAAGGTTGGAGTTTCGAAATATTCGCTTTTTATTTCAACAAAAACAAGCATCATTGCATATGGGAGGGGGGGGGGGGGGGATAATTCGCAGTACTCCATTGCATTGAAAACGTTTCATATCGGAATGGTAGGATCATTGCTTTTTATGATCTATAAAAGATGTCATATAGTCTGTGCATATATCCAACTCTTTTTTCATCTCTTGTTGAACCATCGATTTTTCAGCACCTGCTTGCGTTCAAAATTTGCATGTCTTTTGTCAATATTGCAATTGTATAATGATTTCCTAAAATGAAAGTAATTCAATTTTGCATATTTAATAGTATTATTCGTGCATGAATCTCTTAAGATGAAAACTCTTTTGTTGGCAGATTTTTTAATTATCCTTTTCTAATTTTTATTGGAAAATTTTAAGAAAAAAAAACTGATTTCAGAGGAGCGGAAATAATTGCAAAAATTACAAAGAAACAAGTGGAGGAAGCCGAAAGAAAAGAGGATGAAATTCTATCGAAAGTTAAGAAGAAAATGGATCGAATTCGTATGAAACACGAAAGAGGTTGATTGCCTTGAAAATTTATTTCACTCTCTCTTATTTTATTCAATTTACCAGGCATGCGACGTTCAACAAAAAACCCCTTCAATATTTAAATTTTAGGTCAAAGTGATAATCCTTTACCTCAGCATGCTGTCACAGTTTTATGGCACCCTTTGTGTGTATACGATATCTCCATTACAGTAGTGATCCTTCAATGTTACTCCCATCGTCTTTATTGATTACTGTCACTAGCGTAGTAGTTGTTTGCCAAGGGACTTTTCGATCATTGACTCTTTTCGAGAGTCTGGTTTTTTTGAATAAAATATGCTTCAGTTAACAAAAATTTTTATAACCGACTTCAACCGGTTGTTTTTATGAGATTATCTCCATATCTGGTGCTGATAGTATCCATTTCTGTTTAGAACAGAAGATTATCATAATCCACCTGGTGCTGAAAAAACTCCAATGTGCCACTGATCAGCGCCTATAGAATTTTTAGAACGGTGAAGGTTATATCTAATTTAAATATTGCAGTCATGATGTTCATTAGACATAGAAAATAGATGAAAACAAACTTGAATTTTATTTCTTTGAAAAAGGTTCATTATTGCAAAATGATTAGTGTTCATTGCAAAAAGGTTCGTTGCAAAATGCATTGTCGCTTAGTGTTATTATTTGCAAAACGCTAATGCAGTCATAATTGTGAGTTTAATTCTCTTCAATGCGAATCCACTCGTTAGTATAAATTTGGAATTGTTATCGATTCATATTCATCGAAAATCAAAAAATTTATCATTAAAACGGAAGGATATTTAGAAACCAATATAATCTTTAAAAATTGATCACAATTTTTTGATAGCATTCAATTTTCTTATCAACTCGAAATTATAGACCGCTACGCTCGTTCAGTTGATGCGTTGGCATAATCTGTTTGCATGGGAAATATGCAAAAGCAAATTGCAGCATTTGCCTTCTCTAAAATGCCAATCCTTTCTAACGCGCTTGAAATGCTACTCAACAACTCTTACTTAGGGCTTATAGGGTTGAAGTTTCTTGGTTGCGAAGGTTTTAGCATATTATATGTTGTGCAGCTTTGCCCGCATGTTAAAATATGCTTAACTCTGCGCAGGTTATGTGGATTTTCTTAAACGCTTTCATTCTTCGGTTTTATTTGAGTATGGATTAATCCCGACGCTGTTTGCAGCCGAGACCCTATGAATATGGATAGGTATATTGGTTGAATTGAATTATAATTCAGCTGAGCTGAAGTAAATAAACCCGATCCTGGTTCACATGGCGAAGCAGATATCGAACTGAATCCATTTCCGGACGATATCTGATCGGATCAACCAGCATTCTAGCTAATAGCGAAGTTCCATGGGGCACTTTAATAATGCTGTTGCTACGTTCCTTGTGACAGCAGGAGAAAGAGGTTTGCCGGTATACCCAGCCTGAATTGCAAGCAGGAGCTACCAGAAATGCCGTTTTTCATTTTCTTCCCTCCTATTGAAATGTTCTCTAATAAGCTCAGTAAAAAAATCATCAAAAAATTACCCCAACTGCAAATTAATATGTATAGCATCAACAATGATTATTTTCGGTTTGTTCCATATTTAACATAATACTATTACTGATTACAAATGAGAGTAAAGAATGCATGGAGGGTTAAGTTGCCGCATGCTACAAGAGAGTGAATTTAGCTTTGCAGCAGCTTCAAGTATGCATATATATATTTGTTGCGCATGTTGAATGCATTTCAGCCTTTTTTCAAAATTTTCTCTAAAAACATCTCAGGCGAAGAAAGAATGCAAGGGAATATGAATTCCGTCGAAGAATGACCAAAATGCTATCATTTGGCTTCCACTATGGCTTCCACTGCATATGGGATTCCAGAAATTCCCATCGGAGTAGTTGTCTTGCTTTTCCGTTAACAGATTTCCATTAAGTTTTTACGAATTGTAATTTTCCACTTCACTCGTCCCTCTCTTCTAAGAAAAAAAAAGTGCAATCTTGATTGCAGGTAATGTTCCGATTTAATATGTCGCTTTAAACAACTCAATAAAAACATACATTTGATGTCCCTTTCGAGTCGAAAAATACCTTAATCAACATTTATGGACTATAGGTGCATCGATGTTGGCTAAATCCCGAATAGCAGACTTTTTCAGATGAACGAACAAGGTGAAAGAGCGAATGATTGCATGTATTTTGCGTATGTTGGATCATTTTGTGCGAGAGCACGTATAGTGAGTTCATTACGGTTCACAGCATGCATTCATGATGATATTGGCTTCGTTTAAGAACTTCAGAAGCTGTCCAGTGCAGAAATTCAACGTGAACACGAATTGTCATTGCAAGACGACGACGATTATTACGCATTGAGCATGCGCACATCGAGTCATCCAGTTGCACGACCCTCAACTGGTTCCAACGTCGCTCCAAATTACAAGCAACGAATACGACACCGCTGCATAAGTCAGCTCGCCCAATAATGATGTTTTTTTAGCATTTCGGGATACTTTTGAGAAAAAATGGAGTGGGGAAGGAGATATGTGTTTATAATAGTCCTGCTTACTGAAACTTCAGCGTCAGCGCTCACTTCATTGTTTTAGGTGTATGTTAGTTAAAATCATTTTTTGTGCTGAGAATACGGTGCGGTTTGAGAGGTTGAGGAGGCTAAGGGGAAAGCTCAAAGTAACGTGGTGTACAGGATCAATCGAAATTTCAGCATAGTTATGTTAGGAGAAGTCGAATGGAATGAATGAATCAGGTCGGCTAAAATCAGTGACATTCCAAGATATGTGAGGAGATATTAAGGTTTAGAAAAGATTTTGCGTTAGATATGACAAAAAGAAAATATCACTAAAGCATGATTGATGGCCTGAATTATTTTCGCGCTATAATTCATTCTTTTATTTCTCACAAAATTTGCTTCATGGCAATTCTTGCGAGCTAAAGAGGAAACAATGGCGAGCGTTTGCTTTAATTACGCATGTTAATCGGTTTCCCTGCTTGCTTCCTTGCTTTTCTTTTCTTTGCAATTTCATTTCGTTTATTTATTTATCACTCAAAATATGCAATTAAATTTTATTCCCCAAGCATGTTCGACAATTGTTTGCCAACTGTGTAAAAATATTTTCTCAATCAATGATTAAGAAAATTCAGAGTGATTTATTTATGCTCGCAGATTGTCGAAGCAATTCATGAGGGATATAGATGCATGGTTTTTTTTTTAACAGTTATAACGGAATGTTGCAATCTACGCAGTTTGGGCTTCTGTTTTTCTTAGTTATTCGCTTCTGCTTTTTATTCATATGCGCAAAGTTTCAAAGCCATTCGAACAATATTTAGTCTAATTAGTATTCGGGATCATCGATATAGTCATTCTTCTAGAATAGTTTCAATTTCAAAGTGAGCTGCAATCAGAAAAGAAGCAGCTTGTTTATTGCAGGTGCAGAACTACCGCGGCCAAGTACTTTGACATTTCAACCACAGAAGCAAGAAGGAGGTGATACCTTACCTGAGGTTCGATTTGATCGTTTATTTCTTGCCTTCTATCCCCACTTTACATCGGTTATTCCGATGATATTGTTCACGAATCATGCATTACTTTTTTAACAAAGCAGTATACTGGCCAATAGGAAGAAAGTCCATGAAAACCTGTTGTCATAGTATGTGTGTTCCAAGCGTTCTTCACTTTCATTTAACTCCTCGAGAAAACCGCGGCCGTTCCGAGTAAATGCGGTATATGGTAGAACGCAGTCTAAAATTTTTCTGCTACTGCCAAATCCTCAAATTTTTATCCCACTGCCAAATCGTATGAATGACGCTCAGTGGTCTTACGCTGTAGTATTTGGCCTAGAAATGTCGTGATGGGATTTGATGGTGATATATCAGCCAAGGCCTGTGAAGTTGAATGTAAGCAGAAACACTATGAGTAACAGGCTTCTTGCTCACATATTAAGTTACCACATATTGCTGAGAAACGAGTTGCGAGCAATATCGCAACAACATTTATATTATCCATGCAATTGGGTTGTTTCTTCGTTCGTAGGCATTCAATTTGCATTTTATTGCATTTTGCGCGTGGACTTTGCCATTGCGTGTGGATGCAGTGGTAAAAACTGTGGCCATTGCGAGTAAGTGCGGTATGGTGGTAGAAAGCGGTCTAAATCCTAAAATTTTTCTGCCACTGCCAAGTAATGGATGAACCCTAAAAAACTAAATTCAAGCCTCTCATCCACAGCGATCGCCAACTTGAGAGGAAAATAAATTCATGTCTTGGTGAATCCAGCATAAAGGAATTTCATGAATGGTCTCGTCAAGTATATATCATCATTCAATTCTGGCTACTTTTTTCTTTGTGGTAGTAAAACTGTCGTCTCGAGGGAGTAGCGATTCATGTGAAGGGAGAAGAGGCCGAGGGCTCCACGAAGCGGCGGCAATCCATAAGATTATGGGATGCTCCGAATATACATTGATATTTCTTCGACTCTTCTTATCTGCTGAGATGGAGCTAAAATTTCTTCGACTGTTCTTCTCCGCTGAGATTCAGCCAAACTATCTCTTCTCACGGAGCTGGCTCTTCTGAGCTTTCATGGCCGTCCAACATTGCGAGGTACAGCGCAGGTGGTACACTTTAGCAAAAAGTTTTCAATTCATGATACTTATACACTTTCCCATTTTGCATACTGGTCTTATTTATTTATATCAAGCGCTTATTCGAGTTTTATGAATATATGCCCTCAATCGTGGTAAAACTTCATCTTATAATGGCGCCTCACAACCGAAATGAGTTCTGCTACTGGCAGCCGGTCATTATTATGTAAACTGTAGCGAATGCTAAAACTAACAACGTTAACATATTCTTTTACTGGCTAATAAATATCAACTGCAGTTAATACAGGAAATAGCTAAGAAAATGCGTAAGTCCTTGATATCTTCTTTCGCGAACTATTTGATAGTAATGTCGTTATCTTTTAATTAGAAAAGTATGGTCATTTGAAGTTACGGTTGACATTTTGAGGCGAGTGATACACGGAAACTTTCGGCGCAGATAATTGAACCATCGGGAGAGTCGTCACGTGCCACTTTCTTCACGCCATCAGACAGCGTATCAGTACAATTTCCAAATGAGGATTTGCGAGCAAGTACGACCGCAAAGCGAACGTGAGCTTTCTTTCTAATGTTTTGAGTTCGAACTTAAGTTGGAATTTTATTGCTGCAAAAGACACATAACTATACTATAAAAAGGCTTTTTAAATGCAACTTATGTGGCTATGAAAGTTGGTAGAGTTGCATTTATGTGTCGTTACTACTATCTCTTCAATGATTTAATTCTGCAATGGGTAGAGTTCACCATATCAGCGACACATAAAATATAAAGAACAAAAGCAAAGTAGCAACTTTAGCTGAAAAGAAAGATAGAGATTTGATAGAAGATAGCGAATTGATGTATTCATCAATAATATGCACGCGAAAATGAACCTCTATAGCTTTAAAAAAAAGATTTTCTGTAGCTTTATAGAAACTTATAAATAAAAATAGGAGTTGAAGTTAACGGCGTTGAAAAGTTTGTTAAATTGAATAGGGTAATATTAAATTATTCTACGCGTCTGCATCAAAATTACATCATTCACGTGGCTCAATGAGATCACCGCTTGTCAGTGACGAGTAGAGCAATTCAGAAATGCTGAACACCTGCGCTTGTGAGACTCGAGAGGAAGGTCTAATTCAAACATGACGTTGTTGCGTCTCTGCAGCGCTCTTTTGTAGATAACGCTCTTTCCATATATCTGCCGGCTATTCACTTTTTCCTACAAAAGTTTTGCGGATAGAATTTTGATAACGACCATGTTTTTTTATTTTTGATTTTTCGTAAGGATTCTTCATCCATAGAAGAACAAAGAAGACTCCAATGAAGCTACGGGGTACAAGAACAACATTAACGCGCATGACCACAAAAATATCGTCCGAGAATACATCGTAAAGCAGCACTTCAAAGCACATCACAACACATTCATGTATTAGTCGCCTAAAATGTGGCATTTCCTGACGAACTGTAAAATTGTGAAAATCTCGTGCTAGTAGAATAAGCACTATAAGGCGGGAGGAATGCAAATTTGGTGAGAAACTTCCAAAATATGCTCATTGCTGTTATTAAAATTCACACCGATACCATAAATGCACTCATTTTGTTGAGCCAATATCAAATCAGCGAAGTGTTTATTACATGTGGGAGATCAACTTGCGAGCTCAAAAGCTCATAGACGATGGTACTGTTTATCGTGCGCACTAAGAGTTGTCTACTAAATGTAGGTCATATTAAAATCATCTATCACATTATCTGAGGATCGTAAACTCAAAGGAGAAAGATAATAGAGTGGATATAGAAAGGGGCAATATAAAATGACGAACTCAGCAATATTTATGTTATAGAAATGATCAGCACTGATAAGCTAATCAATGGCGACCGAAAATATGAGGGATTTAATGGGTTCCTGATGGAAAACGACCACAATGTTTACCTGTACAAATCATCTTATCACAGAGATACATATTTATTTGATCTCTCAACGGTAACGCTGCATCAGTGGTACTAGAATCAGTTCATATTTCAATGTGGCAAAAACCCTTAACACTTCCGGAAAACTGATAATTTGTATTGAACGCGGAACAACAGTTAACCATCCAAGAATTTCCTTAGGAGCTGCCGAGTTGGGGATCTTAGATGAGCATCTTGTGCTGGTTTTTATTTCGCCATAAAACGCTTCATGAAAGAATTGATCAATATTACAGGAAAAGTATATCATCGGATTCGAAGCCTATGAGACGAATGGATTCAATGAGCCCAGGTGGAAAGCAAAGAATCAGATTTGCTTCACGAGCGATGGCCGGAACACATGAAACGGTTGACTTCGAATCGGGTGATGAATGGTGAGTGCTATTATCACATGATAAACTATTATGTGATATGTGTCAATGTTTTTCATGAAATTTTCTGAAATATTTCCATTTTCAGTTAACGAACATCAACTGTTCGTAAATAAAGAGTCAGCGATACTGTAGTTAAATATTTCGTCACCATTATTATTATGGATCATTCACTTTTTGGCAGCTGATTGTTAGCTATAAATTAAACCCTGTAGTTTTTAGCTGAAGGCTAGGAAAGTTTTTCTCTCATCATACATTGAGCAATAAAGTTGAGTAACTCGGAGGAGCATCAATCTTGGATGAGATCATCTTAAAGGTTATTCGAGGTGAGATGCTGATGCGTTTTCTTTATTTTGAACAGTGAAATTGAAGGCTGTCGACACTTTCAAAATTTTCAAATTTTGTGTGTTAGGAAAAGTTCTTTAAGCTGTCGGCCGAGAAACGTTTGGCGAATTCTGCATATTTTGAGCAAAATTTCTGATGAAATCCTTGAGAAGATACTTCACAATGCTACTTAACGGAGGCAATGGAAGTGTCCTGAAATGCTTTTCTTTTCGTCGTCTCTCCTAATTTGCGAAATTCTTTCGGTATTTTGGCGCTCAGTTTCTTCTCAGAGGCCATTCTCATTTTAGGAATCTAAGCGGCATGATAACCAAGAAGTTATTTTGTAGGTCATCAGAAGAAGAGGATAAACCGGGACCAGATTTGTTGGAGGAAGTTGGAGTTAAAGGCTTGGGCCCTCTACAGCTGCTGAATTATGCGTTCAAGAAGGGTGCTATAAAAGAGGCACTGAAAGAGTCCAACGAAATTGAAGCGGCGCACGCAAGAATGGAACGTGAAATGGAAGATGCTTTCGGAGTCGCTGATCACAACGTAAATTTGCGCTATTATTATGAAGTATTGAATGTTTTTTAGAGGTTGTAAAATTTCTCGAGATATAAAAGTAGGAATCGCAAAGCATTCTGAAGTCAAGAGCATCTCGATGGTGTTTAAGTTTATAGGACGTTGAATGGATTGTACTTGAACTTTGCATTATGGAGTCTTGGATTATTGTCAATTTTCCATTTTGAGAAGACATCCATGATATTATTTGTCTTTTATGGCGGAACATTTGGCAGTTTTAAGGAGGAGGGTAGTGGTGATATGAGAGAAGGAAAATGCAAGGGGACATAGCCACTTCAGCTTATATTATTAAGAATTACATATGAACGTACTCCATCTCCCTCTTTTCCAATTTTCGAAAGATTTTCAACACGTTCATGGATTTCTAAACTTTCAATTAATGAGGTTTATTGCGTGAGGTAATCCCAAAATTTATAACTAAACCACTTAACACCTCCAATCGGTTAGTTAAAAGGAGAATAACAGAGACGAGAATTGGCTGTGTACAATGTGAAGAGAATTTTTTTGCTAAGCAGAATTTTTCCAATTAATGCATGGCTGAGAAATACTAAAATATTTTAAAGGCAATTCGACGTGCCATTCTGCGGCAGAAAGCACGTCGTCCAAAAGCTGACTACGATGAGTCAACGTTTAACGAAGATTCCATAACGCGTCGAGGTTGATTTTCTTTGTTTTTGATTCATCTATTTCTTCTTTTTTTTTCATGAATAATTATGCCGAAATATTTTCATGAAAAATGCAGATTTCATACCCATAAATGATTCAGTCAAGCAAATAAGCAATTGATTTTCTCTTGGACGGAGATTTTTTTTTTGGATGGCTGCTTTGAACCATATGATAACGTTACAATATTTCGTGTTAAAAACATCTTTTACGTTACTTCTTCGTCTAATCCACCATGGTTACAGAAAATTCTATCTATAAAACATGTTTTCTCACCCGAACCTAACAAAGATCAATATTATCAACGCATGTCGTAGCGATCGGCTAAATGTAAGCACAAATAGCGCTTCCGGCAATGTATTTCGATGAAATTTTTTTAAAACTAATTGCACTATTTGAAACCGTCACCATAGTTTGACTTGTTAAATAATTCAGCGGTAATTAAATTCTAGAAGAACTTCCGTCTTTATTGCGTAGTACTTTGGGTGCAGTTGTCGCTCAGCCACGAGGAAAGATGCGTGCAGGTCCTTCAGCACTCACTAAAATGGCTTCAATTCAAGATGATTCGATCCGTGAAGGTACTCTCGTTTCGTTTGTTGTCTTATTTTTATCAAGATTTTGTCTTTGTTGTTTGAAAATTTAGGAAAACTAATCGTTGAGTTGGATGGATCTTTCTTCAATCACATTTCCATGTATGTTATATCATAAGTGTTTTTTTTTGTGTATTAAGAAACCTTTACAAACCTCCATGCATCTATTTCTGTTTGAATTAATTTTGATATAACTGTGTAGTTTATGATTTAAAAAAATATTTGATAGAAAATATTAATATTGAAAATATTAAAATATTAAAATATAGTTCATATAAATATTAATATAATATAAAAGTAATATTAAAATATATTACAAACAATATTAAAAATATAGTTCGCTGATAAGAATATTTGAAAGTTTAGTACCAGTGCATGCACATATTACCTGTTCTACTGATCAAGAAAATTTATGTATAGAAATTTTTCTGCAAGCAAATCAAAAATGAGCGTTATTGTTGACTGCAAATTTGCCCATAGGTTTTAAGCTATGCTCACAGCGCTAAGGTTTTCATTTCCTGATAGAATGTTTTGGAATATTTTTGCACTTACTCTCTTCTACTCTTTCAACCTGGAATATGATACCTTTCATATATTTCTGATATTTTTTTGCGTTGAACGTAATCACTATGAGCGTAAATGAATTGTTAGCATCCGACGAGCGGTCACAACATTCGGGAGAAGAGCAAGAGCAATCACCACCGATCAACGTCGGACGAAGGCGATCGTCAGTGCATCCACTTCTCGAAGGGCCCGCAATGGCGAAATCACCCTCTTCGGTGGCTGGTGCCATTCAAGCATTGGCGGTCCTCGAAATGTGTGTTGTGGAAAAGGTCTTTCTTGGATTTCCTATTCAATTCTTTCTTGATATTCGCATATTCACTTGTATGTCATGATTACGGTAGTCTCAACCACTTCATTTGATTTTGGAATGGAATCAGGCCAATATACAAAAGGGTACTGTGAGTTTCTAGCATCTGTGATATAGATAATTTAGTGGTGGAATTTCTACCGCCTAACTTTGTTACCATTTACACACTCGGTTAGCCTCGTTTCCCTTCAACGAATTTTCAGCCTTCATTCATTTAACGTGTTGCTTTGGGTTAAGAGCCAAGAGGTGCTCTTTTTCTGCCATATATTATGTCCTTCGCAAAATAAGGTTATTACTACTTTTCGTCCCCTCTCTCCTCTCCCTCCTTCTTTCCCAGTAAAAATCTCTCGTGCAAGCCTTAATGAAATTAAATTGCACCTTTCATTTCGCGATCTAGTTTCACCAAAGCTGTACATTATTGTCATCCACAGAGATCATGAAATATTAGTTACTTCTTAAGGCATTCATCATGATTTGTAATATCTCGGCTCTATTATTCCACAAACATTTTTCTCAAGTAGCTATTTTGAGTAATATTCCAAAAAAATTAGGAGTATTTTTATTCGCGACTTATTCTTTCTATTTTTGTTATTTTTCCATAAACTGAACTTGAAAAAATGTGTTTTCCCATGCTTCACCCACATATTTTCAGCAAAATCGTGATGCTGCCGAGGAAGAACAAATGCGTCTGTTAGATGCACATCGTTCTCGTTTACAACAATGTAAGTTTAGAAAACATTTAATATATGTTTATCGAATTTTGGAGATTTTCTTAGTAAAAGCATGTAAAACTACATGTATCTTTGCTCGCATTTCTTCAGAGAATCCTTCAAACCTCGAAAACTTCTTCGTGGTTCATTATATGATTTATAAGTTCTCTGATTAAAAAAAACGAATAATTAAAAGTGAAGTAATTTTTTTGCATAATATATAGCTGCTGCAAAGATGCGTCTTTTGTGAGGGTAATGGTGATTTCCTCAATTGTTGTTGTTTCCTGACAACCACCTAATGAATGACGGCGCACCTGAGGTGAATTTACTCTGAATGTTCCGTTAACTTATGCCATCATCAGAAAGAATCACACTATTATTCACGAGGGATGCGAAGAAAGTATTTATACTGTACGCTTATGTCAACTATCGCATACCATGGAAGGACAGTTATGCAAAGAAAAGAAAGTTAATGGGATTGATGGTTGTGTAAATTATAGGCAATGGCATGGTCAAGTTATGCAGAATAGTAATATTTTTTGATCCCCATTTACTAAGGAGTCATTGAGAACAGTTGAGGACTTAAATATTTATGCATCTTATTTTTATGTTACTAATATTTATTCTTGAATGACAATGAGAAAAAAATCTTACAAGTTTCGAGAGTTTTCTCGTTGGTTTTTATGAGAACGATCGATACCGTTCGTAAAATATGGGAAATTTCAGTGAAACTGAGGTTAACCGAATTGGCACGTAACTTGGGCACATTCGCATTGCTATTTGGACGTGGTGTGATCGAGTCAACTATAGAGAATCTGATGAGCTTAAGTCGTGACTATCGTTATATTGCACGTGTGTTGACAACCGAAAAAGAAGTGCATAAAGAGATGCTCATACATGTTGAGGTTTGCTTCCTTTTTCATTGCTCAGCGTTACGTATGAATAAGAAGTAATGAACTCCGAATGAATTGGTTAGAACTTGCTGATTTAACATACTGACCAATATAGTTAAAATAGTTGCTTACCGGGCAGTAGTATAATCTGCTAAAATTTTGCAGTTTTTTGAAATGAATCCTTGAGCAATTTTTCCTCTGTGCAAATTTTATCTAAATTTTATACGCAAGGTGGCACCAATTTAATTTAAATTCTTAAAAATGTTTGCATTTATAAGTCGTAAAAATTTTTCAGAATATATTTTCATTTATTTCGCATCATAGAAAAATAATTTTCTAAAATAAATTCACTAATTATTGTTCAGGATGAGTCTGATTTACGCTCCTCATTGCGTGCTCGTCGCAAGTCACTTTTACGTCTTCGATGTGCTGAAAATTCAAAACTGGTCGGTAATGATGAGTCATTTGTTCAATTACATCGCTATGTTCAAAGCGCTGAAGATTCAACTGGGCAATCAACAGCTGCAAATAAAGCCGAAACTGCTTCGATTGTTACCACAAGGCCCGCTATTAAAAAAGTTCGTTTTGAGCTCTCTTCAGTAATTAAACTAATATTTATACTAATGTGCAGTTTGGCAATATTAAAATTGGCTAACTGTACTAGAATTCAAGAAGTAACGATTAAATTATTTTCGTTAGGATGTCTTTGATTCATGCCCATCTTCGTCCGAATTTCTTTTCTCAGTGAAGATATTATGATTGTCATTAACGTAGATTTAGGAGGGAAAGGGTTGGATGGCTGAAGTAATCCTTTATATTTAAGAGGGCAGATCGTTTATTTTTTATATTCTAAGATGTTTTTTATCATCTTCATTCTTTGTCAAGCTCATATGAAAGATTGCTGATACTAAGCAAGCTTCACAGTTGTTCACTATTAAAAAGTTCTCCCATATTCTGAATTTCATTTCTTTCTATAATTGGATTCTCGTATCACAATCGTCCATTGCAATTATGCATCTAAATAAGCATACCGAGCTTTATTTTCTTCTATGATACAACAACAAAGTGAAGTCGTTCATACATCAGTATTGTTGTATTGATCACAGTGTTGAAACCAACCGCTTTTCTACTTATTTTTGAAACAACTTCATAAATTGGAATAATTGCAACATTTTGTGTTTAGGAGCGCGACCACATGCTGATACGACTTATTCAAGCGCTCTACTATGTTCTATTGAGCAGATCCGAGATAATATGCTATTTTATGATCGTTCTAAATCAGATGCATTCGGCTAGCGTTCTCTCAATGCCTTTACCACTAATGACTCTACTATGGGGCACATTGACTGTGCCAAGACCGTCAAAGAATTTCTGGATTACTATGATCACCTATACACAGGTGAGTGAAAGTTTATTGCTCGAAATATGCGTACCTGAAAAAATAACTGTTTTGAGATGCGATCAGAACCGTGGAATATGAAGGATTATCGGAACTGCAGCAATTATTCCCTGTCTGCAGCCATATTGATCCAGCATCCTTCTATCCGATTATTCCTGACTTCTCTTAGGATGACATCCTTTCACTCGAATGCATCAAATCGCTCTACCTTCCAGGAGCATCTAAGAATGAAGCAACTTCAGTGGCTTGTTGAATTTCCATAAGTTCTCCCTCACGAAGCTGAACACTTCTATGCGGCCTACGTAGATAAAACTCTATCGTTATATGGTAATTTATTTTACAGCAAACAGTTTTCTCTGGCTGCAAGCTAATTCGTTTTTCTTCAGTTCTCATAATTTTTGCGACGGATTTTTTATTCCTCAATTGTTTTCATTGCTTCATTCGTCTAAACTTTTTTTATTTATTAAACGGATCAAGCGAACTTTCAGATTCCATTCGATTTCAGGCAATGGTCATCATAAAATATATCTTCCAATTCGGTTTCTTCCCTTGGAATAAGATCACCGCCTCTGTTCATCCATTCTGGCCACCACGTATCATCGGTATTGAAAAAAAGGACAAATATGCTGCATGGGATCTTGCTTTGCTCATGGCGCTCTTCTTTCATCGTAACATTCTCAAGGTTTTTTTTGCTATACCGTTTTTTTCCGCTCCTCCTAGGAAGAAAACTTTTCCGGTTTCCTATCTCTTATCCAAAAAAGTTGCAAGTGGTCTTTTTTATATACTTATATTCTTAATTGTTGTCATCTATGAAGACAAATCTGTGTTCTATTCAAATCTGTTCAAATCCATTTTTCATAACTTATCTGGGTTTTCAGTAACCTGTAAATTATTTAATCAAAAATGGAATTGGAACAAATGCACTTATCGTCACGTTACTCCTAGTAATTACACTTAATAACAGAGAATTATTATCAAGTTATGTGGATGTTGAAACAAAATCTTTGACGAAGATCCTCAGTTACCTTTCGAATCCATAAAAGCAGGAGTAACCTTGAACAAATTAATCGAACAGTTTTCACACCGAGATTGTTATAATATATTCACACTTGCTTCCTCTGCAAGCGCAAAGAGTAACAGTTAATTAATATTCTCAGTCTATCGGTCTTTGGGATGAGAAAGCGAGTGCAATTATCCAAGAGGATACAGTAACATCCAGACGACGGAGTTCGAGTTGTACAGCCACGCCACCGAAGCTTTTTAGCCTCACCAAAATGGCGATCCCGGTAGAAGCAGAAGATCATGACGAGACGAGTCGCAGTAGTCGCAGTTCCAGCACCAGCTCAGACGGTCAGTGTCTTCCAGTATTTCAGAAAAAAGAAAACGGGATTTTCATTGAGATAGAGTCTTCACAGTCTGATTACAGTACTAATTTCTTTTCGAAGATGTTCTGATTGTGCTTTAAAGTATTGGTCCATGAGATCTTTAAAATGCAGTCTGTCGAAGAATACCAATATTTGATCTGAGAAAATGATTGCTATTCAACATGCTTAACGAATTTGCGCAATGAAATTATGCTTAGATAGAGTATTTGCCGCAAATAGTATTTACCAACATAAATTCATATAGAATCCAAAATTCTTGAAACACTTCCTAGGTTCATTTTTAACGAGAAAAAATCTTCATGAATTGCTTTCATTTGCCTTTCATTATCTATTGCACATCATCGAGCTGAGAACTTTTTCTTGAGAGCAAACCGTTTTTGAGAAATACATCTATAAGGTGGTCGTTCAATTTACATATTATGTAAAGGATTTGGCAAATTTGCTTGGCATAATTCATTCAATTTTCTCGTTTTGCATTCATTGGATCTTTTTTCTGCATTCATTGGATCAATTCGTGCGTTCATATAATCGTGGAAGATTTTTTTAATCAGTGATATTTTTTTCTCATCACCGCTTCATTACTGCAAATAGTGGCTGAAATTAATGTTTCATAATCTCCTTTCTTCCTTTTCGGGGTGTTGTCACCCCTTTTTTCATTTTTCGATTCATTTCTAGGGTAGTACCACTACTTCGTGAAGTAACCTCTATTGCACCTTCCTATCGCCCTAGTTACATCCGTCATCACCCGATTGCTATCTCTTTTCATGGTTTAAGTACGTATTAAAACAATCAAATTTTGCATTTGCGTAAGCGTTTCGGTAGTGAGATAAAACTATGCAAAATATGAAATATAATGCAATGAAAAAAGTGGATACTTCAAAATATGATACATAAGTAAAAGTGAGAACATCAAAATATAAAACGATTTAGAAGAGGGAATAATTTTTCTTGAGAACATAAACAATGCGCACTTAAAATTCGATGAATTTCTAATGGATTTAATTGAATTAAATTTTAAGCAATGAATTTTGCAGGAGCATTGAAGATGAAGTTAAGTATGATGAAAAGTGCTGCCGAACAACTAATCAACAAACGAAAAGTTATCAATAAGTTGGTTTTTTTTGTTTTCAGAGCGGTATTTTAAAAAATGGGAATTCTGAAAGAAAATTTCGATTTATTTTTTCAACTGAATCATCGTGGAGTAAATCGTCGGAAACTGTCACTCATTTCCACCAGATTTTAATAGAATTTGATCCATTGCCTATTATCATCGAAAGCATTGCATTTTATTTTAGTTTTTTTCGATGGTTCCGTACAGAAGTAGTAAAATAATTTTTTTTTTCGCACGAGAAGATCCAGTATAATGTTCTGCAGTTGTAAAAATTTTTCTCGATGGAGTCTTACCATGATTATCGTTCTCTTTCTTTGTTACCCATCTAATCGAATCACTTCGTATATGATTGCAAAAGTCGCCATCTTTTGCTATAAAATACAAACTTTCATCGAATATATCATTTTGTTGATGAACAATAAAAGCTTGAATGAAATTAGAAATATATATGAGAAGAAAGAGGATCAAACCATTAATTTCATTGCTTGAATCGTTATCCGCAAGTTTTTATTTCTTGATGAAAATGCTCAATGGTTCGAGTATTTTGTTGCTCGATGTTCAAAGTTTTTGGTCGGCTTGCGTTCCACTTAGTCTACTAGTGAACGTCTATCCCTCGTTCGTGATGCAGTATTTTGGGAGAGGGAAGGAGGACGGGTGGGGGGGGGGGGGGGGGGGATGTCTCCGAATCGAATCACTGATCCCACTAAAGTTCATGATCTTGGTAAATCGAATGCCCTCAAATGAAATTTCTTGATCTAGCATTAGCTATGGCTCGTAGTGTTGACCAATACTTTGTATCGCAATTTTCTAGAACGAATGCACGCCTAAACGCCATTCGACGATTCTTTTCGGTTTTATTGAATCCGGTTGATCGCTTTCCACTCGACTTATACGCACCGATGTTTCTTTGTGATGTAATTTGCTTCCTTATTATTATATTCGGCTATTCGGGATTTGGCGTAAGTTCAACTTATTCTTATTTGAAATCATATGAATTTAACGTTTTCGACCTTTTGATTTTTTTCCAATAATCCAGATCCACATCATCCTCTAAAGCACGAGTTCTCTTCTCAAGCTTTATTAGTCACTCTTACTGATCCAAACATATCTCCCAATATTGTAATATACTTCAATGGGAGGGCTTATGCAGCACCACCACTTTTTTCATGAAGGTTTTGAAAAGGGGGGAGAATGGTGAATCACGGAGCAGGGATTGAAACAAAGTTTGGCATCGGTATTGATACACTATGATGTCAATTTGGTTAGTAAGGAAAAAGAAAACTGCTCTAAAATGATTTTTTTGGTGGTACAATTCTTGCAATTCAAGACCACAAACGAGGTATCGTTTTTCAGTTTTTCTCTAAATTGCTACATCATTTTCAATAGTTGCGGTCAATAATTTTAATAGTGAAAATTCAAAATTGCCGTTTGCATCGAGAATCAATAGCCGCCAATTTATTTGCCAGTTGTTTTTCAAGTATTGTGCCTGATTCTCTAGGGTTTATATTTTCATACAGTATTTTATACAGAGCTGCTACAGTAAATCACAGCAACAATATATGAGAACTTGTATATAATTTTGCAGTAAACCTGAAATCAATTCATCTCAATAATATTTAGGCGGATGCAGGTGGTGTCGATGGTGGTGTGACTGCATATTTTGAAGAGAATAAAGTGCCAGGCACACTCGTTTCGATGCTTATTCTACAATTCGTTCTTATTATTCTCGACCGTGCAATTTTTCTACGAAAATTTCTATTCGCGAAAATAGTTTTTCAAGTATGTTTAATGAGAATGTCATAAATTTTGAAAATTATTTTGCTGAGAGTGGAATTTTTTTTTCATTGATAATAGCTTAATGGAAAACCATTTAAATGGGAAATAATACACGATGATTCATAAATGCTTGAAGAATATTCGGTACAGCTGTTGAGAGTAGCCAAAAATCTAAATCAGTGCTTTGTTTTATGTGGCCAACATAATGATAATTTGGCATTTGCCAGTTTATAAATAGGTTAGGGATTCTTGCTATTAACATTGATGTTATTATTATTATTATCACTACTCTATTATTTTTATTACCATTATTATCATTATTATTGTTGTTATTTTTTTTACTGTTGTTGTTCTAGTTACTACTGTTATCCCCTCTGTTATTATTATTCCCAGAAGTATCCGTAATGAAAATTTTTCGAAATATTTTTTAGCTGATATGGCAAGGAAGTTTTTGCTGTAAGAAAAGAGCTAAAATTTTTTTCAGTTTCAACAACAATAATCGTCATGTTTCCCCAAAATTTGGGATACTTTCTGTCAAAATTTCAATTAGCTGAAATTTCTGCATCCTAATTGTTACAGTAGCGATTCATATCAGATTTAAAGAAAATCCTTTCAAATATTGGATTGAACGTCGCAATTACTATTATAAAAATAAGCAAAAATTATTTCAACAACATCGCTGAATTCGACATTTTTTGACCACAAAAGAATTGCACATTTCGAATGGCATGAATAGGCAAATAAATTTTTGCTCGGAGAGCGTTGTATTGCACAGATGTCTTGTTTGAAGTGGGCGTTATTTAAACATCAGAAGTAGGCTACTCCAAATTGTGCTAACTCGATGGTTACTCGGAAGTACTAGTATAAATATGCTTACTTGTTATTGCTAGTAATTCGCCTCTTCAGAACTTTCTTTTTTGAGGCTTCCTATTTTTTTGCATTGAAATTTCTATTCGAGTCGAACATTTCCAGTGCGATTAGTGATGTTTCCTATATTATAACAAAATTTTTTACAGGTTGTACTTGTTGTATTTGTACATGTATGGATGTTCTTTCTTTTACCGGCAGCTACCGATCGAATGTTTGTTACGAGTTTCCCGTGTAAACTTTTTTACCTCACAAAAATTGTCTACTTCCTTATTTCCGCCAAACAGGTGTGCCGCTTTCTTCTTTATTTTCTCTCGTTACATATCTTATATTCTCGAGAGTCGTAACTCTGCAATAATTTCGATTGCTTAAACAGTAAAATGCGCTTATTAAAATGCCAAAAAGGATCTTTTTTGACTTTTATAGTGCATCCAGTATTGCTCTAATGGAACTGATTCTTACAACTAAGTTTCTAAGTAAAAATTAAACAGCTTAGACGGAAAAATACGAAAAAAAACGATGTTTATTTTCGAAGTCCTTCACGAACGTAATGTTTTGTGTTAATTCGTATTCGGACCACAGCTTATATAACTAGGATGAGCGTGCATTTAAAAAACTGGAATAAGTGAGTAATGCGAAACTTTTTTCGATGTAGAATAATTTTATTTTTGCAACATATTTCAGCTCTTTATACCGCACGCTAATGTATAAGAAATGACGAATAATTTTTTATAATACAGTTTTGCTATATATGGGTTATTAAATAACTCATCACTGTAACTCACAACTATATAGGCGCTCCATTGTTAGGAAGTAGAATGACGTCAGAATATCGGGGTTTTTCAAATATTTTCCAAAGTATAACAACAGTTATCAAATGTGCTTAGGTGGAATTCAAAATATGTGGAAAAATATGATGGTGTGAATTGTTATCCTGAATAAAACTAATGTAATTCTCGCCACTAATAAAACGGTTGTGACCGCTATTCCTCACCAATAATGAGGGAGGGAAGATGTAATAATTTTGAAATATTCTAAATGTTCAGTGATCGCTAATGGATTCTTATTTACAGATTCAAGCGGGTTATCCTAAACGAAGCCTTGGGAATATTATAACGAATTCTTACACAATGATTAATTGGGTCTTATATAAAGCGTGAGTGAAAAACATTTTTTCTTTCTAAGCGATGAGAATTTATTGCAAATAAAGTATTCTTTTTGAGGGTTTATTTTAAAATACGATATTTATTCTTTATTTGACAATTTTATCTGAGGATGATTGTTAACCTTGATCAATATGTGTCGTTATTATTGATTACTAAACATTTAAACTTTTTTTAATGTGCCAAAGAATGTTAAGATTCTTTAAACGATGACAGTTTGTTGTTGCTCTTCATATTTTTCTAGGGGCTTAAAGAAAGATTATGTAGACACTCATTTGTTTAAGTAACCATATTAGATTTTGCTTGAAAATGATTCCTAAATATTGCATAAGAACTTCGGCATTCCCATAGAATTGAGGTTTCATGCAGCGGAAACTAATTGTATTGAAATAAGTAAGTTTTTCGCTTTAAGTAACACAATGAATAGAGAATGGAGATTTGAGCTTTGTTAGGTTTTGCAGTTTATGAGTTAGCCTTTGCTTTACTCGATTTCGTTTAGCATCAAGCGTGATATTGAAGGAGATGACGCAGCAGGATATCCGTCATATCAAATCTGATGAGTAATACGTATAACATGTGGATTGTAAAATTCGATTTCAGGTTTATGCTAATACCGTTTCTATTCGAACTTCGAGCTCTAATGGATTGGATGTGGATGGACACATCGTTGGGCGTCGGTGATTGGTTCATGCTTAATGACATATACTCACACGTATCCATGATCAAGTGTGAACGCAATATCGAAGAGGTGTGCCTTTTTTTGCTTGATAAATGAAAAATATCGTATTCGTTTTGCGTTTGCAACTTGCAGCTTTATTGTGCAGGCGTTATGCTATCTAATGTTGAGTTATGTATGCGAATTAAAATTGCTTTCAACCGAAAGTTTCGAAACTTCTTAGGCTATAAAATAATGATGCATTCGCTCTTATTTATCAAATGGATCATTAACAAAAACTCCTGGAACTTTATATTTCTTAAAAATGCATGAAAAAATAAAGTGAATGAACCGAAAAGGCATAAAAAAGATTGAAAGTAGGTTCCTGTGCGCTATCCTTTCATAAGTCTCTTCCTATCCATAGATTGCCGATTCGCTTGTCGTGATTTGTATGTTTTTGTCCCTAACTTTATATTTCTTAAAAATGCATGAAAAAATAAAGTGAATGAACCGAAAAGGCATAAAAAAGATTGAAAGTAGGTTCCTGTGCGCTATCCTTTCATAAGTCTCTTCCTATCCATAGATTGCCGATTCGCTTGTCGTGATTTGTATGTTTTTGTCCCTTGCACCCAAATTTGCACATATAATTACCGAAATATGTCTGTACATTCCCACAGAGTATAGCTTTAGCATGCGAAAGTGCGTGCGATTATAGTTTTAGCATGCGAAAATACATGCGATTATTTTGGCTTGCGAAAATGAAATTCATTGGAAAATCAACAGAAATACCGGAAATTATGAACATATATAGAGGCTGAAATTATCTTGATATATTTTCATGAATTTGCTTCCAGTAGTAATAGTTGCCGACGAGTTCAACTCAATAAATGTAACTCAATGAAATTCACCTATAGAAATTGTTCGCTTTTTTAAGACTCCCAAGCAAATATGTTATAGTTGCTCGGGCGCTATTTATTTTTTCGTGAGTGGCTACACGTTAATATTGAGAGTTGAATCACTATTAATTAATATATTTTGATTATTATTAAAATTGTCACGTTTTTTTTTTCAAATCGCTAATAGAATTCTGAAATTTCTACTCATTTTCTAATAAGTGGCATGTGATATTTTAATTATAGGACTATCCATCGCCAAAAGGTGTTAAGAAGAGACCAATTCTGAAATACGGCTTGGGAGGGGTGCTTCTCACGGCTATAATTCTGATCATCTGGTTTCCGTTGGTTATTTTCTCAATGGCAAACACAGTCGGTACGAGGAGCTTACCGGTTGAATGTACTTGCAAGCTGACCATTGCTGGATTTGAGGTTTTCGACTTTCTTCATTTTGCCATCGACAAATCTAATTCATCAATTTAAATCTCATTCTTAATTTCCATTTGCAAAAATATATGGGATTTAATTAACCACGGATATTTGTAAATTCTTCTAATAAAAATTAGGTTTCATTCGATGATCATAAAACCTCACGATCATTTTTTAAACTTTAGTGAATAAGAAAAACACGAGATTAACCTAAGCGAGGAGAATAAATATTTCATAAACGTAAAACATCAATTGTTAGTTGTTTCACCACAAATCTCTTCTATCCCCGATTATGCATCCCATATGCCTTACAATCTATATTCCCGATTATGCATCCCATATGCCTTACAATCTATATATAAGCAGAATTGCAAATAATTCCAACCATAACAGTTCTTTTCCCTTTCAAGCACCTAATCAAAACCAGTCAAGTTGAAGACATTAAATGAAAATAGAAAAAGCATATAAAGCTCAGCGAAAATGTAAACTCTACTAATAACAAAAAGCAAGCGTTATCCAAGAAATCGTCCACTCATCGAAACGTTACAAACATGGTTTGTCTCAATTATACCCTCTCACCAAAAAATTTAAGGAGTATGGGATTCACCTGCCTTCCCATAAATACAACGAGGAAAACTGGAAAATCAGCATACATGTATATTTTTCTTATTCACTAAAGTTTAAAAAATTTGATGAATATAATTCAAATTTTTTAACCTCAAGATATGCTTAACTTTTTAGATTATTTGACCGCATGTAATCCTTCAAAAGCGTTTAATCGATATATTTTGTTTATGAGAGATGTTCTCGGACACATTTAATTGTTTATTAAAGCAGAATATAAAATTATTGCATTTAATAGAGACAAACTTTCTAGCTAAAATAACTATATCATCGAACGTATATATATTTTGCCTTATTTTTTTCAGAATTCAAGAGTTTAATGCTCATATTTAAATTCATAAGAATTCACAACGGCATATTTCATTTCATTCACACCGTAACGAGGAATTAGATATGTAGACTATAGTTAGAAATAGAGAGGAAAACGCTAGGGGGAACATAAGTTGAAGACTGCTGAATATAAGCTATTTTTTCAATGATTCCATAACATAAATTGCGTACTGTATATGTCTGTCTGTTTATCTCTGTCTCTCTCTATTTTAATCAATGGGAATTTATATTTTCAGCCATTGTTTAAATCGACTGCTCAGTTGAGTGATATTCGAGAATTAACTTACGAAGAATACGATAATTTTCAGTACACATATCGGACAAGCAAGGTTAATTAATTGTTTAAATCGTTCTTTGCAATAAAGTGAAATATGCATTTATGGTGACACAGAATCTCATCTTTGTTTCATCTGCCTCTTTTAATTCAACTGTCACTGTTTCAGTTATCATAATGAGGCATCGCATACCCCCTAAAAAAATCCATTATCTCCAATTTACTTCCAGTCGCCATCATAAATGACCTCATTGGAATTCCATCAACTGTGATGCGCACCATTAAGTTTTCATCCATTATGTTATTCGCAGTGTTTGTGTTATCTTCAGTTATTGCTGTAATTAAATTTTAAGTGACCGATGATATCAATTGGTTATTGTCCTATGTGTTTCAATTTGTTTTCAGCAAGCACAAGCCTATATGACCGATTATACTAATCGGGATGTAGTGCAAGCAAACATAAACGGTAACTCATCATCTCGTTGGAGTATCTCACCTCCATCGCGCACCGCTCTAGTTCGAGAACTTCGTGGCGAACAACGAATGAGCCTTAAGTTCGATTGGTATTTCAAGAGGTCTCTCATATTCTTTCTGCAGCTCAAAACAACGTTGTTATCAGCTGATATGACAAAGGCCATTTAGTCGACTTATATTAGCATAGGAAGTATAGCTTATGTGATTGTACTATTATTGCTAACTTGCATATATTTATGTGCGAAGCATATAATAATAACTCAGCTTTCTATAAACATATTAATGCCATGATTTACTGTCCTTGCACTTCCGAGATTCCGGTTTTACAGTTTGAATCTTGCTTCTAGTGCCTTGTAGTGGGGAGAGACTCCAGCCGTGAGCTAAAAAACATCGAAGGCATCAGAAATATGGGAAGGTCGACATTTCTTGTTCTATAAAGCTGTTTAAAATTTTCTTTCCAAGAAATTAGCTAATTTGCATTAGGTGGGCTTTTTTCTCACTTGGTGACAGTTGCGTTAACCTATTCTTAAGGTTGTTTTTATTGGTGCTTTCTTTTCAGTGAATTAAAATTCGACTGCTCACTGAAATTAATTGAAACCGATATAATCGTGATGTATCGTATTTGCAGTTTGATCGATGATGATAAAATTGTTCTCTTTTCAGGGCACCAGATGAGAACTTGCAATTTGGTACTGCTGAAGATTTTCGAGTAATAAACCTCGAACCGAGGGATCCGATTCGTCTTGATCTTGCTGATGTCATCGCGAGTGGATCGAGGAAGCTTATGTTTGTGCATACTTTTTTTTTTAATACGAAAGAGTATAATTTTCATAAATCAACATATTGAAGCGTTTTTATGTATGTGTATCTGTGTATGTATGTATGAATCTGTGGTATTCTCTCAACTCATGACCACGAAGACTGCGTATCTCATATGATCTGAACGTTGTAATAGATGGGAAACTTTTACTTGACGCAACGGTTCAATTCTTCGTCCATCCTCATGCCATTAGAATGGGTTATATATTTTTGTGTTTGCTTGATTGTTTGGTCTGTCATCGACAAAAGTTAATGTCAATATTTAGTATACCTCTTTCTTTTCTTTTGTTTTAGAATGAAACCATTCAAATTGATCTAGTTGCAATCATGTTTTTCAATCGTTTCTGGGTAACACAACATGAAATTTCCAACTCCCTACTAGAGGGGTTTGACAGTCAAGCCTAACCATCTGGTATTAACTATCCTGCCATCAACAAATTCAGTAAATTTTATTTGTTTATACCTTCTGTAGTATTACAGCTTGCGTAAAAGCGTTTTCTTTGAAATTTTTCAATTCAAACCGTGTTTCGCACGCAGTCTGTCTCACTGAAATTTGCAATCGCCAAGATTTTAATTTGTGACAAACATATTGAGTACGAATAGATTCTTAAACCGTCACTAAAAACAACAATTTCTTTGAAGCTGTATTCTTCAGTATTAAATTTTCCATCATTTGACTCCTTTTTCAGACGGGTACCGCATCTGCTGATACCGATGGTGAAGGTACCTGGAGAGGGGAAATCCGATTACGTCCATGCGCTCCTTAGCGTCCATCTTAAAGCAAGTTTCTTTTCTACGCATAGTTACGAGCTTTCTTTTGAAGTCATTCCTTAGGCAAAAAATTTTGCCTAAAAGAGTAGACGAATTACTTGAAGGTGGGAAAGGTGGGTTTGAATTTTCAAAGTTTTTCAGCTATTCAAATTTCTCTCGAAAGTGTCTAATATATCATGTCACGAAATTTTGCACTTACCCGAATCTCTTATTTGAATGCGTTTGATCTTATTTGGAAACGTTTGTATTCACAAAGAGGATGGTGCCACTTGACTAAAAGAAACTAATATTGCTAGCATTCTATGTTTCTATATTGATATCTGGCTGCTTAATTTCAGAGATATGTCTTATTTGCTAGTATTGATGAACGCTCAATAAATTATGAATATCTTTTTTGAGGAAAGCTGATGTTAAGCTTGATTTTATTGTATAACCTCGAGGCTTGGGTGTCAATGTTGTCATAAACCAGTAAGAAATATCTGTTAGGGGAAGGAGAAGGGGACGGATTATTCAGGATGCACAATGTACCAGTTTAACATATCCACACCATCGACTGCTATTAAATATGAAAACGGACAAATAAACAAACTTATTGTACGGAAGCGTTGCCGAAATAACTGAACTAACTATTGTAGAACGACGATGATTCAATTGAATCAACATTTTATGATGGTCTGTTGCAATTGGATTCCATAGATGGCATTGAGTGGTGGAAACTTCGAATGGTGGATCCTTCATTCGATCCTGTGATCCCCAAGGAGGAAGTCATCCTCGACAACATCGTTATCTACGGTTTCGTTGATAAGGTCTGTGAAACACTGTTGCACAAAAGGGAGGGAGGACAGGGTTGTAGGGTTAAAGTCTACCTCATTATGAACTCAGTAAATGCTAGAGAGAAGCTAATGTCACTTTTTAAACTATGCTTTCAGCTTGTTGATAGTTTTTGTATTCCTCTTAAAAGACAAATTCCATCCGTGAGAGCTTCCGCACACACCTTTGGCTTTTAGCACTTATCGGCAATGATTGTTACGAATGCTAGACGCAAATCTTAAAATGTTTTGAAATAATTAGGTGAAACAGAATTTTTCGTAGTGTTAGAACGATATTACATTTTTTTGTTTCGTTCTTTCGTATAGAAGTGAGGAATGGAGCCGAGTGAATATGTATATGGATTGTACTCCCGGGTATAATCCAGTGTTATCCTGAGTCAGGAGAGGCAATTATAACAGTTACTACAGTATCCCAGAAGTCATTGTTACATTCATTCTTTAGGAAAATGAGTTTGCAGCAATACAACTCATGGATTAATTTGATCGATAACTATTTAATGCGTTATCTTTGATCCAGTTCGAAGATATCTTCGAACTGGCTTAATGTGTTACGTTTAATCGCTTTATATGTACCCAATATGATGTTGCTGTTACTATATAATTACCGTGAGATAGCTGAATTTGAATGACAATGTTTAGGTGTTCCCGGTAACGTTCAGTATAATTACTGGTGGAGGCATTCTCAGTCTTTACCTCTCAATGGTGCTTGTTTTTGGCCGTTTAATGCGCTCTGTAGTAACAGGAGCGATGCAGGTTTGTTATCACTGCTCTTCCTTAGCATCTTGAAAATTGTTTCCGTTTGCAATTGCGGTAACCAAAGCTAATGGATTACAAGATTTTTAGCATTTTTTTATTGGAGTAGATTACCGTATTATGTTTTCTTATTCTTTTATCGATTTTTGCATATCAAGAGTATTATTCTTGTATTTTCGAAGGTGGTATTCGAGCAATCTTCCACCTATCTCATTAATGAATATTTGAATTTCTCATTACATAGTAAAACTTACGCGCTTACTTTATTCCTTGTGGACGTTAGCAATGATTCCCGAAGTATTTATTTATTATCAAAACGAAAGGGGATTTGTGATGGAGAAGATTTACGGTATTGTCAACTTTTTCAAATGCATTATGGTTTCTGTTCGATTTAGTTGACTTTTTTATATTTGTCTATTGAATATACTTTAGAGGATAATGTTCGAAGAGCTACCGAACGTTGATCGTATTCTGCGACTTTGTCTTGATATCTACCTGGTTAGGGAAGCTGGTGAGTTACAGCTCGAGGAGGACCTCTTTGCTAAACTCGTCTTCCTGTTCCGTTCACCTGCGACACTCATCAAATGGACAAAGGAGAAAACCACATAGATGACGACAATAACCCATCGAAGTGGACAGTCATGAATGGCATCGAGAATACTCATTCAGTGAAACGATATGTCAAGGTGCTCCTACTTTGTAGCAAGCTTACGCAATCTAACCAGTGGGTTTATGATATCCAAAATGTCCCTCTTGTTGGATTGAGCATGCTTTATGACGTCACTGGTGAGTGACCAATGGTCAGTGTATTCGTCGATTGATATTTTACTTATTCCATGTGTTTCTAAGGTAATCCATGCGGATGAGCGAATCTGAGGTGGTGAATGAATAAGTATGCGATATTTCAGTGAACCGGCAAACAAAATGAGGTGAGGGTTTGGTTGCCGTCTCATCTCCTCTCCCCTCGCCAACCCACAAACATTTCATAATGCTTGTGGCTTGTTCAGTGAGTAATACGCGGCTTTAATGGAACTATTGTCGCAAATGCTTAAGCGTGAAACGAAGTCCTCAGTTATAACGTTAATTCCTTTCGATAACACTAAGATGCCTCCGTAGATATTATGCTCAATAAGACATGGAAATCAAGAAAATCGATTACAAAATGGAGGAGAAATTGTGCAAAAGAGAGAAAGAAACCAGAAAAGAATACATTAGCAAAGGAGCGAAAAGGACTGGAAAGCACGAAAAAGTTGGACCAAGAGCGAAATCGATCAGGAAAATGTTGAAGAATGTTGGAAAGGCATAGAATAAGGTGGAAAAAAAGAAGGCAGTGAAAAAAGAGCCGAAGAGGCTAAGCAAAATCTTTTAGAAAGCTGGAAAGACGTGAAACAATATTGAAAAATATCGGTAAAATAGTATTAAGGCTGAAAGAGCGGTGAAATGAGACTGGAAGACTTGAGAAGAAGAGTTCAAAAGTGTGGGAATAGGTTAAGAACATTTGAAAAACAATTGGAAAATTAGGTCACAAAAAAGTAGGAAAGGTTGAAAAAATGTGGAGCAAGAATGCAGAAATTAATAGAAGTGTGGAATGGCTGGAAATGAGTCTTACAAAGTTGGGAAGTGAAAAAGAAAGTCCGACGATTTGAAGATGAGGGCGTCTGGAAGTCGATTGAAAGGATTGGAGAGGGCGATTGTAAGGAATGGACGAGAGACTGAGAAGAAGCGGAACTTGCTAGGAAATATCAGCAAAAAGCAGAAGAAGCCGAAAATGATGAAATTAAATTAGAAAGCATTAGGAAAAACAGAGACTGTGAGAAAAGTGGAATGAGGTTAGAAAGCGTTTCGAGGAGTGTGAATGAGATGGTTGGAAGGAAACATTGAATATAGCAAAATCTTTTAGAAAGCTGGAAAGACGTGAAACAATATTGAAAAATATCGGTAAAATAGTATTAAGGCTGAAAGAGCGGTGAAATGAGACTGGAAGACTTGAGAAGAAGAGTTCAAAAGTGTGGGAATAGGTTAAGAACATTTGAAAAACAATTGGAAAATTAGGTCACAAAAAAGTAGGAAAGGTTGAAAAAATGTGGAGCAAGAATGCAGAAATTAATAGAAGTGTGGAATGGCTGGAAATGAGTCTTACAAAGTTGGGAAGTGAAAAAGAAAGTCCGACGATTTGAAGATGAGGGCGTCTGGAAGTCGATTGAAAGGATTGGAGAGGGCGATTGTAAGGAATGGACGAGAGACTGAGAAGAAGCGGAACTTGCTAGGAAATATCAGCAAAAAGCAGAAGAAGCCGAAAATGATGAAATTAAATTAGAAAGCATTAGGAAAAACAGAGACTGTGAGAAAAGTGGAATGAGGTTAGAAAGCGTTTCGAGGAGTGTGAATGAGATGGTTGGAAGGAAACATTGAATACTGAAATCTTGGGAGGGTGGGATAAGGTTAGAGACATTGAAAAAGTCAGAAAAAAGAGTGTAGGAATATGTAGAAAATGAAAATGATGTAAAATATAAAAAAAAGAGGACGTTATATCTCCACATTTTCCACCTACCTTCAGTTTTTCTTTGCAGCCCTTCCGTTTACTTTTCGACTTCTGCCAACTTCTCGACTTTTTCACCACCTTTTTCTTCTTTCCTATACTATTTGAAGGTTTTCCATTACTCTCGCGATACTTCCTAGCAATATTCCGTTCCTCCACCATCTTCCCGATATTTTACGATCGTACTTCACCTTTTCTTTCGAATTCCCGACCTTTTTCCAGACTTTCAGACTTTTGCTGTTCTTACCGAGCTACCGAGAAAGGAACATAGGTTCCTTTCTCAAGATTTCCCATTATTCTGAATTTTCCTACCTATTACCGGTCTTTTCTCAAACCTCGAAGCTCTTGGACGATATGTCGGCCTCATCTAATCTGTTCATCATTTTACCGCATTTCCAGCCTTATCGACGTTTTTCCAACTGTTCCCACTTGTAACGCTTTTTCAACATTTCAACATTTCAACATTTATAACGCCTTTCAACATTTCGACGTTATTTTCTTTGAAATCTTTTTTGCAATCGTAATTCAGTCTCTTTTACAACCTTTTTCATTCGTTACGCTAAATTTTCCAGCAAAAAAAACTTCCGACTCTTTCCGCGCCTTTATAGCGTTTCCAATTTTTTGACTTAATCCACAAAAGTAAAGTTGGATTTTTTTTTTGTTCTAATTATAAAGGCAGTTGATGCCTATCGACTGAGTAAAAAGATTCGATTCGAAATTAATATATTTATTCACTAATATTCGTAAATTGTTTTTATTCGCTTCACAAAGCTGCAATTTTAAAAGTGTTTTGCCATATCATCGCCCAACTATTTCTTAATCCAGTTTGAAGCAGAATCTTCCTGCAATCCCCGAAATTATAAAAGGTGTTAACCATCGAGAAACAAACGTGAGTTGATGGGCTATGAAGTAAGTTTTCGGCGAAATTTCCGATTATCTCTGCAAACAGTAAACGCATCCACGAACGAAACCATACTTATAGCTTGATTGTGGAAGCACGTTGTACTTGTGTTACGAGAAACGACCACACAGCGACTCCTCTCTTGCATATTGCTCAGTGATGTGTGGTTTCGACTGCTCTATAATATTGCGCAAGCACCCATTTCATATAATATGCATTGGAGGCCGTAGAATGTTGTGGTTTAAAGAATCTACACTTCAATAAGTGGAGAGGCATTCCACCGTCCAAATAACGCACACGACGACATCACGAGAGCATACTCGAACACAACAAACACGATGTTGTTTGCATTGTCGACTGGGGTTGGGTGCGTTGTTTTTCTTTGATTTTTTCATGCCGTCACTCGTAACTAGTTTTGTTCCTCTCCCTCTCTTCCTCACCGGTAATCCCCCCTCCCCCTTATGCATAAAAAATTTCATTTGTTGAAACTCCAAAATTCAGAAATCAAATTAATTTACGCATTCAAAATACCAGCAACTATCATTCATAAGATAGCTTTTTCTTGTAAATATTTTGAAGTTTTTGCATAAATTTCTCTTCAAATATAAGTATACCGCAAATGTACATAAAAATGTTTCCTCATATCAAGAATGGCGATTTGTATATTAATGTCGATCTATTATCGCGAAGCGATTATGTCCACTCAAATAAGAAACCATCAGCAAAGGTATTAACGAATTTAAAATATTTATGATGAACGTATAACTTTGCAAATTTATCATGTAATCAACCCACAAATAATGCAGCGATATATATATATATATATATATATATATATATATATATATATATATATATATATATGTATCATATCAATTTCGAAGATATTATGATGATTTCCAGCCGACATTCGGTGCGTATACCTCTACGGGATATTTTCCGTTTTTGCCACTGGCTTGTCCTTTGAGGTTAGCCATGATGTTCTTCTTCTTAAAATAGCTCTGGAACAGTAGCGTTTATTGTTTTATAGAGTAAGTAAGTTATTAATTTCTATGTTGATCTTCTTTTTGAGTGAATCAGTAAATATATTCGACGGGGAATTTTCCGATACCTTTTTTCAAAGTTTTTGGCCAATCACTATCCTAAGAGATTACTTTTCCGGAAAAAGGCATAGTTTTCATCTATTAGATTCTTCTTCGTGACATTGGCTAGTTGAGTTTTAACTCTTATTCCCGATTTAATACCTCTAACAGCTGCCACTTTCTTTCGTTATGCATATTAAGCAAGGAAGAGGGCTTCGCTATGATTTTAATGTTGTGGCTAACAATTCGAAAAGATAAATGATTTCACAAATAAATTCCTCGGGTTATAGAAAGATGAAGATGAATCGAAACAGGCTCAACTGTGGACTAGACTGCCCCATCCCCCGACTTCATAAAAAAACGCCAATATTATTATCATTGTGGCATTGCCACAGAACGCATGTTGTCTCTGCTTTTTGTCTGCACGCATGCTTGTGACTAAGGCGTTTACGTTGTGCCCTTCGTTAGGATACCCGGGGACAGTTGGGTTTAAAGGATTCACCAACTTCACGTACAGCCGCTGAATTTCGCCCCTCCCTTGTCAGCTTAGACTGGAACAAGCCAATCCGCCCTTCAGCCAAAAAAATGTGTTGAGAAAGTTATGCCAAACGACGTGCACCTACATGTCAAGCCCGAAAATTAACCTAAAAGTACCATGAAGGGACGTGCTGGACAAGTATAGCCCCCTTGGATAGGAAATATAGGAGTTACATTTTAAATGACAATCGCAATAGGTCAGAAGTAAAACGTGGAAGATCATATTTTCAATTTCAAAATCATTCCCCACCAAATGGTATCGTCGAGTTAAATCCAAAAGCAGCAAAAAACTCGCAAACAGATCCATCTCGCTCCAAGCACAGCTCACCATCAATGAACCCTATTCCTTGTCATCACAGCTTTCTACTAGAAGTCGGAACTATTCGACAGGCGGCTTCAACAGTATCACTGAACGCCTTGAAACTGCATCAATACCGTATACATATTTTGTTATTCGATCAAGAAGCGTGAAGAAGCAAATAGTTGAACGCCACCGGATCCCACAAATCCATCCTTTAAAGGTTTCTAGCCCATTGGGCCTAGATTCATATCTTGTTAGAAACGTGCTGCCTTAGAAATGTGTAAGCCTAAGTTTTGCAGGTCATTATTCAGAAATCACCTTATAATCTCGATTGAAATACCGCTGAAGTTTTTTTTCATCAAGAATAAGCATCAGCGACTCGAAAGGTATCTTAAACGCCAAGTCCCTTCTTTCAAAGAGTCCCTGAAAATAATAGCTGAAAGCACACAAAGTATCAAATATTCATATGCCCTTATCAAACCATTACCTTCCGTTCGTGCATAGACACTGGCATTTGCATGTCACAAAAAAGATACAATCGTTTAGCGGTTCAGTTTCGGTCTCATAGGCATCTACCGTCAAATATAAGAATTAAGTTTTCGATCTTCCTTAGTAAACTCAGGTAGACCAATGGACAGACCAAAGGAAATAGTAAGGAGGTTAGGGATTTAATTTCGCGCGAGGAAAAGCTGACGTATATGAGCTCATATAATCAGAGATCTGCGTTGACAATCGAAGTGGAACATCATCTCGGCTTGCACCCCATCTTCCAGTGAGGATATCTTTGTGTACTTCGTAGTGGCATTCATCCTGGAAGGTGCAAACGCATCGAGTTCTATCTCGTCGCGCATCTATGCAACATCCCAATCCAGCAAAACGGTCCAGTATCACTGACCTCGACGCGCTCATTCTTATCGGTAGATTCAACAATTTCCAACTTCTTTAATTGCTTCAGTTTGCTCTCTATGATCCAACAGTTTCCACTCATTTATTCGGTGGCTTAGTTCAGTATTTATTTCGGTCACAACCGTATAAAAATGAACATCTGAAGCGAACGAACAGACCGTGCGCAATATTTGAAACCATGGAAGGAACGGTAAGCTTGAATTCAGCACCGAACCAACAAAACAACTTCAAGAGACTCACCACAGAACATCCACCGATTCCAGTACGCTCATACAGTTAGATATCAAAAAACTGTCTCTCCAAGAGCGTAACTTCAAATTGCTATAGGTTTTGATCGTTATTTAAGTAGAACTAGTTTCGTGAATCTGATTTTAATTTCACATTTCTTCGATATCCCAGAACTTGGTAAGCGATAAGGTTACTCGAAAATTATGCAAACTCAACGATGACGTGTTCATCATTTGACCGTGATAAATTGAATGGGTCGTTCAACGCAAAAAAAAAACGACAAAAAATATGAACAAGTGCCATAAGGGAAGCATGAGTCGTCGACGCTACTTTTGGCGCAATCAAATGCTACTGCATTATTTTATCAAAGCATTTCTGAGATTAATGAGGAGTGATTAAATTCAAATGAATTAATAAAACGAGTAAATAAACAAACATCGCTTACAGCTCTTCCATCCACAACGAGACAAATCTGCAATATTTCTTTACTCTGATATAAGGCGGATAAATATAATCGTGTGTTCACTAACGATCAACTACGAAGGAACTCAACTTTACATTCCTTAAACTCAAAAATCCATTCAATAAAAGGCCCATTATGTTTAATTATAGGGTAAATATGCTGACTTGAATTACCCACTCAATTCAAGTCCCCACCCAAAGTAAAATAAAGGCATTCTATCCCATCAAAAACAAGCAAAGAACAACAAATCAGACCAAGAATAGGAGAAGGCCGACTTTCCACATAGCACCGCTTAAAATGGATCGTGGAAATTGTCTGCTCCTAACTAAGTGATTTTGCATCCGTTCTCCCATGTACTCGGCAAGCGAACAATTTGCATAGTGAATTTGCTTTAATACAGACTTCCACTTTTTGAACTGTTAGAAAAAAAAGAAATGGAAAATGTCGTATTAGCCAAAAAGGCAATTCAGTAATCGTTTTTCTCTTCGATGGAAAGATCTCTGTGAAGACTCTAATTTTATTGCTCGGTTCTATAAGAGTTGCTGCAAAATTTCCATTTTTTTTTCTAGGCAACTAGTTTTCTTCTAATTTAAGCCCTCTCTTGAGTAATCATACGCAAACCTTCTCCCCCTCNTCCCCCCCCCCCCCCCCCCCAGTCACAATTACGAAACCGAAGGTATGCTAATAGGTACATTATAAAATTAGTGGTGGCAACATAAGAAATAAAAACAAATTTATTTTCATCTATCTCTAAATATGTAAAAATTTCAAAATGCCAATGCTACGAATTAGTATAATAAAAAATATGTAATATGGAGCATAAAAAATGACGAAACCTAACAAATAAACAAATGAATTTATGAAAACATTCCACTGTGTAAGCGAACTGAGCCGAGAAGATAATCCGCCCAGCCAGCTCAATGCTGCTTACCGTAAGCCAAAACACAACGCAGTCTGAAAAAAAAAATAAGAAAGAGGAACATTTAATAAATATAGGCTGTGGAGTGATCAGCTTTATTTTTTTTACTGAGGAAGCATTTGCATAATTCACTGATTACTGACGAACTAACTATTTCTATAAGAATAAAACTTCCTTCGAAAAGCCATTGATAAATCCATATATCTATACTGAAATAAAGAAATATTTCGCAAGAAATTAGTGCAACTATATTTTATTCATTACTAATCATCAGTATTCAATCATCGTCGACGATATACAAGCGTAGCACGGATAGCCTCAACTAAGCAAATTCATTGGTATTCTTTTATGACACGTTATTCTGTCTTGTTTTCATGTGTAAATATTCAGCAGAAAAATTTTGCATCTTCTCAGTTTTACATAGATATTTTTGTTTACATTATTATATTTTGTCATTGAAGTGATCAAATCGGAGATGCTGACTCCCTACATATAAGTAAACATAACAGCTCAATGCGAAAAAAAATATTATAAGTGCTTAAGAAAAAATTCCAATATCTATTCAACTGCACTCTATTTCTGTGTTTGTCGCAAATCGGGCTTGCATATTAATCTAAGTTTTACTATCCCAGAAAATCTGAAGATAAAAGAGAAATCAAACAAACGTTACTCACCCTTTACCCGAATGTAGCACCTCGAACGCATCATTAATTTTGGCAAAGTCGAAGCGATGTGTTATGAACTCATCGACTTTAATTTTGCCCACCATATACTCTTCAACCAGCTTCGGTACCTGATCACGACTTTTCCAACCTTAAATTTACATAACATCATCAACAACACAAATAACAATTTCACAGTTAAACAATACAAAGGTATATCAACTTCCTCAAAAGATAGCGATCGATCAACAAATTTCAATTGCGTAGGATTGTGCCTGATTATTTTATCGACTTGCGCCGATTTGTTAGAATGAGGCACAGAACCGCAGTTTTATAAAATTGCAGCTCTAATTTGCTAAGCAAAACACACAGTACTCCCTACAACTGTCGAGTCTTTATCATTTCTTCTGTGTTTTTTCAACATTATCGCGTCGGTGTTTAAAAATATATGCAATCCAGTAAGATGGAAAGACTACAAACGATTTGCGGAATATACTCAATATGAAGAATAACCTCCGAATGCAGATCCTTTCCATGTTCGACCAGTAACCAACTGAAAAGGTCGTGTTGAGATTTCTTGACCGGCTGCCGCAACTCCAATGATACACGAAACTCCCCAACCTTTATGTGCCGCCTCCAAAGCTTCACGCTAAAATTCCCTTGTGAAAATCTATAAAAACAATGGTAATAACCTCCGAATGCAGATCCTTTCCATGTTCGACCAGTAACCAACTGAAAAGGTCGTGTTGAGATTTCTTGACCGGCTGCCGCAACTCCAATGATACACGAAACTCCCCAACCTTTATGTGCCGCCTCCAAAGCTTCACGCTAAAATTCCCTTGTGAAAATCTATAAAAACAATGGCACAAATGCCTGAAATCTCGAAAAAAAAAGCCTATTAAATAGCTCAAATTAATGAACTGTACGCTACATTAAAACTATACATCAATTTAGTAAAATAGTGATTATATAAATGAGTAATTCGTTGAATATGAGCATCTTCTGAGGTTTCCACCATTGTCATCCGTGAGAATCCTTGTCGAACTATAAGCTCGTTCAATTCACTTATCCCTTCAAGAAATACCGTAAACTATTCTCAAATCTACACTCTACTATGAACTACAATATACAATATAAACTATTACTGGTTGAGCCAATAGAAGAACAATGAAATTTCGCTGTTATTCGTCTTTTTACCTGTGGAAACATTAAGCGCTCAAGTTTGCTTCATTCTCTACAGCATGAAAATAATAGAATGTAGAAGCGCAGATCAAAAAAAGATTTGTAAAGAAGATTCATAAATACCGCAAATATCGACACATATAAGTCACATAATCCTCAAATTGACAGCGAACAAATTGAAACAACAAAGGCCAAGAAAGAACTCTTGGGCGGGAGAAGAAATTAAGTTCGATCTCTTACAGCCTTGAATGGGGAAAGTATTCAATTCTTTGTCATTTTTCGTCATTCAGTAGTTATTGGAGGAAATGTTTACGCATTCACCTATTCAAAAAATGATTTGATATCAATCTCTTTTCCCCCTTTTCCCCACCGAAATGATTTTTTGGGAAATAAAAGCAAAAGATTGGACTAAGTTACGCACCATAGTGGCCACATTTCCGATACACTCAAATGTGTAGTCGAAGCCACCGTTGTACTTGTCGATGAGATACGATTGGAATGTCTGTCCAGTGGGTACTTGTTTCGGATTCACACATTCCGTTGCGCCAAATTGACGCGCTAAAGAACAATGTTTCAACAAATACACATTCCTGCTATGACCCTTGACCTGCAATCTCTTCTATGTTCATCACAAGAAATCCCACCGCTCACATATTATTCACATTATTGCCATAAAAGGTGGATGCAGTATTGAGATATTAAACGTTTAAGGTCTGCAATTAAAATTTTCATTCTTTTCAAAAAAAACTCAAAATGTGAATGTAGCAACAACGAACGATGCTAACTCAGATCTAACTCAGCACTGATGAATTTTTTTAGAAGCTTTATTTTATCAAAAATAAAGCTTTCGGACAAAATTTGAAGCATTTTTTTGTTTCGACAATGTACACTTGGAAGTTAGGTCACTCTATTCCAATAATACTTGAAAATTTGAAAACATCACATCGAACATTACACAAAATTTTATGTAATGCTTTTCCACAGCGAAAGCAGAAAAAGCCATCCTAGTGTCTGTTTATCTACCCGAATGCATCAACTCGAAGTCTCTCAAACATAAGGTCACATTTTTATATGCTCCTTGATTATTCTATCGTGACTGTCATAAATTCGGGCACATCTCCCCCCTTCCCCCTCCTCTTCCCACACGTAAAAACGAACACAATCATTCTAAGCCAGCCTAACGCAGTTGCGGCTGCAATAGCCCTATCAATGAGCCAATTCCTTCTTCAAAGCACAATGAAGTCACTAGCTAAAACAGAAGGTTCATTGTTTCTCTCCTCCTCCATCATACTGTGAAATAAACTAAAGGTCATAACACCAACCGTACTCGAATTTCTCTTCCCTTGCATCAATACCAACGATCTGCTTTGCGCCGGCAAGTTTTGCACCCATAATGACTGCAAGACCGACAGCACCCAGCCCCCAAACGGCTACTGTACTGCCTTCCTCCACCTTGCAATTATTAACCACTGCGCCGTATCCAGTCGAGATACCACAACCCAACAGGCATACCTTGTCGAGTGGTGCTTTGTCCGACACCTAAATTGCTTCACATCGTTCCTTTGACCACTGCCAACAGTAAGAGCTCGATGTTACGCTGTCGCGGTTTTTATTTTGACATTCTGCCGCTGCTGGGCAAGTCGCGGAGTTGCACTGATAACAGGGTCCACAATAAACCCGAATCAAGGTCCGCAAAACCCAACCGTAGATAAAAATTTGGGAAATTAAGAATTGATGCAAAAAAGATAAAGCATCTCTCAAAATTCTACGAGTTCGCAGTAAATAAAAATTATATATTCAGAATTCGGTGGCTAAGTTTGCTTAAAGTTCAATTGAAAGGATCACTGCCTACAGGAATATTAATATATAAATGTCGCGACGAGCGACATTTATATACTATGCACTCGTCGCGAAAACATTCCCATGAAAACGTCGCAAGAATTCAAAATTTCTTGCGACGTTGTTCCCAGTGTCGGCCGATGTTTTGAGATCGGTTGACACTGGGAACGAAGTCCACTGTCGGCTGGAGCTGCTTATAAGCAGCCCCAGCCGACAAGTGGGCATTGGCGTGTAAAAGAGGGGACTGCTGCCCCTCGAACCATCGTACTTCAACGTCTTGCTCATCGTATTCTGATGTCGTCTCTATTTCGACCACTTCGACTAAATTAATTCTTCTTTTGGTAACTCGGCTTGCATTCTAATTATTAGTCTTTGAAGCTACAATAAATGTAGAGATCACTACTATAAAAATAATCATAAAAAATTGCTCCATGAACGGATACACGGATATCATAGTAGTGGTCATCATTGTTTCTGTAGTACGCAAAAAAAACAAACAAACAGGAAAACTCGACTTAGAAGAGAAAGTGTAATGGACGGAAAGATTGTACTTACCTTGCAAAGTGAAATATCAGCAACAACGGTATACTCGCTGAATGTGCTACAACCCATAAAATGATAAATGGTTTGACCTTTGCATGAAAAACGACATGTACCATCTGGCATCACACCTCGACCTTGTGTTGCACTAAATTGTGGCACTTAATTATGCCAATCACAATGGTGAGTATACATGCAGTGATTATTGAAGCGCTTAGAAGAATCGTTAGAGCATCTAAACCCTCCATAAGAAAAGTTCCTCAAACTTCACTTTTTTCACTAATATAAGCTATGAAAATAATAACAGCCAATAAATCATTTTCAAGAAGCACTGCCATAAAAAATGAATTAGATCTTCAAAAATACTTTATATATTATAATGAGAGAGTTTAATTTTCAAACATAAATGAAAATAAAATATCCAAGCAATTAATAAGAACGGAATAAGGTACTAGAAATCAGCAAAGAACAAACCGAATTTTCTGGCAGAGGTTCGTTTTTGGATTCTTGCAGAACTCGCACTCCTTACATTGTGGCGTATATAATGGAATGACATGATCGCCTGTAAAATGATAGATTCCCTTGTTGGATTCGATCGGCCGTCATGTTCTAACCTCAAGCAGTGAAGGGAGATTGAAGGGGACTTGCATGTACTTTAGCAGCAGAATAAAGCAAAGATTACCGGAATACACATCCAACTTTTTCATATAAATTCAACTGAAATGACTGTTTAATTATCCACTACAAACGATCAGATCTTCGAACCAACAAATAAAAATACCAGCGGAATATGGAATATGGATTTGGATTTGACTTTTGAACGGATGTTGAATTTGCCTACATGTTGAATGTCTATATGCCTATATTCAACAAAATTCTGAACTATAGAGAATATATTAATTTGAAAGGCTACTGAAATGTCTCTATCGCTATGACGATCACATACAATCCTAAGTTCTTGTTAGAAATTCACCGCATGGATCACCCAAAGTAATGCTGATAGCAGTAATCGTTGACAAGGATATGCAAAAATAAGTTAATAAAACCGAGAAGGATCTCTTTGGAAAACCGAGAAGAAAAAACCTCATAAGAAATGAACGCTTCCATGTGACTATGAAATAGCAATTATGAATATACTGTAGTTTATGAAAAAAATAGCAATTATGAAAAAAAAAATCATGTGACTATGAAATCAATACTGTAGCAAATAATTACGGAATAACGCATACTATAAGAAGAAGTAATCGTATCAAATGAATGAGAAAAAAGAAGTACCCGGTTTAACATCAGTGACTCCTTCTCCAACACTCTCTACAATGCCGGCTCCTTCATGCCCCAAAATCGATGGGAATACCCCTTCGGGATCACGTCCACCCAAAGTATAGGCATCCGTGTGACAAACTGCCGTATAGAGTATCTGAAAATTGACATATAAGATGGTGGTTTTATAAACTCATCATGAAAATATAATTGTAGAATAATGCGATTCCAAATTTTAAAAAAAACGAACGGAAGTGAATGGTGGCTGTCAAACAGCGATTTTACGTTTTTATGGTAAAATTTGACAATTTTCAATATGTTTAAACACTAAAATCGGAAAAAAAAGTTGGATCGATCCTTAAAGTTGAAAGCAAAAGAATAAAACTTAACATAATTCCTGAGAAAATCACCAACCTTAATTCTCACTTCGTGTGATTTCGGAGGATCTACTTCAATCTCTTCTAACGAAAGTGGCTTATTCGGCTCCCATGCAACAGCAGCTAGGCACTTGATTACCTACAAATTTGAATCCAACTTAACAATAAATCATTTACATTTTAGTCTTTTGCTTGTGATTCTCATATAGTACTGACTTGAACTCGAGCTAATCGAGTTCGACGTTCATTAAAGTATGGTACTCCCGATTAGGAAGCACTACCGCACAGTTTATCTTGAAGGGAACCGCAGTATAATCTACCGAAGTGTACAAATCATCGGTGCGTTACCATTCGATCCTTCAAACAGTGAAATCCCTAGGCTCGTTGGAGTAGTAGTTTCGAAATTATACTTAGACGTGTGTACGTGCTAGCACTGCACTTGAATTCCGCTGTTTTATATTATTCCGCTTTCATTTTCTGTATTACCCTTCCCGGTTGTTCTGGTTTCACTCTTTGAAATCCCTTTCCGACATAAACCTAATATGGCCCATTCTTAAGCTGGAAGATCTTCGCCTCTTCCAGCAGTCTTCTTAAACAGCAGAAACACTACACCTGCATAGAAAATCATGGCCAAAATATTTTAGCAGCTCAAATTTCAAACGAATATTATATACATACCTTACCAGTCGTATCCATGTGAAAGTTGATCGCTAGAAAGCTACAAACGATTTAAGGGTGAGAGTCATACATCAACATGGAATGAATAGGCTAATAAACAAGCGAGAGTGATTGTTTTTTCGACTAAATGAAAACAAAGAGGAGGATGGATAGCAACAGGAAAATGGAGTGAGAGGAATAACTGAACAAACGTAACCAACCAAATCCGATGCGCACTGACATGGGGAAACCTTTGGCTACTATAATTTACATAAATTTTCAATCCTGCTAATGATAATTGCACTGATAGGAAGGTTAGCCACGCATATTTATGCAACACTATGCTAGACATGCAATGTGGATCAAAGTAACCCTCACCATTCACATATAATATGGAAGGTTAGCCACGCATATTTATGCAACACTATGCTAGACATGCAATGTGGATCAAAGTAACCCTCACCATTCACATATAATAGCAACAACAACCCTTCACCCTCTAGACGTTGAAAATGCTTTGAAGAAGCTTGTAATGAAATGCTCAACGATTTCAACTTCCCATCTGCATCATCTCGTTGCTGAATGGTTACTTAGAATGCTATTAAGCTGACGAATTTCCTAATGATTCAAAAACGTTACATATATAAATGCATCGATCAACATCGGCAGATCAGATCAGATCAGATCAGATCGGCAACGGCTGCTCAAAATATTCGTTGGTGAAGAAATAACCCCATTTGATCATCGAGCTAGCAATCGAAACAATTTCTTTATTCCACTAATAACACCAATAAACATTGATCACCAAAACTAATACTCATTAATTATCGACAACAACAGACAAATGCGTAACGACAGCTTCAAACACAAAACAAACCGACAAGTGTGGGTTGTCTTAAGAAACAACGCATCACCAATAAATATTATAAATATAACTCATCAGCCGAATTAGTTATCGGTCTTTGAATCGAACAAACCTAATTCGACCTTTTTCAGTGATATCACACACATATATATCCCTATCAAATTTATAGATTCCTTTGGTCCCAATATAATTTGTTACACCTATATTCTACATTCTATCAATTCCCATACCTGTCTTTTAAAATCTCAACCCGTGTTCCATGAAAATTGCAGCAGAGAGATCCTTAACAACCCGATCGCCCATTGTAATCGAAATTACAATCCCCCTCTTCTCGTCGATTTCTTATAAAAATTTCCATCCTTTAAGCATTCACAATCCTAGATGGGGCGCTATAAATAAAACTCCATATTTGTAAAATCTACTGCGATGGGGCTAATGGAAATCACTAAATGCAATAGTACTTCATCAACACAACCAGAAAAGCGCTCATTTCGCAGTCGTTTCAGTAAACGCTTTCTCCATCACATCACATTTGATTAATTCGTACACCGCCTCGACGATATTAAAACTCAATGAAGCATCAGTTCTATTAGAATGCGAATTAATAGCGTCAATGACAACACAACAATCACATTTACATAAAGAAATATATAACAATATAACACATTGCATTTATACATAACGAAATTTTCGGTAGATTTTCTCCATATATTACATTCACATACAACAACTTAAACATTAATATGGGAACCCGGCATCATAAACTATGAAGACAGCTCCGACCGACATCATTCAACCGACTAGACATTAGATCACATGATCCAACATCGAAGAAAATCATGTTAGGACCTATGCAAAACGTTTGACATCCAAAATCGAAAAAAAAACAAACAAAAAAAAACACTTGAAATACTGTCACTCACAATACCGTATGTCTCAATAACGCGAACATCCCCTAAACTTACAAAAACATTCAAGCTCTATATTCTAAGCTCTGCCCAACCCTTTCTTCTCCCCACGAACAAAAATATCATCAAGGTCAAGCTTCTAGCCATGCCGATCCAACTCAACAACCCATTCACACCGTTCAGTGTGAGGGAACATATCGATGGGCGTGATTGAAGCCAATTTGAACGGCTCCCCTTCGTATTTCTTCCATTTTGGTTTGCACAGATCCACCAAATTTCTGAGTGCCAAAGATGGTTCAGAGGTCACGAAAATCAACCTCTTCATACAAGACAACTGCAACACACCATTTAATTTTTCAATCCGATCTTAGTGCATAATCAAAATAATGCCTCAAAATACCTTAGCGAAATAATCTAAATTTTTCTACGAAGCGCCGTATCTCTAGCTATATCAAATCTAAGAACCGCTTTGATAACAATTTCCACCCTTAACATCTATTCTTTCAACTTGCTGCAAAAAGAGGCTACATCAGCACAAAATATATGCCATACATCAAGCGCTTCTCAAAATGCGCGTGAGAACGAAAAAGATGTGAAAGATGCGTGTAGAAGAGTTTAGTGACTGCTGTTCCTTCATGCGGTTCCAGCGGTAACGTGATCCGCCGAATGTAAAAACGGTCAAAAAATTTCATTTGTCAGTTAATATTCTATAAGAAAGTCAAATAAAAGCAATTCCATAACGATAAACACAATCATCAATATGAAACCTTAAAAATCCTCGAACACGAAAGAATTCACGCGAATGATCCAAATCTGAGAATGAAATCCTCTCTCCCTTTCGTATTCCACCATTCCCTCCTATCGTTCAATCTAATTTCAAAATCGATTCAAAAACTTTCTTACTTCACACGTACTCGTCAGGCAAAACATGATCATTTAAAATGATCAACAAAATACAACTGCTATGATTCTCTATGAATTACAAATTGCCTTTCTGCCGCATCATATGGATGTACAAGGGCTTTACTTGGCTTAGGTACCCTCAAAGGAAATCCATGCCTCAGCACTGATACTCAACTCATAATAAGCTGCTGACCTTTCTGCATGCAATTGCGACATTATCGTTGATTCGTCCACGAGGAGGATTCAAGATTCCAACCATATTCACCTCACCCTCGTTTGCCCAAACCGGAAGGTGATCATGCAATATCGACACGACATCTTCCGTTCGTTCAGCCAAAAATCGACATCTGCATAGATAAAATGCTATTATATAATACTGTCATTGCTCTGCATGACACTTAACTGAAACATTTTTTTCCCTTCTTCGTAGAAGAGAAAAAAAGTCTCTTCTAAGAAATTCTCTCGTGAAATCATGTTCGATCATAACCACTTAATGGAAAAGACTCTCATCAAAAAGAGTATCAATTAATGCTGCATGACGAATGGGTGATTCAAAAATCGAAAAAGTTGATGCATCCCACCTCCTTTTTTCCTTACCCCTCCCCTTCTTCATCGTGGTATCAGAAGTAGGTAGAAGCTTTCTTATTGCAAGGCCTATCATGACATGAATAAAAGATAGTGACTAGGAAAGAAAAAATAAATTAAAAGCACCGTCATAAAATAAGAAATCAACATACTCTTCCTCAGTAAAACCATTGTCACGGGCACAAAGTTTGGCACCCTCTATCACGCCGGATAGAAGATCGTTACCAAATAGGAATTTATACTTGGTTGCATTTTTCGAATTTCGCAGCAAACACATCAAATATAATCCAATACTGCTCATTCCGCAACCAAGATTCAATATTATATTGCCTTTTGTAGTCGATTCCACATCCATCGATGCTCTCTTCTCTTCCTTCAAACAAAAAAGCATTCCACTAGAATAAACCAAAGAAATCGTTCTCTTCCTGCAAGAAGCGTATTGCTTGACCTTTTAGTGGTATCATATCGCCTATCCATTCACATCAGCAACAATAATGAAATACACACCATCCTTAAAGCATATTTCTGAATCGACCAGCACACTGCTGATAAAGCAGAACACATTAACTTGACCGCAGACTCCTCTATCACTACATTAAATGCATTTAACGTTAGTACGGTTATCTCAACTATACTCTCCTTAACGACAACATGACAGCATTCTGCGAAGACTGGGATGATTCAGAATTCTGACGGCACGCGATGACCATAACTGCACTTGCAAGAATTAAAGGTTGCATCGCTGAAAAATATTGAAAATCTGGCTCCCAAGCAGAAACGTTTAGTAAATACCGCAAACGCATAGTAGAATCGAATGTTTCAACAATCACATGAAACACTTTCCAAGATGGGCAAAGATCGCCAACAATTACAAGCACTCTACTATTGAACTATAACAATTACTCGTAATTTCTCGAGATTATAAACCATACTGCGTTCTAATTATTTTCTTTTTTTACGCCTTATGCGTTCAATTTTACATATGAAAATCTTTCGATCCTTAAATAAAATGAAACATTTCCCTCACTGAAATCAGTAATCATTCTTCATTCTTCTACCATATATTGCAGCATTATATAAACATCCGAAACAAAAAAAAAAAATCACCATATTTTCTACATCAAGCTTTCTTCTTTTTGTTGCAGTTGCCTCTTCCTCTTCATCACTATCTTCCCTAGCAGACTGTTTCTGCTCATCGTGTGTGCTCACAGAGACCACATTCGTTGATTCCATCGAATCCTTTTAAGTCATAAATCAATACAGAATTATTCAAATTTCAACAACTCATCAAGCATTTATCGTTAAATATTCCAATTTTTACAACATACTAACACCTCAATCTACGCCAGCACTCCCTCTCTCATTTCCCATCCCTATCCCCCTCTCCTAAACCCTCCCAATATTCTCGAACCAAAAGATCGAATTCTATGATAAATTATAAACAAATAAACCCGCCTACTTATTCAGGAATCGCTATGCTAAATACATTACATTAAGGAATTATCCCTCAATGCTGACATTAAAAGCAAAACAATGCTCTTCTCAATACGCATATTCACAAGCTTGCTCTAAAATACGGAATTAAATAAACATAAGCAATCATCTCCCTCACTGTGGTCCTCGTAGCTATAGTATATTTCACAGCATCCGAATTGATTTGAAATGCGATCGTCTGCTTGAAAAAATATATAAAAGAAAACGATGAAATTTTCGAGTAGCAAATTATTAAAATACCATCGTGCATAAGAATTTCTAATCAGTGATGAATAACTCTGGAATCAGATTCCATTAGAATTCCCTCAGAATTCATCTATTTAATTTGGCTTTACGCCCGAATGCTTCACCATACGTTGGAGCTGGCAAGAGACTGATTGCTTCATCTGAATTGAGCAAATAAACTTCTGCTGGGGCATTGATCATAACCATCTAACTATCATCGTCTCTGCATTACATACACATTACTATTGCGTCACAATTAACGCTTCTTGCAAATTGTCAGCGAAACTTCAAGTGTTTTATAAATATTATTGTAGTTGCATGGGGAGTGAGGGAGGGGGGGGGGCGTTATAAATGAATATTTGCCTTGTAAGCCCGCCAGTGAAATCCGGCTGAAATTGTCCCTTTCTCAATTGCAGGAAAGAATCGGAATCAGTTACCCGTAGGACTTTTTTGAAAATTCCGCAAAAAACTTACCTCATTATTCTCAAAGCTCCTTGCAGTCGTTATCGAACGTTCGGAACTTTGCTTGAGTGACTGCTCCACCTGCGGCATAACATCCACCTTACTCGCACTTTCTTCAGCTACCGAGTCGTGCTCCTAAATGTCTTTTATACAATCAGTTATACCTCTTCCCAATCTTCACGGGTACGAAAATCGTCTGTAATACAAGCCAAGATCTGCAGGTCCAACATAAGATGAACCCATTTATCTCATATTTTTTCTCCATTCAGCAATAGGCATACCACCTTCATACTACTTTTTAGATAAGTGGAGACTTGATAAGTGGCTGCATCAATTTGTATGAGAATTTAACTGAAACCTGCAGAAGGGACACCCGATTCAAACTGCAATGCTTTGATGCTTTCAAAATTCTAGTTGTTTGGGCCCTCCACCGTCTCCACATCAACGACCGATATACTGCACGCGCCAGCCTCCTCTCTATCCCCACTTGCACAGGCTGATGATCACTCCATACCGGCGCTACATTATAATCCAAAAAGGGATTTAGGATATCTCTTCATACTACCCCGACTCTCATAGAGAGCCGCTGTGAATAAGAACATATCATCCATTAAATGTACTTACAAATATCCTAAACATTCCAATAAATATGCATGGCCAAATGCTTAAAACGCTCCAACATAACCTATAGTGTTAGCATTTGCTTCCCTCCCCAACGCCCCACATGTTGCCTTTTTCCTTCTTCCCTCTTTCCCATGTCCAACCCCCTCTCATAAAGATACACTTGCAACAATATAACAGTAAGTTAACGCTTTAGGTTGAATGTAAAATTTAGAATACATTCAGCTCACCAAATCAAAATATTAATACGTACTCACCATCTCTCCATTCTCGGTTTCGCTGTCGTTGGCTTGCTTCGATTCGTCGACAGCTTCACAATCATCATTAAGCATCTCTTCTGCGCTTGTAATCACAGTCACATCCTCAACATCCTTTGTACTATCCCTCTTCGAATCACTCATCTCATTTAGAAGACCCGTTTTTTCAGCAATTGTAGAGAAGAACACCTTTGCGGCATAGCTATTCGTTGGGAAATAAGTGCCAGGTAGAATTCGAAAGCGAGTCCCGTCTATTGTCTCGTAGATATGCGGTGTCCCTAATGGTAAGCAATTATGCATTTCATTTTTATTTATTTATAGAGGCATATATATAGAAGCATATCGCAATTTACCTTCTTCTAAGGTATCAAAAAAGTACTGCATTACCTTAAGTACTTAACTGCAAATATTTTAATTTACGGGAAAGATTGGCCACTGATTGGACGCTTCATGCAAAAATCGATCTCGTTTAATTCCACTGATGCGATACAATTTCTTTCACCTTCCTTTAAACTTTCGGAAGCCTTTCTACACTGCTTCGAGTAAATATCTCTTCTAGAAAAAAAAAACATCACACACGGTTCATGACCCTCAAGCTTCCAAACCTCTCCTACCCACAAGCCGTTACTCTCATAGAGCTTGTTGTTCCCTCTTTCAGAGACTGCTTTTCTATGTGTCCCTAAACATCAACACCGAACTTAATAAGTCCAGTTTATTCACTCAAAAACTACCGTTATTTGATTTACTAATCACCAAATTCTTCCCTCTTCCTGAAAACAACATGCTCTAGCCAAAACAAGTCAGGATCCAGTAAAGTACTGCTGCCATCGGCCACATTTAACTCCTATCGGATGGATTAAAATGAATGACCGTGATCGCATTACGAAAATATAACCTCCAATATTTTCGCGTGTAAAATTTTTGCCACCATCTGCGATTCGTTCCCAATAAATAGACGTCACCCTGAAGTGACTATACTCATTGCTGAGGTTGTCGTTTCGTAGGAATCTTTCAGCAAGTGCCCTCTTCAGTTGTTCCTCCCTCTCACTATCCTTCATCGGTAACACCGTCACCATTATCAAAACATCACCACCACATTCTCGAATCGTTAATGACTTCCATACTCCGATACGCTCCAGTTCATTAAATGGCTAAATAAAATTGCATGGAAATATGATGGACCATTTGATAGGCAGACAAATACCTACCATGTCAACGTCTCAACGCAAAATTTCAATTTCTATTATATATTGGCCCAGCTTGTGACCTCAAAAAAGCATTGTATCTTCCTAATGATTATGCTGCTAGGAATCAGTTTAACATTGAAACACTTGAAATGCGAGCAGCAAAATGCAAGTTACGGTCTTATTTCAGTATTACCAAATGAGGAACTTGGGTGGATCGTCAACATAAAGTGAAAAAGTTAACAACGGCGGAGATTTCCTTCCAGATTTCCCGAAATTTTCAATAGCTTCCGGTGCTTTTTTAAATAAATGATTGCAGTTCTCATCTCTTGAGGACTTCAAAAGCAGTTACCCTGCCACTCCTCTCCCCCTCTTCCCACCCCCTCCCTACATCTAGCTAAGGCAAAATGAACAGGAACATAGGCATAGCTACAAGATCTTTAGAAGGAGTAGAAGGTAGTGAATAATGATGGCTTCATACTCTTAGATTAACTTACTCCGAGCACCTATACTCTTTTCTTTTTAGTAGCAAGAGAAAACTGGAAGCATGCAGTCGCCCATTCCTTACTAAGGCTTTGGGAATTGGCATCATCTGTCGACTACTAACTCAATCATCAGCTGAAGGAAGATGAACTTTTAAATGGGAGTTCGAACCTCTGGAAGGAAACGCTACAACCGAAGTGAAAAAAAAAATTGAGAGCAACACATCTCCCCTCGTATTTTCAGCCTCATTTCGCCTGTGATCAATAGCATCAAAGCATGCAACTTAATGTTTTCTTCTGTAAATACCGAATTTTTCCTCTCTTAGCTGTGAGATTTTCAAATTATTCCGGTGTTAATTTCTTCACCGCGCTTTCGATATCGATACATGAGGCGCAAGTAGATGAGCAGTAATTCAACACTCAAGTTTAGACTTAGGCTGTATTTTACCTTTGCGCCTAATATCTTAGGATTACTGACACCTTAGCATTAATATAAACAATACCTCAGCTCTAAAAATACTTTTAATCTATCAAAGTTAAAGGAGAGAGGGATATAAAACAAAGTAAATTAGAAAATAAAATACCCAACTAAACGATGTCAAATCGTACCTCTTCTCCACTATCGATGACGAATTTCTGGAACGCATTGACGATTCGTTTCATTTGTTCAGAGATGTGGGTATATTTATCGACAGATACGATAAAACTCTCAGTAACCGATAGTTGTTTCTTCGCAACAAAACCCACACACATTTTCCCTTCGAGATCACGACCCACCGTAAACTCGCATTTATTATAGCATGCTACCGTCCTCGATGAATAACGGATCTTAAAATGAATAAACGCATACGACGCTTATTAGAACATACGCAACAACACAAATGCTTTGCCTGACGCAAAAAAACTTCATTTGCGCAACAATATAAACATCGTCTACCATAGAACTCCAATATAACCCCATTTCTTTGAAATATAAGGGATTGTTATAAGGTCCTGTTGGATAAACCGTCAAATGAAGACAATGCATAAAAGTGATCGTAGCTTTATATAGAAAATAAAGTAAAAGCCTAAAACACCGTATTCAAACGAAGAGTGAAAAACTCCGCTCTCGACTGTTGCGTCGAGGAAATACGACAACTCTCCTAAAAAGATTAATAAAGTAATAGAACCAACCGGCTGTAAAATGTCGTCGGCGCTAATTTGTTTTGCATTTTCAACACCTGCAGGTACCATCTGACGTAGAAGAGCGTTGACCAGTACTGTCGCGTCGTCCATTTTCCGTTTCAACTGATCACTGTAGGGCATATCGGCCAATGGAGTGACCACCTCACCACCACTTCGTACCACAATCTTATCGGCATCCACGTGAGGTACCGGAAATCAAAAATTATCAAAACGATATTCGAACAATCATCCGGCATCGGTGAGAAACATCCAACTCTTAACGCTTTAGTAAATGCAATAACGTCAGAATAAAGAAGCACTAATCAATTATATATACGAATAATAAAAATATGTTAATCACTGAACTTAATCCACAGCAAATGGAACACCAATCAACAAACGATGTTGATTTTTATTGTTGCATTTATTAAAATAAACATCACTGTGATCCATCTATATCTCTTTAATACTATAGGCGCTGCGCTTATTTCAGAGAATTTTTAAGTCTCGAATTCAGCTTAAAACACACTGTTTCCTTGTTTATCATCAACAATGTTATACAATCCTCTTAGCTTTAGTGTTACCTAAATCTCACTTGACACCTTGACTCACCTCAATCTCTACCTGTTCATATATTATCTAGTGATTAATAGAAATAATAACTGTCTAACGATGAATGCGATTCGAATTGGCCACTTTATATCCTTCAGGTAAATGTTGTAATCAAACGAGCCCGTATACTCGCGCCTCAACCACGTAATTGATTAAGGAGTACGGTTCAAACATCGAACAGTCATCGGCACTGGTCTTACTAGTGGACGGATTTCACTTATCGATAAGCATGTCGTATCTGTTCATTCAACTTGAATGATCAATAACATGGTTAAGTTACTAATGAGAGCTCAACTTTTCATTTAATTCCTTACTAAACCTATGAACCGATTGGAATTAAAAAGTAATCAAATGTATGAAGGATAATTACAAAATGTGGCTATTAGACTGATCTCATATTTGTTGAGAAAGGAAAATCACCTCATCGGGAGCACGACGAATCGGGACCGTACCATAAACAGGTCGAGCCAGAAGACCTCCACCTCGAGGAGGTTCCATCCAAGCGGCAGCCATCTTAAGACTATTGTTCATATTTACCTCTTTCTATTGGAATAAAATTTCATAAAGATATCAAATTAAACTCATGTATTATTTGGCGTGCCTGCTCGGGTTTATATACTGTTCCCATATATAAGGAAAAAAACATCTGCCACCTTAAAGCATACGTAAGAAAGATAAGGATAGGGTGTGCATTTGAGAATAAAAGAAATTGCAGTTGGAGTTGTGCTGAAAAAATATGCTTCACTGAAAATCTGGGAACGAAAGTATATAAAGATTTCAATCGTGAAGATTCTATACTATTTGACGATGAATGAAAAATTAATGCAGTATATGAGAAACAATAAATTGAATCACCGATTTTTCGTTTCTTTCGTGTCGTCTTGGCCACTTGGGATAGCCAATTGCTGCCCTCAAAGCATGACCTTTAGCCATAACTCCATTCAACACGTTCACTGCCTTAGTCGCTTCATCTTGAGATGGCAACGTAAAGTAGATCGTATCACTGAGCAGACGAACCCTGTTTATTTCTGAGACGCCTAAACGACTGAAAAAATTACCTGTAAACAATCCAAAAGGTCAAAAAGTAGGTGATTTTTTGAATAATCCCATCCATCTAAATGCACGAAATCAAATGTAAAAGCAACGCGGAAATTATACAAAGGTGGCATAGAGAAATACTTTTCCATAATCCCAAAGGTACATAGAGAAATACGCAATAAACTATGCGCTATAAATTGTTCTTTCTTTTGCCATTATCAGGAATAACGTCACTTCCACAACAGCCCTCGTCTGTTTCTCTCCAACGAACCTCTCTGTTTTTCCCTCTCTCTTCGAAACTCCCCAACATCCATGATATTTCCCAATATCTTGTTCCCTCCTCCGGTCGTTTGTTTATATTCTCGTGTTTGTGCCTCTGATGACCTTTGTTTTTCCCATGAGAAATGAGTTTTCCTCCGGGAGGAAACCGAACACATTTTCATTCATCTTTTAAAATTGTCAATCATATAATAAACGGTTTCCAATTTGTTTTATCTCCTTATAGATCACGTCTTGCTTACGCTATATACCCTCCTCCATTATTCTATATTTCTACTACCAAATTTTTAATCCAATTTACTCATCCACCTCCTCCACCAAGAGGGTTGTGTTCTTTTCCATATATGCACAATAAATTCATCTATGTGGAGGTGGCACAGACTTTATAACCTGCACTACACGTTGCTCTACCTTTATGATCCATTATAGTTGCAACCAGCTGTTTAAACTATCAGCTGCAATTGAACTCACATTGATAAGGATCAGTGACGAACGTTGGCCCTATTCGGATAAAGGACTGCATAGATGAACTTATACTTATGTTGTACTTATATAACACCTCTCACAAATCGTAGTAACTTGTAAAACAAAACTAACGAATCGTAGTAAAACAAAAAATTCAACATGGGTAAATTTAACTAAACCCCATACAAGATGTAGTTGCATGAACAGATACAGACGTGAGAGATGCAAAAAAATGAATGCAAGCTTATTTGCATAATTATTGCAGTGTTGGTTAAACCAGAATATTCCTAACAAACTCTATTTTATCTTAACAAAGAAACATAATCAACATTTCATTCTTTAGAAAATACCATTTGCAAAGAAAGAAAAACTGCGATTATCTATAAGAAAAGAAAATTGTTGAACGAAATTGTGATAAGAATTAAATCGACAAATTATTTACTTGCTTATCACATCAACTGGTGTAAATAATGAAGCAAAATGAAATTCATCACTGAAATACTTAGCGCTGCCATCATCACAATCCCATTCCCGATACGATAATATCGACAACAAACGAAAAGAGTGAGCAAAAATTCTCCACTGAAATATTTCGCATCCACCTTACAGATATTAATAAATATGTAAGTAGATTTGCAGTGATTACCTTGTTAGGAATGGTTTTATGTTTCTATGACGCATACTGTGAGGTAGATTCTGAAGTTGAACCCAAAATTCCGATTTTCCACCGTTGCTATCATCTCCCTTCTCATTGAACACTTCTTTTTGCACGACGGTACTATCGGGCGTCAACTCGGATGGACAACTTTTCGATTCGGAAGTCGTTTCCCCATCCTGCGAACCCACATCGACGTCATCTTTCGAATTATTGTCTGCTTCTTCCATAACCTCGAAAAAAAGTCTCCCTGAGGAAATTGGAAACAATAATGCATGGAAAGCGATAAAAACAGACAAGCGGCATAACTCTAGACACTCACTAACCGAGAGAGAATCAATGAAATAAGAACCTCACAATTCTTCTTATAATTAAATGTTTTAGTCGATCTCGATTACATACGTTCCCCTCCCGACGGGTGACTTTAACTCATCGAGTACATTGGCTGTGATCTCGCAAAACGCGGTTTCACCTATTTTTCAAAGTATGAGGTGTTCCACTTATATTTCCTCCTGCACCGCTTTTTACTTTAGAACTTTTTTTAGGCGGGTACTCATATTTTAACGAAATTCAAAGCTTACTGGTAAGAACCTCCTCCCCCCACCCCTTCTCCCAAATACTAGCCTCATTCTCTGGTGAAGAGTTGTTAGCACCATGAATTATATAACGGTGTACCTACTAATGCTCAACAAAAATGACTGGAATTATATGTTAGCTGCGATCTACGGTTTGAATAATCCTCTAAAATCTTAAGCCTATGCCACCAAAATATGCCACTTTCGTGACAAATTCCAGATTACTCGATCGTAGGGAGTATCACGAATATTGCGGAATTAGAATCATCCTCCATTCTCCCCCCCCCTCCCCCCCTACCCAACTCCCTAATAAAATTCACTTCCTTCTCTTGGAGTGAAAAATGGACATTCCCGGCCCAACGTTCTACACTGTCCGGTCGGTGTAGCACCTACCCCATCAAGCACCCTGTGAATGCACATATATTACCGAACATCTCACCCCCATCCATTGCACCTGGCCTTAGTTAAGTATGTGCAATTCCAAGACAGAGTTTTTCTCTCTCTAGTCGATATAACAAATTGCTTTTTAAAAAAGATATCGATTACAGTTTGTGCAAATGATTCATTTTCTTTTAGATAAAATCTTTTCAGTTAACCAATTGGAATAACACCATTGATAATCTTCTAAACAACAAACAATACAGTTTATTTATTCGTAATAATAAACCACAAACAATTCATAACAATAACAATAATTTATTCAACACAACACACTTATAACAATTGAAAGAAGTTAATAATTCATTAAACACCCCAGACGGTAACTTTAATGCACCCATAGCAACCATTAACAACTGATGAAAAGCTTAATCAGCAAACAACACTATCCTATAATCCTTATCATATCACCTCAATCATTCGGTTACTTCAACGTCATCGGAATATCAAACGTATGGAATTATGTGATGTTTTATCAGTGAAATGAGAATCTGTAATCTAGTTCATTTTATTTCATCGAATAATCAACCGCTTAAGTGTGTTTGTAATATCTTCAGAGTCTCTCGATCATAAACAATAAATTTAAGGCAATGCGATCTTAAAAATATATCAGGGGGATTGAGGTCCGCTGCAATGAGAATCCCACAACACTATTACTTCTACCTTTTCCTCAGTCTGACTAAACACAGCCTCTTCTAAAGTACCTATCACTTCCTGGTTGCATTCACCGCTTTTCCCTTTCGTTCCGAATCGAATTCAGTATCTCTAGCTTCACAAAAAAAAAAAAACTTTCTACACAATTCCCGGAAGACAAAAATTTTCAATCATTACTGTTCAAGTCAGATGCTGAATATGCATCAAAAACAATCGACCTACTTTCAAGCATCATCGAAACTCAATGTGAAATACTCATCAATTCGGCATATTATCGATCAAGTTGGACAACCCATTCACAGTGTTTCGTCTGTGGGAACATATCGACCGGTGTGATAGATGTCACTGTGAATGGTTCCCCATCGTATTTCTTCGATCTTGGCCTGCATAAATCCACTAAGTTTTTAAGCGCCAAAGATGGTTCACAGGATACGAAGATCAACCTTTTCAGTGAAGACAGCTGCAACAGGTTGCTAATTATTTTATGAAAATTTTGCTTCTCTCATTAATCACACTTATATCATATAAAAATTATGCGCAATAAAGGAAGAGTCGAAATGGCTGACATACGGTAGATACCGTTTCTGCATCCCCCTTTCCCTCCCCCTCATACATCGCCCGTTATCCACAACACGAAACTTACCTATGTCACACGCGTTTCACAACTTCTTTCTTCCCATACAAACTAGTTCTCGTCAATTACTACGAAAAAAAAATTTTTTTTGCAAGAAAAATAAGTTTTTTGAAATTATCTCTAAACTTTTACTAAGAAATGACTCTAACTGCGCAATATTAAAACATTAAATATTAATTGCTCGATGGATGATATGCCAAAACGAATAAGAAGTAAACGCCGAACCATTCTGCATCCAAGCACGACCTTCTCATGTATTCCAGCACGAGGTGGATCCAATATCCCGACCACATTCGCTTCATCTAATTTGACCGACGTCGGCATATAATGACGCAATCCACGAAAAACTTCCTCCGCCTTTCCAGTCACAAAATGACATCTAAAAGGAAAATTCATTAGCTGCTTGAGCTCTTCGAACATTCAGCATAAACGTTCATATATAGTGCGAACAAATATTACCGCTACCTTTATATTGTGAAGCTGTAAATTATTGAACAGCTCGTTCTGAGTGCTCATATATCAGACACGAAAAGACGCAAAACAAACCGGGATTGTTGGTTAACACTGCGTCAATAGCGAGTTAATCTAAATAAATAGTGGACTGATGGAATTTCAACCTAGAAATTGGGACTTTCTCAGGATATCTAACATTTTAAATCTATAACGGGACTAAAAATAAGGTGGAAGAAAATACGAATGAGCATGAAGAGTAAACTACAACTGGGAGTCCCTCCCTCCCTGTCCCCTCCCCACACGCACACCTAGATATTAGTGAATTTAGAGATGCGAAAGAACCAAGCTCACCCTCGAAACGAACCAGAACTCGCTATCCAAATTCATTTACTAGACTGTAATCACATAGCCAGGTAAAATGAAGTCATCGACTTACTCCTCTTCAGTGAACATATTATCGGATGCGTTGCATTTGGCGTCTTCAATCGCTTCGGGAACCACCTCAATACCCACCAAATATCGATGATCAATGCTCTTCGAATTCTTCAACAGAGATAACAGACACAACCCTATAGTACCCGTTCCACAACATACGTCTAATATCACAGTTGCCTTCGACGCCAAACTTGTGTTCTTCGGATTCATTTCCACATCCTGAAAGGAAATATCGCAAAACTCGAGTAAACATTTCCTCCAAAGAGTTATACACTCCTCACTTTAAATTCCCTCACATATTCTCAACAAGGCAAAAATTATGTGACATATTTTCAAGAATATATAATTACTATGAATATGCAATTTCAGGAACAATCTCATACAGTGCTTATATTTTGGATGATTTATTACTAAATTAATGAAGGAACCAATGAATTTATTGATGTAGAGCGGTGCTTATATATAGTTTACTTAGGCAAATTCTTTAATTGATAATTTGCATTGTTTAGGCAAATTCTTTGATGGATAATTTACATTGTTGTTTTGAAGAAATCATAAACCTGAGAAATAAATAGGTTCTCAATCAGAACGATTTGGGAAAGGGAAGTTTTTGGATCTTATCAACGATTGTTTTGGGAATCGTTAGCCGACAACGGCATCTTCGATATGCTTATCATTCGCTTTTTCTTGACAATGCCCACATATCATTCAATAAGACAGCAGTCTGTCTTTAATTATGATGCAAATAAACCGTTCATATGCCCACACCACCATTCACCTCTCGCATTAAGTCAATCCGTCACTTATCACTGGAATGACTCCGCCTCACACTGTCCACCACCCCTACCGTGTCTCTTTCATCACATCAGCGCCTGATCAAAAATATGCCCATATAAGAAAAAATTGTCGTTGAAAAACGTTTTACTGTCCACTTTTTCGATTGCTTCAGAAGATCAAAACACTACCTCTCCAACTGAATTTTTGGAAAATGGATAAAATGCATACAAAATTAGCAAACACTTATGCAGAATGATAGCTTTCACTTAGTACTGAAGAGACGGGGGAAGGGGGAGGAAGCAGGGTGGAATTGTTGGAAGGAGAGGAAGCAAAAGCTCCGCAGATCAACGGCAAGGTGGGCACGCACTTCTCCTGCATTAACCACCTCTATTCCTAGCCATCATGGCGGCCCTACTCGAGACAAGTGCTCATGAAATTTCTTCATATCTAATATGTCAACAAAACTAAACAAAAAAAACAAGAAAAAAAGATAAACAATTCCAATAATTCAACTAACATCACATTGGCGATCTAATTTCTGCTTCTTTGTTGCAACCTGCTCACTTCCTTCTACAGACTGTTCACCACATTCTGCTTCCCTTTGAACAATGCATTTATTATCTGAGTCCATTGCGACCTCACTGGATGATCCCTTTGAAATCTGCAAAACGACTAATAGCTTAGAAACAGACGTAAAAGTTGCTCCACAAACACCGCTAAGTCACTCTAACTGAGAAAAGAAAATGGTGCGGGGTAGAGGAGAAGGGGGAAGGGGAGGGTGGCAGAGAAAATGATGCAGGATTAGCCTATATATTGACATGGGCAAGGACCACCGATCATTGAAATTGCAGTATAAACCAATCAAATGAGAAAAAAATAGGAAATTGGATAGAGGGATGATCTATAAATTCATTCTAATATTTTTATGCGACAGTATGTTATCATCGACCCTTTCAATTCGTACTTTTGAACGCAGCAATATTTTGCATTGCTTCTCTAAGTTACATAGAAAAACGGAATACCAAAATGCTTCAGGCAGTAATTCAAAACTCAACGTCACTAAAATATAGTTGCATAAAAATAGTGTACGTCTACTGCCGATCGGCCCCCTTGTAGATCATTACTCTCGCTGACGATCCAATGAGGGAAGATAATGCGGCATTAAATCCACTAACGACTCTCTTCTTCTCAAATACAACTTACAGAAAACTTCCTACTTCATTCATGTAATTCATTTGGATATATCCGACGATAATGAGAAAACAAAAAAAAAATTTTTTTTTGAGAAAAACTCCATGACGAAAATGTGGGAAACTGAATGAATTTTAGTGAGCTCAGAAAATGGCTAAGATCACCTAGTCCAAATATAAGAAGAGGTTAATTGCTCTATTCGTTTCTTAATTCTGCCCCTTTAATCATTCATTAATGAAAAATATTACCCATAGAAATAACTAATTTATATCGTTCAGTGCCTGATCGGAACATACAAGCGCACTAGCAATCACTGTGTCAGTGCCCAATATAATCGAAGCACACCTAATTCGTCGAATTTCAAGACGACGGATTAAGATCGGCCCCCCCAGCATTATACTAATGTTCTCGACACTCAATATCACCTTTGGAATAAGACTGGCCAGAGATTTATATTTTGCAGAAATACTTTCAATATGGCCGTAGGTGAGACTTGTTGACATAATACCTATGACTTGAAAGGCAGCCGAACGGTATAAGGCTTATGTTACGAGGGACTGCTTCAATTTTATACTGCATAATGCCATTTCTGCACAAGTATAAACTAATCTTTTTCACTACCGCCCTTACAAATACATGCCGCAAATCCATCATCCTTTAAAATCACTAGTGGAATGTACCCTTAATCATAATTATACAGCCTCATCAATTGGCCTCTGGGAATTGGCGATTGGTAGTTTAAATATCGCGCTTCGTCTTCAGGATCAGATAGATATAAACCAAATAATTAGCTACGAAATGTCTTCTTTTAATTCCAAGAAGAAATTGAAAGATTCCTCATGTCACTCACCTCTTCTCCTTTCTCAATCTTCGTATGAATGTTGTCGGTGGATTCCTCGGATTTATTTCCGAATTCACCACCTGTTCGATGAGATAAATCCATGCCCTCTAAATTCTCGGCATTCGTTTTGCTCGAATCATTAGGTGCACTCAGAAGACCCGCCTTTTCCGCAATCGTTGAGTATAATACTGCCGCAGCATAACTATTCGTTTGGAAGAACGCTCCAGGTGAGACACGAAATCGAACACCAAGTATCCTCTCATAAATATATGGCGTCCCTAAATTTTATCTGAGCAAATTAACAGGTGCTTATTCTTTATATAACGAATGCCACGAGTGCTTCAAATGCAACAGCCAGTTCGAGTGCTAATGATCGCAGAGTTTAAGAAACTCGTCGGTTTAGACAATGCACCTTCGCTCACTAGAACGTATATAAAGGTTGAACACACCGAGGAAATAAGCAAACCTCAATGAACTTCAAAAGACATCCAAATAACCCCAAATCGAGCATCCCATATCCGCGGTTATTATTCTTCATGTTTTATTGGGACCCTGATGTGTTCCTGGCCTTTGATATCAAAGATAAAAATTATCTTATCGTTTGACACAACAATAGACAGCCCGACAACATTTAGAAAGCTTTTTGCTACTCTTTTCTCGCATTTTATTATTCTTAAAGCTTACCCACGTTACCAAAACTTGCCCACGGTTTAAAGCTTTACAAGACCTTCCACCAAAGACTACCTTACTGCAGAGACCTGTCCGCTATTTTTGCATGAATAAGCCACTGAAGGCCAATTTTCCAAACTTATTCCCCTCGTCCCATTCCGTTGAGGTCCTTTTACGCCTCTGTTCTTCCTCTACCCGACTGATGGATCTTCTTAGAAGAATTACCAACCAAGAATCTTCTCTTCACATCACGCCACCTTGATTGGCTGTCGTAACAAAAGAACATAAATATAAATCGAACCTGCGATATGCTCATATATAGGCGGGTCGCTAGCATTCGCCAATCTTTGCCAATAAATTGACGTCACTCTAAAGTTGTTCTCCTCATCTGACAAGGTATCAGCTCGAAGGAATCTCTCAATGACAGCTTCCTTCAGTTGCCGCTCCTTCTCGCTATCGGTCATCGGGAATATGGTCACAATAATCATGACGTCATCGGTGAATTCTCGAACTGTCAGCATCTTCCATAATCCGATACGTTCAAATTCATTGAATGGCTGCAATGATATAACTGCATAAACTGCTAAAATGAACGGCAAACCAATAATAATTGTCGGAATGTATTTGTGAAGGAAGATAATCTAAAGTTGTTACTTCTTTTCATGTCATATACAAAGAAGTGAATCGATGCCTTCAATTACGTGACCATGTATACAGGATCAAATAATAACCAACGTGTTCCAAGGTGGAAAGCTCTGATCAGCAGGATTCAATTACCGCAAATGGTGACGATGCGAAAAAATAACAAGAAAACAGTTCGGAAAATTCATTTCAGTGTTTATGTGGGAGATAATGAGGGCTGGAGAAAGGGAATGGGATGGAGAAGCAAGGCAAAGGAGCAGAGGAGGGGGAGGGGGGGGACGTTTATTGCTCTCAAACGATTAAACTTCCATCCATTTCTTCGATTCTTTCTCTATCCTCAAACCTGTTTATTTAAGGTAAAAATTCAACATATTGCTATTTTCGGCCCCAAATATAATTTCATACAAAGTAAGCAAAAATCCAATCGAAATGACCAATAATGATTGAAAGGAATCAAAAAAGGACATGCAAAACCACCGCTTGTTCACTATCGACGACGAACTTCTGGAATGCGTTGACGATACCTTTCATACGTTCGGAAATATTCGTACATTTATCCATGGGCAATATATAATGTAAACTGGCTGAGAATCGACCACCAACGAAACCAACACAAATATTTCCTTCGAGATCATGACCCACCGTAAACTCGCACTTATTACGATAACCACTCGTTTGAGGCGAACGTCGAATCTTAAATAATTGCCCGTTAGCAACCGATTCAATAAGTTCATCTGTAATGATGTGTGTTGATATTTATAAAATAATATTAATCCTTTTTAGATTGCCTCATTTACATATAAGTGTCGATTGCGGTCTTTCTTATCATCTAACAGTTACATCTCAATCAGCATAAGTGTTAGCAATCTGTGAATTGCATTTGCATATGCTTCACTTTAAAGCGCTCAGAACAGCACAACTATTATTCCATTCCATTATGTGCAGCTTTAACCTCAATTACTAATGCATTGCAAAGATTCCCTAGCATTTCACTGTAAACGGTATAGTACCTCATTGTCAACCATTAAATAAGATTTTTGCATTTGCATATGCTTCACTTTAAAGCGCTCAGAACAGCACAACTATTATTCCATTCCATTATGTGCAGCTTTAACCTCAATTACTAATGCATTGCAAAGATTCCCTAGCATTTCACTGTAAACGGTATAGTACCTCATTGTCAACCATTAAATAAGATTTGATGCTGTACAGCCTATTTATATATATATATATACAGCGAGACTCATCAGGATAATGTCCTTGCTAAGAGTGTAATCGTTGAAAAAGCAATCGGATTTGATAGGACGCCTATCATAATATAAAACTAACTCGGCTAATAAACAATTCAATCTACATTATGAATACATACACGTGACCGACCGGTTGAACGAGTTTCCACGCATTAATAGCTCGTGCATTTTGTACATTTGCCGAAATCATCTGCCTCACGAGTGTTGTTGCCAGTCGTTTCGCATCGGCCATCTTACGCTCTAGTTGCTCATTGTAATCTACATCGGCAAGCGGAGTGACAATATCCCTTGCATTTCGGCTCACAGGTATATCCGAATGCGATCTCTAAAATCTGTAGCATTAGGTGGGATGCGGACGAGGGTTCTTAAACAAACCGCCCAGTTCACCCTCTCCGTCCCCCCTCCCCCTCTCCCCCCCATGTCAGCCTACAGAAGGAGTGGGTCGTATTTTCCCTATAATGAAGATCCTTTACAGTATTAAATCCTCCTATTGAGGCAGTCTGCGGCTGCCTTTAGAGGCAACAGGCAGCAATCTCACAAAGAAAATCATCGAGATGAAGATGCACCTGTTGATCGAAACACTGATACTGTTTAGCTGGATCACGTCTTTGTGAGTCTTGTAACCATCGATGAACAACTCACTAAACTTTTCTCGGCAGTTTCCTCCACTCTCATATCTCCATCTCTTATGATCTTCCCTTCATATGAACATCCATTAACAATTAAACATCCACATGGCCAATGAACGCCTCTCACAGATCCGAACCCTAGACCCTTAGCTTTCCAAGCAGATGCTCAACGCACTGCGCTAATGCTCATGCCACCATTTGTCATTATTTAAAGCAAAAGACTGAAAAAAAAAAACGCTCAAGTTCATAGAACAAAGCTATGAAACCCGTTAGGAAAAAGAGCGGGGTCTACTGCGAATATAAATCACCCGCACCGTTACCAATAATACTGCTTCAACGTCCCCTCCTTTTTTTATTTACCCCATCCAATGAGATACACACCCCTGACCGTATCAAATTCAATAGATCATACAAATCCTGATCAATCCTCACCGATATATCTCTGCCTTTAATTGGTTCCGGAGCAGACATCTTTGCTGTGATTTTACGACCCTTCATTTCGAAACCATTCAGCAAATCGATTGCCTTTCTCGCTTCTTCTGGAGATGGCAATGAAAAGTAAACCGTATCGGAGAACATGCGAATCTTCCTCAACGACGATTTGTGCAAATGTCTAGAAAGAAAAAATTTTAAACTTTTCAGCTTTAAAAAGCCTATAAAAAGGTAATGAGTAGAAAAAAAATTCTATAGGGAAAATTGCAGGTCAATGTTTTAGAAAAAGTTCAGTTTTTTAAACATTTAATAATCAGAGATTGTTTATGCATTCATTAAAATTGCATAGAAAGAAATGCAATATCCTGGAACAGCAATGTTTTACAGCAATTTTAAACTAAATAACATTAGAGATTTGATGTGCACGAACGAAATTTGCAATACCTTAACCCTCAGATCTTGGTATACTTTTTGTTTGTCAACAACACANACCGCCCTCTCATTCTTTAGCATAAAGAACTTTTGCTGCATTCGATGGATCAACTAAACAACTAAATTAGCGGTATTCATTCAGCATAAAAGAAAATGAGATTGCAAAATTCAACCTTAAAACTATAAAAGAATACTACAGACTATTAACTCCGAGTAATATTTATCTATCTTCAAGGATTATCTGTTTTCTTTGAGGAGAAATTCAAAACCTACTTGCCGAGAAAAGTTTTAATCTGTTTGTGGCCAATATAGCGAGGCAGATTTTGAAGTTGAACGCGGCAACTGGCATTTGGGTCTGATGGACAGTTGACATCCTCCTCGTTGTCTACGGAAGTCTCCTCTACAGCTGTATCGTCATCGATCGACTGGGGAGGATCACCATCAGGTTGACTATTTGAGCTGATATCAGCCGACTCCATTACATCACCTTTATCGACGTTTTCGCATTTTATATCATTCAACGATTCCTCCATCATTGAAACAATTGCTGCTTTTATATCCTTCTATCGACACCTGCTACCTGGCGTACGAGTTACTTCTGTGAACCTGCAAAAATTGAGGTGTAAGTGACGAACAGTGGGATGGCAGTATAACCACTTAGCCTTCAAATGCTTCGAGATGCGAGAAAGCGAAAGTAAAGTATATATATAAAGTAAAGTATATACAACGGTAAAGTATATAAAGTAGATGAAAGCGACCCAAGTAATATCCATCATTGATACACAATGCAGGAAATTGTTGTGAACATATGCGTACATATCAGTTTTGTTGAACTGCTGCAGCACAATACCTCAAGCTCGTTGTGTCAATAGAACTACTGAAAGGCAGATGATGCATATCGAGAAGAGTGTGGGGGATCGTTTCTGCATCTTATACCCGTTGCCATAGCTCGTTTAATCCGCATAATGTGGAGGACAGAGTGGACAGAAATCCTACGATTTCCCCTCCAAAAATATATGCAATATCTTCCAGGATTCTACAGCATCAGAGGTTGTTATAACGAATATCACATCATACGAACACAATGCTTCTTCACCTCTTATGTGTGTTAGTCAGCAGCATTCCTTATTCTGCTGCCAACAGTCAGCTCTTGACCGTAAAGGAACATCCGAAAACTTCAACCTTTTAAATCATAAATTGGGGATTTCATCTGATCGGTCCCTTCCATGAACATGACATCTACATGCCCTGAACACAATTCCTGACCGTTTAGTATAGTTGTCGGAATGCCTGCTCGGCGCAACATTGAAGGAGACGTCACGAAAGAAGTCCTTTAGAAAGGGTCCTCTGCTGTTGCAGACTCAAAAAATTAGAAGTTGAAGTTGAGCGATCAGTGAATATAGATTGCTTCTTTTACATAAATCCTACACTAAATATTTACACTTTTGCTGCTGACTTTTTCTTTGCTTCGTCCACCTTTGCAAATTTAATGGATGAAAATGTCGCCAAAAGCAAAAGAATCTTCCAAACTTTACCTCTGAACTTTGCATCCTATATTTCCCTACTCTATGTTTTTTTCTATTCTAGGCTCTTAAATTTAGCAGACGATCACTTCAAAACTATTTTATTCAGCGTAGTAAATTCGAATGCGGAATTTGTGTATGTTCAGTCGATCAGCGAATAAACATTACCAATATTTACACCATTGCGTTTCATATATTTGCTTGTTCAACCAATCTTTTTTTACGGTATATAAATATTCCGATATTCCGGATAGGGGAAATTGTTCCGACATAGAACGCTTTTTTTTTTCTTTGCCTCACTTCCGGTCAATTGCTTAACCAATTGTAGCATGCAATTACGCTACTAATAAATGGCTTTTTAGAGTGAAGTGATTAAACAAACAAACAGACACATACATATACAGAACGGTATCACTTAACCACAAACAACAATTACAAGAAAACTTACGCAATCGTTCATCGCAACAAAAAATAAACCAAATAATCGAGCAGAATAATGGGAAATTAATTGAGTCATTTAAATTTATCTCACTGTTCGTCGTCTTATTTCTGAAGGAACGTTTGACAAAAAAATGATCTAAAAAAAAAATAAAAATAGCAAATGCATTCAAGTGAATGTTCAACCAAATAGAGTCGTCAATATTGCATCTTAATTTTCACTTTGCATAATTAATATAGAAAAAAAAAACGGAAATAAATTTTCAAGTAGATTAAAATAATTCAGAACCATAAAATATGACCATTAAAAATGCAGTAATTCTAAAAGTTTATAAGCAAATATTAGAGCTTGAAGATTCGTTCAATATGATGTATAACGAAAAGTAAGCATTTCTAAATGGCCTACAATATTAAGTAAAGTTAGTTTTTGTTGGTTGCAAACAATATTTTCCATTTCACCAACGATTATAGATACGAAAATGAAGTAATATTCAAATAAAAGTTCTCAAGAGGTTCCACGATCGGTTTATTGAGGGGTATTAGCATAAAAATTTCATTGTGTAACAATTATCACACAAGCAATACACATGATCAGATAAATTAAACGAACGATATAATGATGCACTTCAAAAAGCGACTATGAAATCCACTGAATGAATGTGCAAAACAATATCAAGAGAAAATTTTCTACTTGTCTTTTAGCGATGGAAATCGGTTCGTCTATCTCATGTCACCAATCAATGGACCGTAGAGTGGACCATTTTTAGGCTCAATGGACCATTTTTAGATTCAAGGTGGCAACTGCGAGGAGGGAAATAAACGCTGAGGGATCATCTCAATGGTATTACAGGTGTGGGAAAAGTAGAGGATGAAATTCTTTCAAAGGTCTCTGCTTCTATATAACATTAACGTCACATATAAACCAATCTCTTGACATTTGAATAGAGCAAAACCTAACTACAACACAACGAATTGATGAAGTTTGCTTTTCTTTTTATTAGACTGCCTGTAGTGGTTGTTCTACTAAGGTCAGTCTACCATTTTGCGGTTGGTTCGCTTCTATAATTTCCCAATCCACAAAGATTAACACCATCAAAGGTCTCTTCCAACCACAAAAAATAAAAATGCTACAATCTAGAAACAACTCGGAAACACTTAGATGAGTCCCTTGCGGCGTTTATAATCTTCGAGGCTGAGTGGTCGGGAACCACCCCCAATCGACGAATGAGCCAATGTTGACGTTTGTCGCGAACCCAAATCCACGGGATTCAACGACGATGTATTTGAAGAGGTCGGAGCAGTCGCTGCAAATATTCGCAATCATAGAATAACTGCGATCTACTATTCGTTTTACTTTCCCTTCATTGGTAGTAGATCAGTATCTGCTTGTTGTGGAAACTGGTAAATTTCAAACATCCCTATATCCGACTGAAAGCAATTCCATAATCCTGAAAACCCCTTGCATTCCGCTTCCGTACGTCTACCGGGCCCAATTTCCCCTGGAGTTGTAATTGGAGAGTTCAGCAGCCCCCTGACCTTTTATGAGACTATAATGCCTTTGCTCTTCCTGGTTTCTTCATTCTCTCTCCCTTCCTGCTAGCCCCCTAAAAACATCCATAAAATGAACACTGACATAACATTTCATCCGCTAAAAATATACTTGCATACAATTTCTGTCCTATATATTTCTTCTGTGAGACGTTGAACAGTATCATATGTGTAAGGCACAACCTCTATGATCCCTCAATAAACAGCTGTTAAATGCAAATCGAAGTGCTGCAACGTTCACCAACATATAACATCCAAAATAACATAGAATAGTGTTAATTTGTTTGTTTAAATGAAGATAAATATGGAGATGTGCACAAATCACATCACAGTTTTAGTCAAAAGGCTCTAACGTCATTCAAAAGATTCACCACAAATTGTAGGTAACGTTCTCCTGAAGTGAAAGAGCACAACATTCACTTCTACGAATAAGTAACGTATTGGAAAATCGCAAAAAAAAAACTTACGAGGTAAAGCGATGTCGACGTCGACGTCGAAGTTGTGTGCACTGAACAGATCATGAACAGGATGCCTGACACCTGTTGTCGTTGCCTTTGATATAATCTTATCAGCAATTTTCTCACCGACTATGGGTTGTGTTTGTGGAACATATCCTGCTGCAAAAAAAAAATCAACATTAAGAGAACTGCACAATTATCTCGCTACCCAAATACCACCTTTCATCTTCAACGCAAATTTTCAATGTTTAGCGACAATTTTAAACTCACAAACAAATATGAACTACAAACGAAAGGCCACTGAGCTTATAAAATAAAGCTTGTATGAGCACGAGGGATGACAGATGCGAAATTAAAGGACAAAAAGGTATCTCTCCCCATTCGTCTTTCTCCTGAACAAAAGGAGGCATAGACGCCGTTATTTCCACTCTTCTGGAAATGCACAGTGAAAAACTCTGTCAAATGTGGGCATATCTTTAATCAGATATTGAATTGCTAGAGCACGAGGGAAGTGATCGAAAAACGATGCGAGGTGAGATGATCGTTACGGTGAAAAGAAAACGGGTAAAACGGTGTAGGGAAGGAAGGATGGTCGTCCCTTGTTAAGACAATAAGTTGGCGCCTAACCGATACTGAAAGCACATGAAAATAATACAGGTATTACAGGGTAAATGCTGCATTATGGACCAATTCTAGGAATTGGCAAGTTCAGACCCTCTCCTACATTTTTTTAAAGTTTTCATTTGGTGGGACCTTGAAACTCCCCTCTTCCTCGGGATTTACTACGTTGTCGTTCTTTTCGAAGAAATTAGAGGATTTAAAATGGAGTTTTCTCTCTGATTTTTACATTTACGATTTTCGGAAGAATATATCGAAGACATAATTCTTATTTCCCTTCTTTNAGGCGCACAAATTACCCATCTGCTTAGTAAAAAATGATATAAAAGACGCATAAATTACCCATCCGCTTAGTAAAAAATGATATAAAAGGCGCACAAACTACCCATCTGCTTATAAAAAATGATAAAAAAGGCGCACAAATTACCCATCCGCTTAGTAAAAATGATAAAAAAAGGCGCACAAATTACCCATCCGCTTAGTAAAAATGATAAAAAAGGCGCACAAATTACCCATCCGTTTAGTAAAAAATGATAAAAACAATAACAAATCTAGTGGCGATGTTCACGTTTCTTAATCGAATTCAATGAACTCAATCTATCTGCTCGATTGCTGATCTCATTAACATCCTTGAGGACTATCATACTTATTTCAATTAGCCAAACTATAGTATTCTGAATAGTCTGATGATCAATACTCAGAAATAGAAATTAATAAAAGTGCGAATATGAAAGCTTACCCTCATACGCGCATTCTTTCTTGTAAAGGGATCGTCTTGACTGGAAATATCAACATGTACTTGACCACTGAGGATAGCGTCTTTCATAATCTGCCGATTGCGTTGATTTATCCAGCTGATTGCACGTATCGACTGCGATCGACGTCGATCCTGCATATTTAATTACATTTATTAAGAAAAGGATGGGATATCGGAATATCTGAATCGAACTATCGTCCCACACATCAGCCCTGTCATAAATTCTCGTCTGAAGCCATTAAATGGGGGCAAACTCGGCGACACCATAATAAATAAATATACTCCCTTCATCTCCTTAAAAGATGCCGTTGAAAACCAACGTTGCATGGCAATTTCCAACAAATAGCCGAATATAAATTCATAGAAGTATGAGGTGTTATCTCTTGCAAACCAAAGAATATTTCCCACTCAATTAGTTAAATTCGCTGTCCTCTCGCCTGCCTATAGAAAAAGAAATATGTATATGTTACCCTTCTTATACACATTCTTCTTTGCAACCCAAATGGGCACCAAACCAAAGAACACTTCAACCTCCCAAGCATTAATTGAACTTCTTTGCTCGTCAAAACATTAAATAAGCAACCGCTGATAGTTTTCCTTTGTTCCCCTCACAAAATTGAAAGCTATTCACCAGTTCGGCGGCACGACTTTCGAGTTCATCAATTTGACGTTGAAGTGTTTCAGCCTCCTCATGACGTCCATATTGTTCGGCCTCTTGCTGCAATCAAAGAGAAATTAACTGAAAAAAAGCAGTTATTTTTCTGCATAGACCAAAATAAATAAAACATCGGCTGTTAGCAAATATTATATGTACTAACATAAACACATACTTATGCCACGCTCACCTCATATCAAATACTTGCCACTCCTCCCTCTTCCCTTCCACAAGAATAAGACTGAAAAGCATGGGAACAGAAGCTCAGAATACGGCGCATGTGTCCGCCTCCATATAAATAACAGCGAACATTGGATATCACATTCGGCATTTATACTGCATTGATCCATGGCTAGGAATATCCTTCCACCTACTCCTCATGGACAATCACATCACCGAAGACATGGCCTTCTTCCCTCCTCCAAAACATCTCCTCCCCATCTCCCCAAATATACCTATTGTCGATTTATTTTGCTCTGGCAATCAGTAATGTATCAACAAGTTACCATAAAAATTACTGCAAAATTATTATTTTTCAAATCTCATATAACGATATAATCATGAAAACTCTTCCAAGCTTATCGCAGCCTCCTTTCCCCTCTGCGTCCCCATACAACATCATGTTGGCAATCAAAACATAGATTCACGCTTTACAAAAATCTTTCATAAGCTCATTGTAATCAGCCTATAAGAGAGAATGAAATCTAGAGAGAGGAAAGAAAAGCAACAAACAGACAGAATAGATGATTGCTTAATTCGATATCACCACCTCAATCACTAATGTCATTCACTGCATATAAATATCAACAAATAACAATAAAATCAATATTATATGAATTGCTCAATAAGAAGAAGCAATCGCCGTTAATGAGTGTGGAACGGCAAATACGTTGAATGATCGAATGTCGAACTAAACACATCATCAACCGGTGGGAGTGCCAATTAAAAAATTAACACATAACAACAAGAGTGCAGCTGTGTGCACAACACTCTCACAAAGAGAATAGATTCTTTTCACGACGCCTTTTAACCCGTAAAGTTTCATTTTCATCGTTTACTAACATTCCCTTTCTCATAATTTCTTTAATATAGGTAACCCTACTAAATCACTACTCAATTCAGCCATCTTTCAATTTCTATATGTCTTGTCATATAGAAACTTGTCACAATTTTTATTAGGCGCTTTCTTAGGCATTACTCATCATTCGTCTTACTTAGTAAATGTCATCACGAATTTTGTCGCAACTCTACTCACTTCTTTAAATTCTCTCTTCCCTTTATTTATATCATTTTGACCTTTGACCTTTATTGTTGCTAGGATATGATTCTCTCAATTTTAATACAACGATTTATGTATTCAGCAACTAAATACTAGCGCAATGAGTGGCTATCCTTTAAAAAAACAATTTGCATATTACTGTCAACGAATGTTATATGATACCTCTGCGGACAATTAGGAGAAGAGAAGAACTTTCTTATGATATGCTGATCCTAAGCATTCTCTTCATTCCGATTCCACAATAATCCTCAAATTTTCATCCAAATTTTTTTAATGATGCTTAGGAAACTTTTATAGAAAATCTGGAAACTTTGTAGATGCAATACGAGATAAANTATATATATATATATATATATATATATATATATATATCAGAGACGTAACACTTCAACATTGCCAGTCCGATTGCCTTTCCCCCTCCCCTTCAGCACTCACTTCGATATGCAGCATTAACAGATAAGAAGCAAGTGAGTGCACAAGTGTATCACTATCATCAATACAACAATATTATAGAGTTTGAAATATCGATGCTTCCAGAATAATCCAGAACCCTCCCCTCCACTTCCAAAAAGTTAGGAGAGAGGTGAAAGACCATGTAAAGATGGCTTATAAGCAAAATGAAATTGCACTGCATATTACACGATATTTATCATTTTACAGGTCAACTTCAGATCACAAAAAATCGAAGAAATTCCCAGATGACATCAAATTTACCAAACCATCCCAAACAATAGAAAAAACGCGATATAAAAGTTTCTTAATTTTTAAAACCTATTCCCCTCAGAGAAATAAGTTATAAAATGTAAAATAAGTTATAAAATGTAAAAATAAGTTATAAAATGTAAAAATAAGTTATAAAATGTAAAAATAAGTTCAGAAATGTTTTCAATGATTCATTCAAAGCCAGTTTTACTCTACGACATCAATGATAATAGTTACAGGTTAGTGATCATTAGGCCATACAACGAACGTATTTCTTCAACCGGAAGAATTGCACCTCTGAGCACACATCGTTAAACGTTGCGACGTTTGGTGAATGCTCAATAGACGAACGAGCAAAGTGATCGACACGAAGAAATGTCTGAGGCGGAAGAACGAGAAAAGGTTCCCCTTATAATTATACTCAGTATTCTCTCACTTTTCATTCATAGTAATATCTATATATTCATTTCTACTTATGTTAGTTAGTCCATTTAATAACGACTGTGATTTACAGCAATGATACTGCCAATGTCAGTATCGATCAAAGCAAATTATGCAGTCAATATAATTTTGGACATTTAAGAATACAGAGAATTTCTATTGTCCAATAATATCTTCATCAATTAAATCGGTATCCCTCCAATGAAACGCAATGTTTTATGGAATTGCAATTGCAAGTTAATAATGAAATATATGCCACATCTTAGTCAGTAAATAGACAGCAGCACACAGACAAATGTGACTGCATTCTATCATTTATATGCCTTATCATAGTAAAAGAAGCTATATATATATATATATATATATATATATATATATATATATNCAATAAACACTCATTTCAACGGGTCATCAAATCGAATAATTAATCCCCCTTCCACTCATCTAAACCGAAATTGCCCTCTAAAGTATTATACGAACTCATTAATGCAAGTCAATACTCCTCTATATTTATCATCTCACACCTTCTCATTAACATATTTCATGTTTATATTTCTCATCTTCAAGATGTAGTAATTACTAGTTATCCAACGTATTATGCATCCGCCATCGATACGAAGTAGTGCTCTCTCAGGTAAACGGTGAAAAAAATTGAGTCAATATTGCTTCATATGAGTAAAGCTAGCCTGGACATAGAAAATTTATATACTTATTAAACAGCATTTATGTGTTGGAATTATATAATTAAACGTTGTGATATCGATGATTATTGATTAGGTTACGTATTAACAGAAAATCGAATCGACAACTCAACCAACGGAACCCATCCATCGCTTAAACTCTATTTCTAAGAGCAAAGATCATCATCAAATCTTGCCCGTCGCATTTGATGACAACTTTTTCACCATTTTTTCTCTTCATAAAAATATTTACTAGTTTTGCTTACTATAATCTATTCAGTAATTCTCTCCTCACCTATAAGATGCCGAATTTTCGTCCAAAATTCAAGCTGTAGATATGCAACCTATAAAAAATTCACTCTCTGCTCATTAAATTTCTCTAAAAAAAGAAAAGATCATCATTGCTATCATGAGAAATGCGCATAACACAACGAACTAGGAACATGTAATCTCAAAACGAATTAAGGTCACAAATGATGCGATGACCCATCTTCCATTCCATAAAAGTATTTTCAACCGATCACCCAAAAAAATAGAACACTCTTGTGCGCTTTCATTTTGAGTTTCCAATTACAAACATAACGAAGCCTTTCAATGGGTGGTTCTTTGTTGCCTCTTTAGTCATCTTCAGCTTCATGACTTCTTTTTATTTCGGGCATTCTTTTCATCGTTCCTCACAGCGAATGTTTCTCATTTTCTTCAAACAACTCTCTGCACTATGCTGCGCCATTATTATCGTCTTCTCCGAAAATATAGATTTCAAAACCGCAATATTACATCGTCGATCTATTTCTGTCGCAAATCTCATCACTAATTTATTCGTTAATGGCACTTTTCCGGAAATGTTTTGCACTCATAAATCCGACAGTAATCTTTAATATTTTCCCACCTTTCTCCTACAGCTATTCCTGTACTTAAACTAGATCAGTTATGCTCTAATAACGATCATACAAACACTGCCTCCCCCTATTTACTATATACTGCAAATTATAAATGATTAAGTTTAATCGATAACCTTCCGCACTTGTCAAATCCGAACGTTTATCAACTTTCTTTATGGTCTTTAAACGGTCAACCAAGTCGAATAGCGGAATGTTTTCCACAATTAGCAAAGAAATTATAAACGAGTGTAGCAATATAGTGATCTCTCAATCAAATAAACTCACGAAGTCACCTTACTCACTACCTTTTTCTTGTTTATTGTCATAGCACTATACCTAGTCAATAATCTGCGTATTCATGATTACCTAAACGTTTATGTGATGATCATCTCATAGAAAATGTACTGAAATATTGCCAGACACTCGAGCTAAATTCGTTCTCTTAGCAACTGCATGAGTTCAGTCAACAATTTTGTAGCAATTGTGAACTGTTTGCTGTTGGCTACGTTGTGTTGCTGCGACTATACACAACTACGACACCATAAGGAGGCGTTCACACATAAAAACACACACGAACTGAGGCGGTGGCAATGATAGTAGAACGAGATTCCTTACACGTCGTCGTTGAGCCCTACGCCCTCCCCCAACCAAACCCCATCGAATTGGGTGTTGTTTTGCGATCGGCAAACGCCGGTCACAAACCCCTAAATATCGTCATCGAAAAGCTCAACAACATTAGCACGACGACAACCAATCACATCTCGAATTAGGTAAGTCCCACCCAACAGATCAACGTTTAACCTCGAACTAGCATCTCAGTATGTCACAGCTTCATCGAACAACACTTTGTTGCCCTTTCGAATTCAATGTTTTCTTTCTTTGCTATGTTTGCTCACTCGCCTACTTCATTTACATAACCTAACTTCCTCGAAGAGTTCCCTATTTTCTCATCTCAAGCCTTCCTGAACTTCGCCATAGGCAAACTTTTTCAATTTGTTCTCCAGATAAACGATCCAGAAACGTGTATTTTTCATAATTCTCTACCGAGAATATTTTTATCTCTATTACATTTTTCTATGTTTTCAAACATTCCTTTCATTGCATTTCACATACTACTTTCCTTATACAAACTGCTTCATATTATTTGAAAAGATGTTTCTTCACTTTGTTACTAGTATTGAATATGCTAAAAAAGTTCTTTCAAAAAATGCAAAATTTTGGACTGCAAAATAATGATATCTATGTCGTGATTGATAGTGCAATTATATTTTAAGCATAAAGGTAAATGCATCCGCTGCTCTTAATGAAATAAAATAAAAAATTAACGCCATATAACAGCCACTAAAAATTCCTATAATAAGGCAAGCGAATTAACGCCACCGTCCCCGAGAATGATTGCTGTTACCTACTAAGATGTTATTAATGAGCGCCACCTTATATATAAGACAAGGTGAAAGAATGTACTACATACTCACACTCTCTTATATACCTATGTAAATTCACCTCTATATATTAACAGTTATAGTTATCCTGATTGGAAGGTCACTTGACTACTACAGCATGCAAGAATTGCACTTAAAAGTTCATCCCACAACGCTTTGGCAGCATTTAACGTTCGTAAGTCATGATAGATGCTCTAGTCATCGGTAACCATGGCCATCCCATAAAATGAACACTCAAAAATAGGATGAAAAGATGAATGAACTCATCTATAGGTCAATTTATTTTATTTCTTTCTACAACCTTTTCAATATTTATTCAACTTCTTTACTCCACCAATTCAAGAGCTTATCTTTAAAAAAAGATTTGTCAGTGACGCAATCGTCAGTGACAAAATCGGCTTAGCATCTGTCAACTCAGTGCTCACTTCTATGCTACGCACCCGCAACAAAAGAATATACCCAAAGAGCTGCTATGTTTTCACAGCTGCTCGCAAATCGCGCACCTTCCTTTCTTTTGCTTTGCATGCTTCGATGTGAATAGCCAGCAACGGCTATTTCCATCCTCAATAATGACCAAAACAATCGATCGACTGTATCGATCGAGAGTTGATTAGAACTTTTCGTTGATTTTAGATCGATAATCGATCGGTCCACAGTGCGTAATCGATCTGTTCTCAAGGACTCAATTACAGTGATGAATTGCGACTCATCCATTAGTTTGAAAGGGGTCACTTATATCGAATCTTTCTAGGCTGTTGATCGCATATGTCGTTAATAGTGAAATGTTTTCGCAATTACCAATTGTGAATTATGAATCGTATAAAAAACCACCTTGAGTGCTGTAGCAATAAAAATACCTGTGTGACGTCACTCTTTTGCATCCTCCTTTACACCACCATCTCCACATTTCTTTTATACTAGCATACTACTCGATTGTTTTTTTCAATTTTTGAATTTGAATAAATAATGCAAAAAATATCCGACTCGCTTTCCATATACAACATTACTTCTACAATCAATAATAATAATAAATAATTATAAATAAAAGAGAGTTCCAGCCGCAACTTCATCAGCCAAGATCTAAAAGTTAAGCATTATTGACTCTATACCACTCCACAGCATGCCCTACACCGTATCGTCAAAGAAATAGCACAATTCATCTGCAGTAAGTGGAATAGCTGTCTCGTTGCTGCTTCTATATGAAATCGTCAACTACCCATTATGTTCCTGTATACCTCGTTTTGCGCGCAAACACACAAAATACATACGATGGCTCAACCGTATTGGTATGTCGCATTTGCGACACAATTGGTGAAAAAAAATTTCCGGTTCGACTAGCAATATATCAATGGGAATCGATGGCCCGCAATCATGACGTTCCCTTGCAACGAAACGCCCCATCTTGCAAATATATTGCAAATGCAATTCATTTCACCAATATGTCCACATATGCGCAACCACTCCTTTTACGCTAAGGAGTGAATGGTCATATATAGCAGTCAAATTTCCATAACTAAGCACAAATCTTATAGGCTTTCTAACAACTTTGCAACATAACCGTTTTGCACTCTCTTCAACTTAATAGCACTTCAATTCGATCGTCCAACACAGCCATTTATCTCGCTCTACAATTATCCCACCTAATCTCTTATCCCCAATTACTTCGATAACACTGCTCTGAAATTTCCAGGGATTTCGGCATGCAATCCATGATTTTTGAATGAGATGTGTACATCATTGCATTGATGCTTCGTTGCAATGAAAGGTAGAGAGTGTTGGAGCATACGCAAAAGTGAGTTGGTTGGGCGAACTGCACTGCACATACACACACAAACGCAGCAAGAGGGGACAAAAGTTCAGGGACGCGTCACAGAAGCATGTTGCTAGACAGACAATCATGCCTCTTCTTGTGTTTATTTATTATTGTGTAATTCTGAGTGTTGTTGTTGTTGCATTGTAAAGTGATAGTCTAGAAGAGTATATATCATCAATTTTATGTCAATAAATTTGCACATACATGCTTTGATCATTTATGGACCTCCTTTAGAGATCAATTCAACAAATTCCGCTCATTTTTTTTTTTCACTTCTGAAATTCTCTTTCCAACCAATCAATAGAATAATACTCGTATCTTTCTCGAGGAAAATTTTTATAATGCAAGATTGCCCACTCCCACTGCGTGACACCTCCCGATTTAGCGGCGATTTTCGCATTATTTTCCTCTCTTTTACATAATCAAAGAGACAGACGGAAGCGATTCATGCGGTTTGGTGATTATGCGTTGTTGGAGTTTCTTTTAAAAATAGCTATAATCTCCAATATAAACATTTTCGAATCACAAATAATTTGGCACATGAACCCTGAACATTGATTATCAAGAAAAATTAATGAAAATCTGATATGCAGAAATTTCAATTTTTAAGGTGTCGAATGCTACAGCTCTCTCCTTTATTGATCAATTTTTAGCTATAATAATTAGAAGCCACCCCTCTACTTTTACTCAAACGAATAAGCACTGCTTTAATGTCTGATATAAGTGCACTTCATTAAAATAATTCCACTTCGTTCATGCCTCTTTCTTATCTACATATTTGATGATTTGGTGGCCGTTTCCAATATAATTCATTATTAATTCATTATTCCCGAAGAAAATCATCAATACTTGCGTAACTTTTTAGAGCTTATTAACATTAACTTCATACCCCCGATACTGTTACTGCAGATATTACGTTCTCCAAGAAATCGTTATAGGAAGTAGGCATATTTTTACCGATTTTCTTCAATAACCTTTGTGCGGTAAAAAGAATGAAAGGGAAAGTCGATGCGGGCTCGAACATTAGTGCGAAGAGATGAGATGGGGAACAGGTTTGTTGTATTGGCATTCCATCTCTATCTCGCCCTCGGCATCGACCCCATACACTCAATCAACCCTCAAATTCATAACGGTGCGATGCGATTTCACTCTGCAATCGTTAATCCATACCATAGTTCGTTTGATATTGCGTCATATCTATATATATTTACCTGTATCTATTTTTCTACGGTTGTAATGTGCACTATTCTGCTTAATAGTAATTCTTCTTCATTCAATCATATCACTACCTATTACCTCGTTATCTATTAACTATTACCTATACGCCATATGATTCACCTTCACCCACTAATCACTCTTGTTTATAGTCTCGAAAATGTGTTTAGCGTTGCATCGACTATAAATTTCGTAAAGCAGAGTTCAAAAACAAATCTATTGTTATATGAAGTAAAATATCCAAAAAAAAAAAAAAAAACAAAAAAAACGAAAAGAGCCATTATTCAATCGCTATTCTACTCATTTTTCTAAAGTTCCCATATGTAAAAACTGATAAATGTTATAATAAAATCATAAAAAACGTTGCATTTGTTATCATATATAATTATTCACAATAACCTTTTCTATTGCTTTTATATAACGGTCGCAGTGGAATGACTCACTAAAGTGCGCAATGAATGCACAACGCGATTTGATGTCCTTGAGAAGGCAATGCTCACTTTAAACTGTCATCTTTTCCACTGTATTTCTTCATTCAAGAGAGCTGTTTTCAGATGCTAAGAGCTGAAGAATCTATCGAACGAACCGACGCACCAAGGGAGAGTGCCATTGAGATAGAACGAGTTGAGGCAACTGAAGTTGGACCTCAATCTCCTCCCCCTCCAATATACGAAGCACCTGCCCCCTCAAGGTAAACACTTCATTCCAAACATCTCGTCGTCTCAGAGTATGAAATCAATGAACTATTGACTAATTATATATCCCATTAAATAAACACCCGACTCGTTTCCTTCCATATCCTCTGCTCTGCATCCTCGACTACCACAACAAACTACATCCCACATTGCAGAGCAATTTGAAAATCCACCAATCCTCTTTTAGTGCTTTCAATTTTCTATGGCAAGTAAATTAAAAGAAGTGTGTAGAAAAAATGAAACTCAATACTACCTCATATCAGATCGAAATTTCGTTTTTTCGGAGTATAGAGAAGACAGAGAGACGGAGAGAACAGAATCTCCACAACGATCAAATTCCGATTTATATTGTGGTGTCTACGAAATGCCGTCTTTTGCCACCTAAAAATAGCTAAACTATTTTCCACCCAATCAATGACTGCTAAGCGGAGAATTGGAGGAAGCAAAAGAAGAGGGTTTTATTGCGATTTCCCTGAATCAGGCACCAATAAATCAAGGTAAGTAACGAAAATTGAAAAATTCCAGTCCAAACGGCCAACAACAACCACAACAACAACAGCCGAAGCGCAGACGGCAAATCAATATGGCAACAAGGATTCAAATAATTCCTGATAGTCGACAGGGTCAGCTCAACACCGCCTTCCTCGCTACCGTACCAGGAGTGCTCAAAATCGCACAAATCGTATGCTACTTCTTTTACAGTATAGTTGTTGCTACAAAAAAAGAAAACATGGATCGCCTAAGGTAGTCTCCCCTTCCCCCTCTCCTCCGCTCCTCCGCCCCTTCATTCACCGCTATCGGGAGCCAAGAGGACATGATACACACTTCCAATGAACTCTAAGGTGAAGCGGTTCGTCCCATGTAGCCTTTTTTGAATGATTTCAAGAAAACGAAGCAAATGAAAAACAACGTTGAAAATGGTCATTAAAAACCCCCAAAAAAGTCGTCTAAGCATTTACCGAGATGTGAGCGAAAAGTTGGATGTTTGCCCATTCAGAATATGGAATAATGCCAACCATAAAAACACTATTGACTGGAAATATCGGAAAAACAAAATCTATCCCCTATTTAGTATATTCTCAGATATAAACTGTTGAACTTTGGCACATAAACTTTTAAAAATGTGCTCGAACTTAAATATTTATTCGAATAATAGGCTAAATTTGTATTTCCATTCCTCTAAGTCTTTAGCGCAAGCCTATTCAAAAAGGGAAATTTCAAAGTGGTCGAAGGGCCATCCTTCTTTGCGAATGAAAATAGTAGTGATTCTATCATTGCCATATTAATATCGCTGTACAGTTAATTCAGCAATATAAGAGTTGTACCACCACTATACCGTTACTGCTATAATTACAATCATACTATTAGTGCATATCATTGTATTAGCCTTGCGTAGGTAGCGTACCACAAAAATAGCACCACCATAGCTTCATCCAACTACCACTGGATCAGTTCTATGACTTTTATGGATGTAAGCATTGATCAACATCAGAGTTCCTTATAAATGAAGCTGCTCGCGAAAGTCGTTTTATATTACGGAAGGAATTTATAAAGAAAGAAGCCTCTACTTTTCACTGGGTTTGAAGGTAAAGCTTCCATTCGGGACGGAGGGGCTATCCTGTAAAGGGTATTTTTTTGCCGGCACCAATATTTAACAGAGGTACTTTCAATGGCAACATCTATCTAAACAACGCTGAACACTTTGAATATTCTCTAAATGCAGTGTAACATTCTCTCAAATATGGCTCTTCTATTTTCCTAGATGTGCAGTCAATGAATCAACTAAAAGAAGTTATTTGCACCGCACAACCAAAACAAATCATAACACTTTTATTCATCTTATCTAAACGCCTTTTCTCAGTAAATTTATCACCGATGCGATAAAGTTAAGAGAAAAGACCTAAGGGGAATGGAATCTCGATCTAAGATTCATTCAATTTTAGGTGTTATCGTTTATTTCATTTATTTTGGCGATATGCTCCGATCGCAATTCAACAACAGCCGCATGGGCAGAGCACATTTCCTTTGAGGCATTCATCGTTGTGAGTGCACTTCTACTCGGTTATGTGTGCTTCCCTCATCTAACAATTAAAGATGAACAGACTCGTGAAGGACTCATTGTCGTGGTTAGTATTCATTCATTACTTACTTTACTTTATTTACAAAATCACTTACTTCTTATGAATTACACTCATATTGATGCTTGAATTAAAGAATTTAGAGCATTTAATCACTATAATATTAGCAATGAATAAATGCATCTTAAACACTCACAATCCTCCTTGATATACACTGAAACATTAAATACTCAACATTGTTGAATTCGTAGACATTATTAAAATCAAATAAAACCTTTAGGAGCACTACTCTAAATCAATTATTATACAAATTACGCAACTCATTGAACTCCCATCATATTACAAAGCTTGTTTGCTTTTTTATTCCATTCAGAAGCAATTTAAGACTCTCAAATACAAAAAAAAACTTTCAAGAGAACGCGTCTAATTTAACCAACGAAAACATCGACTACGATGAAAATCATAAAAAGTACCAATAAAAATATATCAGATAGCAAGTACATTCGTTGTTACAAACTTGTCTCACACTTTACTACTGTCTATAGTATCTTTACTAAAGCAAAGTAACGAGAAATCATCTCGTCTTACTTGAAATATTTCCAGAACGCATTATTAGCAATCTATCAACGAGAATAAAAGCGCGCAATAAGCGTTTCTTCGGATGGAAAAAAAAAATCCACAAAAAAGGATTTCAAGGATCACAAATATACATGAGATGTAAAATAAAATACTTCCAAATTAGTCACCTTAGACGACTGTTTTCTCTTTTAAAAACAATAAACAAAAAAAAAAAACGAAATGATATATGAGAGGAATATTCCATCTATTTCGTTAACAATTTTAGTTTAGCTCAATGAATTTACTAAATATTCTAGGAGTTGCTATTCTATGGAATAAATGCACTACTTTTCTTCATTGCCATCTGGCTGATGGTACATCTATCTGCAAGTTGGGCCACATACGGTCGTGGATCAGCGATTATCGATGCGGTAAGCATCAAGAATTTTATCGCATTTAGTTATCCGAAATATCTTTTTTTTTCATTGAAAAAGCATAATCAAGTAACAAATAAATATTTGCTTCCCTGTTAACCATTGTGCAAATTTCTGACGGTGAATATGTCATCAAAAAGCTTCTCCAAAATGTGTGTATTTTCATAACATGATATAACTATTCCATCTCTCAATATAATCGATAATTTCTAGGTAAAATCACTATCAATCAAAGCCGATATATCGAATCCAAACAGATTTACGAACTCATCAATCGAATATCTCTTCTATAAACTAGAAAAATTTCAGATTCTGTGCGTTGCTCTAACAATACTATTCGCTATTGACACCGTGCAAAAGCTTCGTGCATGGCGTGGTGAGAATGCACCATCATCAAAAATCATAACAACCTCACGAGCAGGTCCCGAACGGGAACGCCACTACGATACCACTATCGAATTGCATAAAGATCAAGGACCTGAAGTCGCCTGAACTATTCCATATTCAACTACAGCATCAATCCATTTCCCTGTCCTGCCAATATTCGCCTTAAAATTCATTGCGCTCATATGAATTTTGTTGTTTTCTCTATTTTTGCCATCCAAAATTAACGCATAATATACAACTTTGCATTTGTTTTCAATAAACATCTATGAATGAAGCTATTTAATAAGAAATATCTGCTGTAAGTTGAGTACATCATCGCAGCATTTACATTATATATGTGTTTCCTCTATGTTAATTTTATTTATCACTTACTTTATGGTAAATAAAATGTTTCAGTGTCCTTTGTGTGGATTTCTTGAGGCAATCATTTCCACTCTTTCTTCTCAAAATTGCTACACCATCCCAATCATGTCGAGGTGAAACTCCTCGTCGATCTCAATCAGTACTTTGTTTATTTATTTACTTTTTGTTATGCAGAAAAATCCGTGATTTTATGGGAGAATTTTACAAACTCCAGTTAGGAGATTACGACACATTTGAACATCGATCTGTTCATAAGTGTGGTGCCTCTCGGCTTTAAGTTCATAAATTTTCAACTCTTATCCTTGCTTCTCGTTCCTCCCAATACAGGGGCCTTAACTTCCCTATAAAAATTGCTCTCTGCATAATATTCGCTTAAAATATTTGGACAGAGAGCAAGAATTCAACGTGAGACAAAGCTTTAACCAATCAGAGTATAAAATTTTGCATATAGAAAAAGGTTCACCAAAAACTTCCTACGCCTTCACAAGCACGTTACGGCAGTCACTTCAACAAACTATCAGTCAGAGCCCGCATTATTTACAGGTGCGAGTGCTACGAATCTAAAGCTGAAATTAGAAGTTTAACATATCTAATGGCAAAATTTCATCTTAGCAGTCAATCATGCCAGTCCCCCCCCCCCCCCCCCCCCCCCCCCCCCCCTCCCCCCCCTCCCTCTCCCCTCATCGATCTGCATGTAATAATAGATAAAGCAATGTGGTTTTTTAAAGTCAAAACTCATTCATGAATAAAAGGAGCGCTACCTTCATAATGAACGGATCCTTCCATGCAGTAAAGCCAATAAGTCAATAGCGAATCCAATAATGACGATAAGTGGTGAATAAACATCAAAAACCTATTCACGCAAAGCTGACAGCGATAATGGTTCACAAAATTCTGATCCTCAAACACAGATCGTACAGATGTCGTGCAACTGTCAACCCCCACTGCATATTGAGAATCGACCAAAGGTATTACTTAACGTAGACCCGACAACCATCTGTCACAATCACGCCGTGGAATGAGCTGAGGGTGACGGGTAAAAAGTAAACACTAAACGTATTGATATCCACCAACTGATCAAAAATCAAACGATGCTGCCCATAAATATGTCTGTCCCTTTTGCTGTTACTGCAAAACAAGAACGATCTCGTTTTGGATCAGATCGTTAGGTGTGACGAAAGTTGGATGGTATATGACAACGAACAGACAACTAGGAAATTGCTGAATGAGACAACCTCGCACAATAGCCGCTAAAAACCTGCCCATCACTGCAAAACAACTAAATCTCCTCTTTGATGGTCAGTCTTTAATATATTTCATTACAATTTCCTGAGAATGGGCCAAACTATTACAGCAAAATTCTACCACGAACAATTAGAACCAACCTTCGAGGAACCGCGTTAACTGCAACCCGCTTTAATCAATAGTCGAGGTCTCATTCTTCTCGATGAAAATGCAAGACCACAAATTTCAAGAATGATGGCATAAAAAAAACTGTAAAAGCTGGAAATCGGCCTGCGTTTCCGAAGTCGTTAGATTCTATGAATCCATAGGTAATAGACAACCATTTCATTCGTTCTCATGGTACTTTTTTAGACAGAAACACTTCCTGGAAGACGATATTGTTGAAAATAGCTTCCAGGAGATCCCCGATTCTTGTCATCAAAAAACGTTTACAAGAAAAATCCAAGGAATTCTTTTGAGTGACCTGAGTGGAAAAGTTGCCATCACCATGTTGACTAATGGGTCATGGTTTTAAAGCGAAACGATAGAGCTAAGCTATACCTCAATAATTTCTCTTAATATCCTCTATTTTAGCTTTGAAAGATCCACAAACAACAATAATAGAATAAAGTTATAATTTAGTCTTGTTGACGTATCAACATCATCTAGGTCAACCATGGGATTAATCAGAACCACGTTGAGGATGTTTTTTTATGAAATAGACAAAATAAAAACTTCAAACGAGCATTAATGACGGATTGAATGTGCTAAAAAATATCATAATCGCAAAGATTGGAGATCAAATCGAAAATGTCGAGTTTTAAACAAGCATAAAGTTCACACGATCTAATTGAGAGAAGCGATCTTAACGATCGGAGTCAATCGCAAAAACAATGCTGCAATTTTGGAGCTTCTTTTTCGAGGATTAAAGACCGCATATAATTTGATGTAAGCATTAAATAACCTTTTTTTTCATACAAAACAATGTAGAAACCCCTCACATACGATGAAAAAAATTTTGAGTGCAAGAAGTGGCTCATTGAGCTTAACAATTTCTGTGAACCAAAATGAATGAAGAAATACTATGGAAGCCAATTTCACTTTTTCCCTAAACAACGCAGCAATGTTCCACCGTGAGCATATTCAAGTGATTTGAATGATGTCTTAAGATGTTGAAAAAACTAGAAAATATACAAACCATGAAAAATATTAGCAACTCATTTTAGTAAAAATCTCTTAGTTCGTAAATATAAAAAATAAAAAGTGAGAGGATATAAGACGATGTCTTCGCGATTAATAAAACCCCTCAAGCATATAATTTCCTATTTTCGAATATCTCCTATTCCTATACGACAAATAAGGTTTGCGGAAAGAGTTAGAAACTAGAAAAAATATGAAAAGTTGAAAGGCAGTATAATCATTTCTTACCTTCTTTTATCCACTAATTCTTCCGACGTGTCCCAAACTGTTTCCATATTCTAAAACTAAACTTTTCAGGCAAGACATCAACAATTTCCAACTTATATTTCATAGAATGGTCAAAAGGCTGTGAAGAAGCAGAGGATTGATATCAACTAAGGCAGAGAGAGTAGGTTCTAATAAACCTCATTCTGGTCATACCCATTGTCTGGGTTTTGATATCACTAAAGCACAAAGCAATAATATGGGGAAATCTAATAGCGTTTGCTGTAAAACAGTCAGTTGGCCACCCAAAGCGGCCTTTCCCTATGTATGATGTGATCGTGGGCGAACAATAAAATTCTTATTGCTATCATGCTGCCACATTGGCTTCTCGTTTGCTGTGCCTTCCGTGCATCCTTTCGCATTCCCTTTATTCACATCTGCGTTGTCCACATATTCAACACGCAAATGGTATGTGCTTTTTGAATCTTTTATAAGGATTTTAGGAGCAGAGGGGAGCATAGTGAAATATTTTAAAAACAGGAAGGGGAGGAGGGACGAATGGAACAGCAAGGGAACATTCCCATCAAGAAAAGTTTAATGATTATCAAAAATTTAATTTGCACATTACCTCGAGATCGTGACGTGAGAAGATGATAGCATAGGTGTTAACGCCTTCTCATATTTATCTATCAGTATGCGCAATATTCCAACAATGATAATCCATTAAGCCATGACAGATGCGGAAAACAACAAATGGTACAACAATTCCATGTATCATTGCATATGAAATAACGCACGTTTTCTATATTTTTCAAATATGAGAAGGGGCATCCCATACAACTTAACGTCACAAATTAAAAGATAAAAACCCGAATTTATTTGCAGAATTTAATCATTCTTCATATTTTTTGTCGCAATTATCACCCACTTATATTCATCGTTTCCTCACAATTTTCTGTATTGCTCTTTGGAATTACTAAAGGTGATCAAATAATCAAAAAAAAAAAGTGTAGTACAGTAAAAAAGCCAACAAAATTCCTTGAAATACCAAGGAAGAGAACCCATTAACGAAATAGCAAAAACAAAGTTAAAGTACCACAAAGACCAGTTCCAAACCCTTATGGAAATGTTTGCCTCGGAGAATTACGCCACCAAAGTTGTTCGAGATACAATCGCATAATGAATACCCGTTACAACAGTAAGCCGGTGATTTTGCTGAATGTAAGGCATTCTCAATTACCGTAATTAAAGGTGAGCTGTTTATTCCAAGAACTTCGATTGTTCCAGTGTCAAAAGTCATTGGTGCAAAAAACGCAACCGATTCGCAATTTAAAAAAAAAGATTCAATATGCCCCCCTCCCCCTCTCTTCAATCAAGTTTCATCAACAACATAAAACTTATAGCCGTCTGAAATTCATTAACGAATGTCTTCTCAGATGCTTCCGAAAGATGTGATCTCCATAAAAACAGCAACATCACCTGCCACTTCCCTTCAACAATACCGATGTGAAAGTGATATTGGTTCAGTTGTTACCATCAACGATGTTACATTATATTCAACCCATTCAACTAATGCTATCGATGAACAATCATTCTTTGAATATATTTTACCAACGAGACGTGCTCGTCTTCTCAATTTGCGTTATCTCTGCAGACTTCGTGGAATTATCAAAATAACACAAATGGTTGGTTTTACTAATTCTTCATATGATATTCCATTCAAAACGGTACCTAGAATTTATGAAGCACAGAGTCTCTAGGGGCAGATACCCACTCGATTTAGTTATTACCGATCGCCTTTCCAAAAACAGACGATTCATCTCTCGCATAGAAGGGATAAGCAATTTAAAGTATGCAAAAGGTATTTCCAGAAATGAAGTATAATATAGGTGGCAAAACCTTAGTTGTTGATTTATGGTATAATATCGTAAATTTTAACATCTCATAAAGGCACCGTAATATCAGAAATAAAAACCGTAAAAAAAGAGATTTAATAAGCCTCTCACAAGAGAAATTAAACACATTTATATTTTTTTATTTTACAGCTATAAAGTATTTGATGGGGAAAGAGAAGCATAAGCTGTTGTGCCAAAAATTAACTACGGCTTTACATCATTATGCTTACCCTCTACTTGCTCAAAGAATTCCATAAATTATAATATACTACAAAACACAAAGTATAATAATGGTTAAACTTGAAGTCAAGTATTTGCAGCATTACCTACAAGATTTCAAAAAATTTTCTAATTCCTACTGAGATGAAAAATAGTAGAAATTATTACAAAAAATGCAAGTTTTATTCTATTTCAATCAAGTTGGCATCATTCCAGATAAGCGTTCTAATTGCAGCTTCTTATCTTCTCCTATATTATCTCTTGTACACAACTTCGTCAAGATTTATACTTCAATAAATATGCAGAAGAGCGAATAATATTTGCATTCGCATCACCAATGATTATATTTAATATGATGATTATTACCGCCTATACAGCCTTTCCTCATCTAACAGTTAAGAATGAGGCGGGTCGAAATGGAATGCTCTTCTTGGTTTGTTGTTCACTTAATTGCTACAAGTTCAACAGTGAGAGATTACCCACCTTCATGAGGTTCTCACAAAAATCCCACCTACCTATCTACTAATTCAAACATTGCAATAGATCATGAACAACATTTCCTTTAGTAATCTAATGCCTCATTCCCATAAAAACCCAAAACATCACAAATTTATAGCAACGAAACAACTTTAATATTTTATAATTTTGGACGTTGGTAATTAGTAATTACTAAACAAACCACTTCAGACTATCGTACATGGTAAGTAAGAAAATATGCAAACCACGTTATAAAATAGCGCATCATTAAGTTAACACTAAACTATAACACATCTTTATTTATTCTTGTTGTTCTAACAACAAAAATGGCTTCAAACGGTTTATACAGTAATATGGCCTATAGGCATAACTTCAACAATATCGCCCCCTCCCCCTCAATATAACAAGTTTCCCTATTCAGGCTTCTAAGCTATCGAAAGAATTATTAAGAAAAATGAAAGTACAAAGTTCTTTGGTAGCAGCAATGGACTAAGACATGCGTCTCATTAAGGTTTAAATCAGCAATATCTCAACAATCATTTGAACAAGCAATCAATCTCCAGAAAGAAAATAATTCATATTTTATTAGCAAGTTTCTATCGGTTTATTCGCCTTCATCCACCTGGTAAAACTATTGTCTTTCATCAACGATGAGACAATATTTCAGGAAATCATGAACGGTATTCCCTCTTGTGCTCTTTTAATTTCTATCATCCCAGTGCGAGTGGCCCACTTCATCACTGGCAACTTCTGCATCGAAGCAATACTCCTGCTCTCTACAGTGGAATTCCCATTGACACTCGCTTATTTATGCGATTTGGTAATTTATATCCCTATTAAGAAAACTATTGAAAATATATTTTCGTTTCTCTGAATGCCCAATTTTATGAACAACTTCTTGATTACTGATCGCCGCAATGAAGAGGCAAAACTACCTTTATATTAAAATCTAAGAGAACCAACAGGTAGTCCACAATGAATTAACTATGCAAGCAATCACCAGTTCAACTAGACCTGATAAGTTGATACAATCTCAGCAATAAGTAATACCACCTGAAAGCTCCCATGGTACATCAATGATAAGGCACCTGCTCAAACCGGAAGGTAGTGAGGTGCAAAGCTTGTCAGCTGGCGTTATTTTCATTCAGCATCAAACAACAACAATCACTTAATTCTGAGTTAAGTTAAAGCTAGGTTTAATATAAAACATCAACAATTTCACAACCCCACTAAGCAATAAGGAAAGAGCGTGAATGCTCAAGAAAGGATTCCCACTTGCAACACAACTTATACTTCTATTTACATGCTGTGTGGGTATATGCGAAGGGATCCTTAAACTCTAGTGAAGCCTAGATGAAGTGTTCGGCATGTGGTTACCTGTAGATACATCTCCACTACCTTATCAAAGACTCATCTAAAACCATGACGGGAATACAATGCATTCCCTCAATGCCATTTCCATCATTGGAGTACAATAACACCCCCAATTATTAAAAGTTCCGCCTGTCCATGAAAAAAAAAGTTGAAAAATATATTTGTGCATGCAAAGTATCATATATTCATACACCCCCTTTCTTCTACCCAAAAAAATCACGGCTCAATCGTAACCTATGTAATGGACATTTTCGCTATAGCCGTAAAAGTCTCGTTTTACAATCTTACAATGCTAGTTGCTTGCAATGGTATTTGCGCCCTTTGTGCTTCCAATAACTACAGTAACATTCATGATATTGCCCCTAGTGTTTCAGATTTCCTCCATTCAGTATCATATTTCAACGTCTCTAAAATTACATAGACTATTCATATTTTATTTGCTTGTCCTGAAATTCCGCTAACTATACACGTGGTACCTTACGGTCAAGTTTACAAACTACAAATACAGTGCTGCATAACAGCAAAGCACAATGTAGAAAAATGCAGTTCCAAATTTAATTTCCAACAGTAAATTAGATCTAAAATCGTTAGGCAGGTGGTGATTATTCAAAAACGATGAAATCACCTTATTTTGCAGGTTTTCCTCCTCAACGAATGGACTCTCATCACACGCATAAGGAACGCAAAACGAATGAATGAACCACACGCATCGCAAACAACCACCCTATCCGTATGCAACAATACGATCGACAAATTACATGAACTATCAGAAGCGTTTAAAAACTAATGTTCTATGTAGATCATCAAATTGCATGGATATCCAACAGGTTTGAAGAAACAAGCTCTTTAATCATGCTCCTGTTTCTTGTTGCAAGATGATTCCCTGTCAGCTATTTCTCTTGGGAAAATTTAAGGTTACTGTCGGAGAAAGTCGGCTCTTTCAGCTTATCCTGGAGACTGTGCCAGTTTGTCTTTTCACTTCTTGTAGATTTTACTCCTCTTATCCCTTTCCCCGCTCCAGTAAAAGTCACTTTCGCAGCTTTCTTTTAAAGCAACATAGTTTGTAGACGAGGTACTTAAGTTGAGACTCCGATTAATTAAAATAATATCTGCTTTACGCCGATATGAACCTTTTTAACGGGAGACGTTACTCATACCCGACTCAATGCACATGCAATTTTCCATTGCAATTCATACCCTTACAAACACAAATAATTCTCACCGAAACAGATAGAAGCATTGCCATTCGGTTTTCCCAGCATTAATCGACCACATGAAATTGACATAATCTCACCCAATATCCATTTATATTTCACAAACTAAAACCAATAGCGATACTAAGCTATCCCATTATGATTAGTCAACGACACATATGTATCTTCAATCTCGAATGCTCATTAATCGACCACATGAAATTGACATAATCTCACCCAATATCCATTTATATTTCACAAACTAAAACCAATAGCGATACTAAGCTATCCCATTATGATTAGTCAACGACACATATGTATCTTCAATCTCGAATGCCATTCCTTGTTTTCGATCCCTGTTTTAGAAGGCGCATTATAATATCTATCTATGCGTTCATTAGTGCAATTCTCGATTTTTTCATGCTCCTCTCCCTACAGCGTCTCTTTAGCGACATATGTATTTCGAGTAGATAATAAATGTGGAAACCTGCTAGTCTCATTTCCCTTAATATCAAAATCTCAGCGAAATTCTTCATACAATCTAACATAAAGCTAAAATTAAGCTTAAATAAACGCTTATGGAAACAAGAAAATCGAATATGCCAATAAATAAATTAAAACAAACAAAATTAATGAAAAGCAGACACACAAGAATGTAAGCACAAAGCAGCAATACAAAAAAAAATCTAATGCCTTCTAAAATTGCACATTTTCAATTAAAATAAAATACACATATTCTCTTTTATAATCATACTCTCATTTTTTTGAATATGTAACTATCAGCTGTTAATAAAATAAAAGAATAGTTGTGTTCACTTGAAGCATCGAATTCACTTAACGAATGAAGTACGCATACCACATATCATCCTACCGATCTCCACAACGCTATGAAGTTGGTGGAGATAATGTGTGTAGCTCGTTTGAGAATGGTGAGGACTGTAAGGTGGATGGGAAATGCAAGTTTGTGGTTGATATAGACATAAAAAAATGCGCTGTTACCACGTATTTCGAACTGCCTCCTCCCATAACTTCCGAAGTGAGGTGACGTCATTCAAAATGGAGTGAACTTTTGATTTTTAAATACTTTAAATCAAGACAACAAAACGCAAGTCGCTATTAAGTTCAGTCATCATCACAGTCACCAGTATCGCCGAGAATATATTTACGAAAATACTCAAAGTTTGCAAAGTTTGATGGGGGGGGGGAGGGGGGGAGGCTATAAATAGCAAATTTACAAACACTGCAAGGTGGGCAGTCGACTTCAAAAGTCCTCCAACAAATAAACTGCCAGTATTAAAAAGAAAAACTCTTCTATGGCAGTTTCCCCCTCCCCTCTTCCCCTCCTTTCCAAACAAACAAAAGAAAAAAAAAAACTAGTAAAAATGCTCGACAGCAATATGAAACGAGATCTGTGAACGCAGAACACTGCTTCTTGATTGACTACCTTCCATCTGACAACATTACAACACTATCCGTTCAAGAATTATTACCCTAATGTTGCCGGTAAGCAATTAAGAACTGCTTTTGTGCATCATACGGTTTTGGGTAGTGTTAACTTCAATTCCCATCCACATTATAAAATAACATGAACCAAAATAGTAATTTGCTAACAACGACAAATGGGCCCTTAATAAGATAAACATTAAATAAGACTGGCCGTGCTAATAACACGAATTGTATCACATAATATCATTGCCCATCCCGTTGTGACTAAAAATATGACCTTCTACTTACACATTCAATTTAATGCTTCTATCGTCAAGTGCAATACTTTATTAAGCATTGTGCTATTAACGAGAATAACTCCACAACCACAACAAATAAAATAACCAATGAGCATAGATAAAGCTGAAAAAAGACACTCACCTTAAGTTTCATGAGTTGCCCTTTCTCTAGAGCATAGTTGAAGGGTCCCTTTTTGAATCGAGCTTTTTCTTTTATTATCTGAAAAAGAAGCAAAATCATAATTTAGTTTAATATGTAACAAGACCAGCATCCATCACAGCTTCTTTGTTTTAATAAAATTGGTGATCGCATTATGCAAAATGAACAACATCAGACAAGAGTCTATTGCTCTTCAATCCTTTTTTTAAAATACAATCCTGCATGTTCATAAGTGATTGCAGCTTTCTCTACGCTTAAATTTTTCAACAAAAAACAAGAACAGTCTAACGGGTACATATTTATGAATATGCATGGTAAATATTAAAAAAATATGGTAAAATTGGATGAAAAACATAAAAAAACAGAACGAGATAGTGCCAATGGATTACATCAACAATGATCGATTAGAGAGATAGTATGGAAAATGGGCAAGTGTACGAAAGCGATGCATTTCAATGGCAAACTATATTTAGGCTTCAAATATTCAAATCAACGACAGCTCTCAACATGAGAATCAATTAATCAACGCAAAAAAAAACAACTCATACTCACTTTTATAATTTTAAAATTATTTATTACTGCTCTTAATTAGGCAATCTTTAATCCAACTTTGCCCTTGTTGATCTATTGCATACGATATGACAGATATATAAATATATTAGTACGGTATAGATTATGTAACTTTTATAAATTGAGAATGGTTAATTGGCGGATTTTTCTTCATTATGTGAAACATTTATAAAACCACCATCCATTCCGCGAAAATTGTTAAAGCAACTCACATGATCAATATCTTCATCTGTGTAGTTGTAGTTGACAGCCTTCTTTATGTCGGCTTCCTTCTTTTCAACCTGATCGATGGTAATTAACGGCAACTTCTGAAGAAGTTCCCTACTCATTACCTATGGTCGTAGCAACTCACAAAAAAACGCATTTCTATTTACCCAATAATTTTTTTTTTTAAAGGAATAGGCAACCGATACGGCTATAGTTCATAGATTGAGAAGAAAATCCACTGATGGGCAATCACCCAAAAGGAATGGATCGACAAACACTTCACCGGAAAAGAACGCGCTTGATAATCGGACATACAACTCCACGCAAAAAGAACGCCTGCATAATTGTAACTTCACCCCTAGCTCATCTTCCCAACTTTCTGAGGAGGCCAGCTGCAACCTTAGCTGACGACCATGTGGATGGTCACTGCCTAACGAGGAATCTGCAGTTCAGATACGTGATTTGTGACCTCAAATTGGCGATGTTCAATCTCGATGCAGAAGAAGGGCATTCGTGTAAACAATCGAGCAAACAAACTGCACCATGCACAATAAAGGTATAGCACATTTTAACGGCATAATGAGATACGACTTTAGATGTTTGTCACGACTATATAACATTTACAGTAGCGATCCTACGATGCACCATTAGTGGTATATTTCTCCTGAGTGAATTGTTGGCGTAACAGTTTTTTAGTTTTCTAGTTTCGAACTTTTTTACACTCTTGTGATCTCAATTAGAAACTGGATCGTCCTCTCTCCTCTCCTGATTGTCAGGCCCCTTTACGTAACAAAGTGGGGCAAACAATAAGTGTGCATAGATGAACTCGCAAAAGAGCATACTACATTACTGCACAATAGATGTTAGACGGTGCACGAAGGATAACGAGAATCGAACCCTAAGTGCAAGAGCCTACGGCACCCACAGGGATTTTGTGCTTTTAGATATACCAAATTTGCCACTGAATTAAGTAATTCATTAGGAATAATCAGCATTTTAGAAAACGCTGCCAAATTTCAGCAAACCACTAAATCGATTGAAGGAAAATTTAAAAAGGTTATAAAAAGACAGATTCAAAGACTATTCTTTAGAGTCGAATTCAATTGGTATTCTTAAAAATACGGGTGAATTGATTACAGTAAACGAATTCAACAATTTAAATAGACAGATAAACGGACCAAAAGATTCATGCAGTTTGTTTTTGCGAAGTAAAAAAAAACATAAAAAAGATGGATGATTTAAACTTACAGCAGTTTTCATAGCGTCGCGCCACTTCATGAACTCATGGTCGGTGAACGGTGAATTGGAGACGAATTCGAGGCGGTAAACGCGTTCATCCTTGCCATGCTTCAACTTCAAGCCTTTGTTCGTGCGCGTTGTCTCCAACTGATAGACTTTTGCTGTTTCAACAACGTCCAATACTTGTGCTGCCTTCAAATATCGAATTCAAATTTGAAAAAAAAAAAAAAAGAGCAATGATTTTAGAAGAAAAGTAATTGTTTCTTCCGAAGCAATCCCCAACTCATAAGATTATGATAAAAGAGGTTGATTTACGCCATTAGTAACAAGAAATTTCGCAATAATTCAGTGATGAATACCTTGAAAATTCGGACACTCATATCATACTTACACCCTTGGCACATCGGCCAAACCCGTTCCCTACACTCATCGTTGCCTCCATCTGTCAGCAATTTAACATCCCCTCTCCATTCATCCTTGCCATGCTTCAACTTCAAGCCTTTGTTCGTGCGCGTTGTCTCCAGCTGATGGACTTTTGCTGTTTCAACAATGTTCAATACTTGTGTATTCATCGTCGCCTCCATCTGTCAGCAATCTAACATCCCTTCTCCTACTGAACAAATAAATTACACGAATCAAGTCACAGCTTTCTCTAATTGTTGAGAAGCGTCATATGGTTCGATAGTCGTAAAACTTGATGGCATAGACCAGTGTGCGTCTAATAAATATATAAAGAGTGGAAATATAGCCACGCACTTACTCGATATACACTTCGGCCCTCCTTATTTTTGCCTATGCCGATCCTAACGAAGCAACCGACAACTGTCTTCGTAAAGAAGGGTGCATGCACGAACTTCGCCAACTTATAGCGTGACAGACGTATACGTTGAATATCCGCCAAGCAATCAACCTAAAATGAACATTAGCTTCTAAGCATTTATCTTGTCTCTCATACCAATTCAGCAACAAAATTTAAAGGTCACCCGAAATGATCTGCAAATGATAGGAAACACTGAAACCCTTTCCTCCTTTCCAGCCTTCTTCCTCCAAAAAATAAATAAACAAACTGGGTTCGCAGAGCTTCGTACAGCACCCTGAATAAACATATTTTCGTGCGTTATGGTTCTTCAAATTCCATTAATTATTTACTTCCTTATATTTTTATTTTTTGGCGGTTATTTCTAAGGATTGCCTACGAAATTCTGACCGGGTTTCTCCGATTTTTGAAAGCTGACAGGGAGGACTGCCTACGAACGACTGAGGACCAGCATTTTTGAATTAGTCCAGTGCCCGAATCAAAACTTTAATATCTACCAACTTATATTTCAGATCATTGTGGTGAGTTGACTCTATTAACGCTCTGTTTTAACACATTAAATCAAAACTCTTTTTGCACAGATAACCTATGCTCGTCACCGTTCAAAATACTTCCATATCTCGTTAATGAAACTACCCATTATTAACGATAATCAGCATTAATCTTCCTGCATTTACTGATGAAGAAATGTCAGTAGGTCCAAATATTATCGTTCGCACTTAAAGCACGGAGGTAGTTCATGGAAGAAGGAAATAAAAAGATGAGAAATAATAATTGGTTCTATTAAAACTCACTCTTTAGAGTCTAATAAGTACTTATTAAAGCTCTACTAAGAAAATATCTATTCAACTCATCAGTAACAACAACAGTAGTTATGCTAAATACTTCAAGCAAACTTCTCTTATGTTATTTTAAGATTCTGTTTGCTGCACACTGCTCCCAATTAATAACCCTTTCTCAAGAGTACCTGCTCAAAAAAAGAGGGTAGATTGACATACTGTCTCACTGGCATGGAAAATAGCAACAGCACTTACTTCACGTTTCTTTTCTGGAGAGACACTGCGCGATCGACTTCTGCTTGAACTTCGGCTTGAAGAACGACTTGAAGTGCGGCTTGATGAGCTCGAGCTTTTTTCATTGTCGTCATCACTATCGTCTTTGCCAAACACCTCATCAATGTCTAACTCTGATTTTCGTGATTCAGCTTTCTTCTTCTGCTCAGCTGTAAATAAATTTGTCTTCCACATTTTACCAACAAAAAATATGTAAAATATATCGTAAATAAAAAGAGAATGAAAGATTTGAAAAACTGCGACCGATTTGGCGTGACGAAGGCGCCCCAGTGGGGAAAAGAACTCGTTTACTACGAGTAACAACGAACGCCACACGACGATAAGTAGCGAAAACACAACACCGATTAGCAGGCAAGATCGCTGCCTATTTATATCTTCGGCTACGGCCCCGAAGGCACGGGGGGGGTATCATATCAAGATCAAACCAGTGCCAGCATACAACCTATTACAAAAATGCAGATCACCACTATACTGCAATCATTTGATCACAATAGATCACTCGTTAACAAAAATCTTATCTATTAAAGGATAAAACATAAGCAACACTTCATTTCTCTATATCGCCCCTCCGCCCCTAACCTTTACCTGTAATTCATTTCTCTGAGAAAATGCTTAAATATAGTTTATTTTTTGTTATATCTGCAGTGCTGAGACGACCATCCGCTTGCTGCCCGCACTACAACCTTAATCTCAACTGTTCTCCGAAAACAACAAAACACATTTCAGGACGTCCAATATGTGTGTCAAAATAACAAGAATCAAAGGATAAACCTTCTCGTTTCTCACGACGCTTATTCAATAAATCGGCCATCGCCGACTTGTGCTTCTGCTTTTTCTGTATTTCTGAAGGATGCTGATATTCATCGAAAACATCCTCATGCTCCTCCTTCTCTTCTGTTTCCCATTTTGGTGATGCCGGCGGTGGAGACTTTTCTATAAATAATTCATTGCAATTAAAGCATACAAAGAAACAAAATCAGAGGAGAGGTTTAACATGAATGCAGGACGTGAATGTATTATGCCCCGCAAGAGCATAAACACTTCCTAGACATGACAAAATCGCCATAACATAAACAGAAATGGAAAAAATGAAAATTCCTGTTCGGTAGATGCGGCTTCCGAATCCATGTAGCATTAGAAACCGGGCATCTCAATGAATAAATAAATATACGAATGAATAATACCTGCAGTTAATGAAACAATAAAATATAACAACTGTAGTATTTTGTCCTTCACCTCCTTATATCTGTCAATTTCTTCAGCGAATAAAGCAAAAGCCTGCGATATGTGAGCAAAAAGAACTACAAACATCCAACCACAATGCCTCCACACACTTTAACTTAGACTCGAAAAAAACAATACTTCGGTTTAGAGAGGCGCCAATTAGAATCGATTTTGAGTATCTTCCCCCTCCTTTACGTTCATTTGCGCTACTTCAACTACGAGGGTGCCAGCCAAAAATCTTGCGATTTTCACAAAGTAATCAACAAAAGACTGATAAACAAACAAAATGTAAATAAAAATTTCGTTGTAAGCATCTGGAGAAAACCCGCAAAAGTATCTGTGTACAAATGTTATGAAACTGGTACGATAAGTGAAAAACAGTCAACAAGCATCACCTTTGTTTTAGAATTCCCTCAAAAATTTCTTACTAGAACTGCACTCACAAATTCAACGCCTCTAATTATTGACTAAAAATTAGTGGTTGAAATTTCGATAAAAAGCTTTGCAATTTCATGAAAACTGGGGGAAGATATGACTGCAAGTGAATATAGTGCAAAAATTTTCTCGAAGAAATTCCTTTAGACAATTTGATAGAAAGAAGAAGGTGGGCTAATGGGTGGAGGAAATAAGTAAGAATCTAGCTGATAGAAAGCTAGCAATTACAAAGAAACAACCTTTCTCTTCCTCATCTCCTTCGTGTTCCGAATGCTTCGGTGTATGTTCCTCCCCTTCGTCACTTTCCTCGATCTTCTTTTTAGCTATAAACAATGAATGTATAATATTTGATAATATTCGACGAACTAATATGGGAAACTCACAGATAATTAAGTAAGCAAATCCAAGTTAGGAATAAAATTAAATGGTAAAACTAATGAAAAAGGGAGCAAATTTCAACCACCTAATCTCAACTTTACTAAGAAAATCAGCTTGGGAATAAGAGAAAAACAATGCATAAAAAGAAGATAAAAACTTCGGGGAAACAAATTACTCCAAAGAAACTACAAAATATATTCTTCAAAAATTCGTTTTAAACCCTTCAAAACAATTTTCAAAAAGTTATATTTTTCTGCGCACTCTTTGTGGAAATCATTGAAATATAGTGAGTCCCGTAATAAACAACAGTTATGCTCATCGAAACGATTTGTGAGACTCAGCAATGGCTAAAGCTGTCTCATTGGAAATTTTTTACTAACACTGAATTTTTTCAAGCACGACTGCACAAGTATACAAACAGATACCAGATTCTTTTTCGCGTTTGCTATCCTTTTCTTTCCTCTTCTTTTTCCTCTCGCTCCTGTCCTTGTGAGAAGAACCCTCCACATCGCCTCCTTTCTTTGCCTTGATTTTTTTCTGGATGGCGTGCCTAAAACTCATCGTCCCGTCATCATTCAATATCAAAATAATAAAAAAAAAAACATATGAAAGGTTCTACAATCAAAGCGATAAAAGAAAACAATAAAAGCAAAGAAAGTTAATGTAAGATCGACATGCCAAAAATGAGACCCATTTCAGTGAACAAATCAATACAACAGCACATCTCACAAGATGCTAATACAACAATCTGGACACTTTGTAGATCTCATAAATCAAAAATTTACCGCGCCCGTAAAATTTCTCGTTGTTCGACTCGCTTGAAAATTTCAGCCTCTCTGTCCTTTTCAGTCATTTCTTCCAATCGCTTTCGATCCTCTTCATCCAAAAACATATCGTCATCGTATTCATCTACATCCGATTTCTGAAAATATAATCACCATACTACGCAAACAATGAATTCGAAAACAGACAAAAATGTTCGCTTTGCAAATATAAACACCTTTAAAAACTTTTAAAGCACCAATGAACTTCGTCTCATTCCAACTATTACAGAACCAACATTTGCCGATAATCGCGATTCGATTAAGTTAATACCCTTCAGAAATGGATAGGTAACTTGTGATATCACCAAAGCATAACATCCAATTGAAGTAGGGTGCTCAATTTTGTCTTTCAACATGAATTCAAGGTCATTTCACTATTAAATGTTGCTGAATATCCATTCTTGTGTAAATTTCACGTAGATATTATATTCTTTGATTTATTCTCACATAAAACGAAGTCGAAATTAATATTTACTCACTTGAAACAAATAGACGCCATTCGTTCATAATAAATAATAACGACATCAAAATTGGTACAATTACATCATAGTAAATCGACATTACACTACCGAAATGGTTGATAACCACAAAAATAGTCATAAGTATGGAATATCAAATCACTGTGAAACCAACCTTATTGCTGTCACTGCTATTCGCACTGTCATCACTTCCGTGTTTCGCCCTCTTCTTTCCGCGTCTTCCTGCCTTCTCCTTCCTTCGTTTTCGGCCTGATGCTTCCCCTCCTTCTGATCCCGAATCATCATCCGAAGTACCTGAGGCAAACACTATGTGAGATGAGGCCATCAAATACACCGTGAATCCGGATGGTAACATACACCGAATGTTCGTGGCAAATTACATCATGAATATGCAGCTTATAAACCGGCATCCTTCTATCTGCAAGCCTCGATATTTTCTAGCTTCGATCTTAAAATGAGTGAGTGCGTCAGAGGATCCACTGAGGTCGGAGAACGCTGGTATCTTGCTACTGCACTAATCCTCAATGAATTATTCGAAACGGAGATGCTAAGAACTAATAATATGTGCCGAAACTAAATCAACTCCTTTCATAGCTAAAACTAACGCACTGCTGCGAGGTAATCCATCAAGAACGATGCCTATACAAAGATCTACCATAACCATAATGAGCTATACAAGAAAATGTTCACAGAAACTGGCGACTCTGCAATTCACGATTATGGAAGTGAAGGAGGAGAGGATGCAAGGTGGAATGGGACGTGAGAATGATAAAATGCTTTAAAAAAACTTCAACAGGATGCCGAGATATTATTTGAGTAAACCATTTTTCTCTAACGGTCTAGCATCGACCGGTTAAAATAAAAGAAGTCACCCAAAAATTAAAATCATTATTACCGTTGATAAATAAGAAGATAAAAAGTCACTCTGTTCACTTTGTTCGTTTTTTCAGCTGTTTTTCTCCAACTACGAAAAACTAACAAAATGGTCATAAGTGAGTAATTTAAATGCAGAATTAAGCAACCCCCCCCCCCTCTCCGGTAAAAAACATCGAAACAACTAAAACATTATGGTACGATGATGGAAATACACGCGCGCATCTCTATTCGTAAGCGAAAGCGCTATGCAGAATAGTGGCGCACCATGGGGCACGTCACTGAATGTAACGCCGTGCTCACTCTGGATTGCGCGCATATACTGCAGCAACCGCATTACGATGCTAACATCTGTTCTGTGCATTGGCCACACACCCTATGCCATAAGCCGTAGAAAAATGTGTTCAATCGAGAAATGATGCATAGATTGGTTTCAGTTTCCTTGCGAGTTCTTTTAGGGATCTCTATGAAGACCGAGTAAAGGTGACCTTTGCTACGTCGATCACTGTTGAATTAGGAATATCCACTAACCGCTTTCTATGACCTTCTTGCTCTGCGTTGCCGAACGGCTCGGCCTTCTGGTGCCCTTCTTTTTACTCTTCTTTCTGCCATCGCCTTCCGATTCCGACTCACTTGTGCGTGCTTTTGAACGCTGAAAGGATACAGCCAATAAATACCACTATATTCTTTCGCATTTTACAATTAACACAAAAAACCTATTATAATCTACATAGCATAAGGAAGTAGACATAAGGAAATGGAACAACAATTATCTCAACAAGATGGCCACTTTCCACAATTGAGGATGATGTGGCACTTACAAGCACCACCTTGGGCTTCTCAAAGTGAATGGCCGCTTGTATGCAACGTTCCTAAATAAAAACTCCAAACATTTTTTTTTTTATTCAAAAAAGGTCCGTCAGTCAACGATAGAGAAACAACAACATACGCATAACCACTTTGTTACCCTCTAACCTCTTTCCACAGCACAACAAAAGAGATCAAAACATCACTTTAATAGTGGGATCACTGCAAAGTTTTGAGTAACTACGCCTCCTTTTAGAGAGATCTGCCATATTCTGAAAAAATAGCAGTCGACTACCCTTTGGAATTTCATGATTCCTCCAACCCTTCAAGCATAGAAACAGTAGACAATGTAGGTCTGAAGCACGAATTTCCTTCAAAAAAGTAGAAAAAATTACCCATATTATCATTAAATTTCTTTCCTCAGATCCTAATCTTTACTTCTGGGCTCCAGACGACGGCTTCACGCCAAGATGACGTTGAAGCACTTCCACACACTCCAGCCCCTTCCAAGACTCAAGTCCGCTATGGCCGCACTTTGCACTGAGGTAGTTTTGTGGGTGGATTCCATAGTTCGACGTTACCCCCACCAAATTTTGCTTGACACACACGGATCGAGACAACCTGAAATGTGAAAAAATAAAAGCCTACCTCAGGCTTTTGGTCGCTTTCGTTGTCTGAACCCGATTCATGACGTTTCTGGTCACGATCTGAACCATCTGAACTCGAATCTGATGAAGCTATTCGTTTGCTCATCAAAGCTTGCCTGATATAATCCACAAGTCTGCAATAAGTATAAATTTTTCATAACTTTTTTTTTCTCTCATTAATAAAAATTATCGTGAGCTTTCAACTAAAAAGAAACAGCATTAATAAAAGAATTTTTTTTTTTAAACAGTGAAATTCAACAATTTCGGTTGGCAATCAAATTGCATTTGTTCAATATTACAACGGCATTTAGTTGAGCGTAAACGAAAGGGATTTTTCAATCTATTTAGCATTGACTTCTGCAAACTCACAGCTAAGAGTGCAGAATGTTTCTACATAGTTGAGTGATTTCGGCGGAAGTCGGAATCACAAACGGGATCGGGTTTCAGATTTTAGATTCGCTAGGACGGAAAAATTTGTCGCCCACATATTGAAATACATATGCACAACCTAATATAAGAACGACGATGAATGGAACACCGATCGAAGTGCAGAATGCTTTGTGCGGTAGAGAAGAAGCTCAATAACGATGAGGTGGAACGTGATTAATGGACATGATCGCAAAAAGAAAACGTAGCTTAGGTCAAAAAAGATTAAATATCGCCTAAAAATGCTCATTTAAACTCGCTAAAAATAGAAAAAGTTTATAGAGAATGTTATCCGCTTACACAAGGCTTACTCCTATGGTATCTTTTTTCGTGAAGAAATCCCTCATACACCTTTAGATTTTCCTGAAATAAGCATTTAGGTATGCATGAATAATCAAGAAATCAATCGAGTGTACGAGGGATGACGTTTTAACGTTGAACACACTGAGTGCTGAATATGCTTGAATTTTGTGTGGCGCAATTTCGATGGCAATCATGTAAGTGATGCAATCTACATCCATCTAGCTAATTCAACAAACATAATAAAAGCTGAAGTGAAATGCACAAGAAATCACTCACGAACGTTAATACAAGAATTTCCAAAACTACACAAATACCGATCAAGGATCACAGTAATTTCCCATTCTTTCTGCTTCCAATTAAATATGCCTTATTTCCGGTTATTTCTATGAGTAATAATAATAACGGTAACAATCTAGTGATATAGAGGAACAACATGAGTATAATATGGCAGAACCACTTATTCCAATATTTAGGGAATAATCCCACTTTTAGAGATTGGATATTCATTCCCCACGGCTTGTGATTTTCTCCTATATAATCGGTATATCACTACTATCACAGAAATATTATATAGCATGCACTTTATAGAAGAAGGTAACGTCGTATATTTCATCGTTATAGATTGAATGAATTAGATTATAGTTAATGCATAGAAAGTGAGCAATAAGACATATTCTTATAATATAAACAACTCCGAGGTTTTATTTCCATTGAAAAAGGGGGAACATTGAAGCAAAAAAAAGATCGTGAAAGCGGATCGAGGTTCAACAAAAAATGTACCTTCGTCAACCTAACCTATATGTAAAATAAAACAAAGTAACCATCATAGGTTAGAAAAAACCTCTTTTATAAGCACATCAACACTCTCTTCTGCATACATAATCGATTGAACAACGAAGGTAGCAAATATTATCTATGTGCAATGAAAATTTCGAATCTCTATCTTTTATCTCTCTCTCTCAAAAAAAAAATTATTCACATAACCTAAAACTTTTCACCTGATCAAAAAATGGTTTTTAGCTGTAGAACCAGACATGTAACACTTGTGAAAATCCCATATGAGTCTAAACGGTGGAAAAAACGCCACCCTATAAATGTATTTTTGGGAAACAATCATAATGCTACACAATTTTTGATTGTGCCAGATGTTTGAGAGATCCCCCTCATTTTAGCAGTTTTCTTTGTCCATCTTATTTGAAGCACCTTCTTGATGAACTCTATGAGAAGATAGTCTTATCGAAAAATGAGACTATGTCACTTACAGGCAGCCGCTCTTGACTGACGCTACTGAAGTTGAAATGGGTGGAGGAGAAGGTCAGTGGAATCCATCTGGGAAGAATAACTTCACAAGTCTCTAACACTACGGATAGACACATGGAAACGTAACTGCGTCAAAACAAAACGTTCGCTAGCAACATCCCGTTCTTTGTTCGTTGATAACGGTGGAGCCCTATCACAAGTACGAATAGATAACCTCATTGGCATACCAGTTAGCGCAACAGGGATTTTTCTTGTGATTGTATCAGTGCGTCTAATAAAATCTACAGGTATCTAAAACTTTAAGTTTTGTAAACCACAATAAAACCGGATATTGCTGAAACGTGGCTGTCACCTTCAAAACCTGATTCAGCCATTTCAGTAGGCAGACGCTATCGAATATCTCGCTATGATCGCAAAACACAAAAGAATGATAGAAACGGTGGAGTAGCCGTACCCGTAAATGGGTATATAAATGTTGCTAGGATCGTTGCTACCCCCGGATGGTTTAGTTGTGAATTGCCATGTCTAAATATTATTACCAATAAAACTTTTCGTCTGATTTCTCTCTATCGAGTATCTGATATTTGAATCTCTGATCGTGGAAAATTGTTCAAATTTGATTTGCAAATTGTGAGTAGTGAACTATGTAACAACAAAAACCTAGTGGATCATGCAATACAGTTTACTGTCAACATATTTGTAAAATGTTTCAGTGTTTCTGCCTCATATCATACATGCCTCTCTCAATTTCCAACAAGTTTCATGCATTGGATTCACTAATGCTCTAAACATTTACAAAAACATGTCTAATCCATCCGCTTAATGTCGTTAAAAGTGTTATAATGGATTCTCGTATTCAAATTTACCAGCACCTGCAAGGTGATAGCGATATACCTATGCAAATGCAGAACGTATCATGAGGGATTTGAATAAAACATTAGAAACTGATGAGTGGCACCCTTTACAGCTTGTAAAATTATGAAAACTACTTTTCTATACTTTTTCGTTCAAGTAAGAAATTTTTTATTAAAATCATCTCCTTGCTGCAGTATTTTTTTGGGGGATTTTTTTTTCTTTTTTGCACTTGGAAGTGTGAACAGCTGAAGAACACTTTATTTCAATTCATTCATGCCTTATTATAAACAACAAGAGGAATAGAAGGTTTGAATCTTCTACAGTGATTTTTTTCTTACCGATATTATAGGAATGCATGTTAATCAGACAATACCGGTTATTTGCTCACCTGTACAGGCTGATCCTGATCTACATGCAAGCTTTCACGGCTATATTTGAGGCTTCAGCAAAATGATAGTCATCAGATGCGGTTTTGTTAGCGTAGCTGCTTAAGCTTTTATCGTTAATGCATGCGCTTTTTACTACTTTAGAACGTACTGCGATTCATTTCAAATGTCCCATACTTGTTATTCCCCTTTCCTTCCCCAGCTAAAATCTCTACTTCCCAGCTCCCTCTCCAAAACATTTCTAGTAAATATTATTTTATCACGACAAACCTTTCTTTCAGTTATTTCCTTATAAAGGAATATATTCCTATCACTGCTTTTTATAATGCATCGCTATATTCACTATAATTGATTAATTTTATTCAGTCGGACAATTCAAGCAGTAAATGAACACTTCCGTTGACTCAATCAGCCTTTTGCATCCTTTTAGCCCATGCTTCTTCCAATTTTGTAATGGCAGGGTCCACGTAATAAACGTACATCTTTGCCGCACCAAACGTTTGTGGCAGAGATAAATAGAGAAGGAAAATCACCTGAAAACGGTACATCACAACGACACTGAAGGGAGTCGACAGTCGTTATATATGACTGCTTTGTTTTGATATCTTAGTAGTGCATCGTCGAGCTAACCCATACTAGAGATCTTAGATATGGATTGAGACCTGAAGCTAAAGCTAAAGCTCGTGCTTGCGAATGGCCCTCACTTCAATGCTGAGTTTCCAATTGTGTCTTGTTGTTTTTTTCCTCCTTCAGTCACAGTAAGTACTTTTCCATTTAATCGAATCACTTTTAATCACAGAAATCGAATCAGACTGTTAATCGAATCATAGAAACCACTCGATTTCTTTGCTTAAGATCCAGAAAATCAATGCAGATGGAAATATACCTTAGCAAGCCAATATAAAGGAACGACGTCCATAATGACATGGGCAAAGAAGTCAAGAAGAGAGAAGAACGCAAACACTGTCCAGTAGGTTAGCCATTGAGTGTCATCATCCTTCTCAGCAGTTCGAATTGCCTGAATCAGGTGCGTAATCATATACAAAAGTATGGTAACGAAAAGAAACAGAAACCACTAATCGAGAGAAGAAATGACCATCGATACATTGTGCTGATTGTAGGCAATGATAGGTGACTCAAGAACTAGGCTGTTATATAAATCCATTTCCAGAGATAATTTGAGTCCTCTTAATCAAAGACGCTACGTAGGTAACAGATTACCGATCATTTTCACTTGAGTCAATTGATTGAACGGATATCTGGACAAGCCCGACTCTGGAGTCGATGACCACTACTCATAACTTATAGCAAACCAAGAAAAGAACTATCTAAATGAACCAGCGAGTGATAGCTTAAATTTGATCGAACGCACTAATGGAGCTATGCAGCTTGAGAGAGTTGAAATAAGGATTAAGAACCATCAAATAGCCTCCAAAAGGTAGCTATTTCGCTTTCCCAAAAGCATTCCGTGAATGTTGCCCTTTGTCTGAAGTTATGTTTTTTTTAACACAGCTGATAGGAATCAAAGTTTTACAAATACAGTAAAAGCGAATAAAAATTAGAACCTTCACTGACGCATAAGCCGGATATGCAAAACCGATCAAATTACACACCAGTTCAGCGAATTCACCAATTATGAGGTACAATGCAAGAAGACCTCCTATCGTGTACACCAACTGAAATGCTGCCCATTCTTTCTTTGAGGAAAACGGTGTTAACAGAATCCAATTGGTAACTCTAAATTCGCCTAAATTTGGTTGCATTTACTAGAACTATGAACGTCGGAATTGTGGATGTTTGAGGCGCAAGTGTCCAACAAAACAACGTTGTAGCAAACTCGACAACTAAGTGGGATCGGAAACTAGATGATATAAAACATATAGCAGATATGTCAACACTCCCAAAGCAAACACGCCCGCAGGAAATGCAGGGCACACTTCCGAGTTGCACCTCGTTTGTAAGACTTTTTTACGCTTTTTGGTACTTCAAATAGCGTTATCTGCAGCACAGATTTGGTGCTTATCGATGAATCGCTTACAGAATTTTATTCCTGAATACCTCCAATCCTGTTTCAATCAATGGAAAACGAGGAGCTGCGCATATACCGTCGACTACCGTAAGTTTAAACATCATGATTGGAATACTGTTATAGAATGCAGATTTTACAGTCTCAGTCTCAATCTCAGCTGTTATCAGAAGTCAATCAGCCCTACACATCAACAGAAACCAACTCTCTTTGGCGGCTTATACGATATACGATGATAGATCCTCATAGAAACATATGACGCCCCCAATCAATGGATAATCATAAATGATAGGAATGTTTTAGAGTGATTGCCATCCATGGATCATCGTTAAACGTACAATTCTTGCCTACTTTATGGTATTATATGAAACAGTTTGAGGAAAAACTTATATGAAAGGATTGATCATCGCTTTTTAAGCGACAGGTTGTATAGTTTAAATGAATTTGCAGCTTACATGTTCTCTTTTTGCACCTGTGGTTTCTTCGAATTTCACAAACGCCACATTAAGTATGGGATTTTGATTTTCATAAAGAAATGCATTGAATTGTGGTGGAATATCGGCGAATGAGTTGACTGTTGTGTTGCTTGCCGCACCTGTCAGATCTCGTGATCGAGCTCGTTTTGCGGACATCCTTCTTTGCTTTCTTTTAACTTCACAATAACTCCACTTACTGTAAGCAGCAACATGTGACAGCAAAACCGATGCGAAAAACGATTTGTTCTCTCAAATCGCGATTAGTGAATTAGTTCACAATGAACTTGAAAAAAAAAAGATCTTTGTCGTTGATCGGTGAAAATGTTACATGATACAACTTGGACACTGGCAAATTGGGCAGTTTGGAAAGCATCCGTAATGCAAACCGAATGATGACCTACCAAATATAGCATGCAAATGGAGTGGTGCCCTAAATAAAGACAGTAATGGCAGCGTGTTTTGCTATATCATTTGAATTTGCTGCAATAAAGAAAGCCGTCAGCATCGTTCTGTTTGTTCTACATTGCTTTCCTATAAAACCGCCTTTCATATCCAGTATTTCAACACTTGAATAGAAAAAAATAAAAAATTGATGAGTCTTTGCCTGAAGTAAAATTCCGACAACATCCACACAAATTAGCTCAAAAATGTCGACTTGCTTTCTTCTGAATATTCAACGGATTAAAATGAAGGGCGATTCCGGTCGCATCTACGTGACCAGCACAAGAACCCAATTCATCAATAGATAAATCCAAGCAATTGCTCAAAACACTCTCACCGGTGAGTCGATACGACCTGCCAACGACCAGGTCCAACTCAAGACACGTGTGTGATGTGTTCTCGCATTTCACTTGCCTTAAATAACCTGTGATATGCAAATTTTGCACAGCGATTATCAAAATGAAAATTTTCTGCTTTGAATAATAGAAGTAGGTGTTCTACTGAAGTCACCAAGCACAACAAGGCAAATCGCTATATCATATAGCTTACTACCTCACTATACTTTCGCTAGAAAGTGCATGAGTTATGCTTTTAGCGGCTAGAAACCTACGTTTACCCGAATATTCACTCGGTTATCTTTTTGACTGTGGCACTTTTATCGTCTTTGTCATATATATATATATATATATATATATATATATATATATATATATNTAAAATTTGGTGATTGTACTATACCCCATAAGATGACTTCATATAGCATAAACCGCATTGCTTCATTTACATTGGAAAAGGTTATTAAGATTTAATTGCTGGGAACATATTGGACTCATTTCACATCCGTCTGTCTTTTAGTTCCCATAGATCAGATTTTGAATTTAAGTAAAGCAGTCTTTTCTAGAAGATCCATGAAAGTTGATGTCTTAATTGAAATATGATTGCGTTATTCCGCTTAGCAATTATCTATTGTTAACTCATAAAGCAGGTTTACTCTTAGAACAAAATGCAAGAAGCGCATATTGTGCCAATTTATTTAGTAATTTTCTTCACTTATTTTTGTAATAAAGTGAAAAATTTGGTAAATTATAACGAAATGTTTCTTGCGATTCATATTTATTTATTTGTTATATCTTTATCTATTAATAATTTGTTTTAGTTGCAAATTTTACGCATTTTGTTTGCGATCTTCTCTTTTCGACAACTTCGTGTACATATCATTTACATACTGGAAATACAAATTTATTTATCAAATATTTCAAGTTCATCTCGTTTGAAGGCAAATGATGCAGCACAACATCGTCTCTTTCTCACCATTGGTCTAGCTGCAGTAGCTACGGCCATTCTCACTCTCTTCTTATTGGTGATTTCATTGATGGTTATCCACAGAGATGCCAAATTGGCCAAGTTTGACGTCGAATCAAGGATCGAATCGTTTAAGGTTTACGTTATGCTTCGAATGTTTCAAATTATAAGCGTTTGTAAAAAGCTGTTACAGTCAATAAGCTTAAATAACTCTTTCCATTTTCCTTTTCATCCACCGAAGTCGATGATTACTGTCGATGTGCAAATTCACTCTCCATCCTCAAACGACTGACGATTATTGCTTTCATGGAAGTCACATTGAAAAGGTTAAATTATTTAATTGCAGTTCAATGGCCCCATATACTTTCCCTCTTAGTTATATCGTTGCATTTCTCAGAAATAAGGCTTTTAGCAGTATTACTGCAGAAAGAATTTTAAAACTACGAAATTTAATTAGAGAAATTAAATGATACCTCACGGTAAGTGCTTCTTCCTGAGCCGTTCTTTGCAGAAAATCAACTACTAAAGTGAGGTATATTTTAATAAATGCATTGAAAAGCTGACAAATTTGAAAACAATATACTTGTATGATGATAGTCTAACAAACATAATGAGCAGTAGATGTGCATAATGACTGAAGAAAATTCTGATGTTAAATATCAATGCCGATTTTGGTCCTATGAACTAAAGAGATCTAAATGGGATGAAAGAATGCAGGGAATTCTTTATCTTTTAGGATCATATTCCAGAATATTTAGGCGCCTACAAGGATCCAACATCAATATTCATTTTATGCAACTAATGCATGCTGTGATAAATACTTACAAATTGTGTGAAGTGATGAATGCACTTTCGATCACCTTCATTCTCTTATAGAAGAAGACTTCCTCCTTATGGGTCGAGATGATGGAACTTCATCATCGTGGTATTCGTGAGCGTCGTCTAGCTAATCCATTATTACGAGTACTTGACAAATGCAATCGTAAGTGCCTTCGGAGATTAACAAAACATTGGCAGGGCTTAAGGGGAAGTAGGGAGGAAAAATAAATCTTAAATAGTGCCAAAAATAAAAAATAAATGTATACAACTGTTTGAATTTATGAATCTCTATTAGCATTGTAACCTTCGCTAACGTAAAATAATTTTACTTATTATTTATTTCATATTCAATAATATATGACAAGAAATGATCACTATGAGAGTTTGCGAACAAAAGCAAACAATTTATTTGGGGCAGTGCAAACCTTTTAGTAGTATTGAAATGAATCACTAAATGATACGAAACGAAAAGATCTAACATATTCACACATCATAAGGTTCAACAAGCAAATAACAATTCTCTACCACAGTGTTCGAAATCCATCCTCTCATCCCTTTTGGGGTCTCCGTGGGTTCTCGATCACGAATGCTCCCTCATAAAGGGGATTCATTAAATTTAGACCAGGATGGCATCCGTTACTGAAGCTAAACGAAGCCACAGCAGAAATGACTGTATGAGCAGCAATGCACAGTAGCATTACCCTTCTCTTTTCCCATCCTCCCATTCTTCCCTCACAACACACACAGAACCATCTCAACAATCTTACTCTTCTTCTATTCGCTAATGGTGCGTACAGCGGAAATGGCGGCTTTTCACTATTAGAATAGAGGTGTTTTTAGTTGAGATTCACCAAACTGCCTCAATAAAGAAGGAAGCAATAAATAAAAGCGAAAAACCTCATGTCTCAAAAATTATACTGTAAAAATATGAATTGGCAAACTCAAAATAATCCGGCTCCTAAGGAAAGAACGACCAATCGTTTTTAGCACATTTATCGCTTTGAAAAGTCATTTTCGTTAGGGCGTGATAATTCTTCTTCAACATTGCACAGGTTGCGGACGTTTGATGTGTGCATATGGAGATGCTGGTCCCGCCGGCGCTTCGGGTCTGGATGGGACACCTGGAACATCAGGTAAAAGCGGCCCACCAGGTCACGACGGTGAAGACGTAATTCCAGATCCAGTACCGCAAATGCCATGTGCTATTTGTCCAGCTGGACCACGTGGTCAGCGAGGTCCACAAGGTGAAAGAGGCCTACTAGGGTCTGCTGCTCGTAAAGGCGACGCTGGTGAGTTCTTCTCTATGAACGAAGAATGAACAAATCTGTAAAAAGAGCCAGCAGCTAGATCATAAAAAATAAACAAGAATTTTCCAAAAAAGTGAAGCAGAAGTAGGCAGAATTAGACAATTTACACTAAAACAACGTAGTATGCTTGTGAAATGACGTCACCGTATGGATAGCAGCAAATACTAATATAAACAGGAACTTGTAGATCAAATACATGAATTGCTGACACTCGGACATATTCAGATCAATTATAATTTTTTCCTGGAAAAGAGAGTAAAATGTTCCGAGGTACTTCTGGCATTTTCTATTATCAGCCTACTTTGCAACAAATAAAATTAATGGTCGAACAATTGAATATAATTTTTGTATAATGAATTTACAAATCTTATTGAATTTCTTTTACAGGCCTTCCTGGACGGCCTGGTGTTGATGGATCTCCAGGGAATCCAGGTGAACAAGGACCGAAAGGAACCCAGGGTGCGATCGGTATTAAGGGACCACCAGGAAACAATGTTATAGGTATATAATTTTGCAATTTTCATCAATCAGTTTATTTAATAGGGTCTTTCGATAATAAGTAAAGAAGTGTATTTCCCAAGCAGGTTTACTACTAGAGGCGGATTCAGTTATGAACCATCCTGTTGTATCGCTTTTTATTTTGTTTTAAAATCATATTGGCAAACAACCAGTAAAATTGCAAAATTGTTGAGGTTTTCTGCTTTGACGTTCATTTTTCCAAAAAAAAAAAAAGAAGCGCTAGCTGAGATATAACAACTTAGAGTTTTTTTTTTCTGCAATCTATCTCATCTAATGTCGTATCATTATGTTCATAAAAGCGTTGCAAATCATCGATCGGAAATGTCATATTGGATTCATTAAAGATGAGATTTATATGCTTCAAAGACATTTTTTCTATGTTCAGAGTATGTAACCTTATAAAAAACAACAGTGAGCTTATACCACTGCGAATAAAAAAAACTATTTTAATTTACTTTACATTTTCTTTAAAGGTTATGTCCGTTCGTTCTTTGAAAATCTCAGTGAAGTTTCGCTTGAATGCGTCTGCGAAATCTTCATCAGTCGGTTACATAGCCATTTTCAGCTGGCATTGGAATAAAAGGACCACAAGGGCCACATGGGACTAGAGGACCAAAAGGGCCTACGGGTATCCCTGGCAGACGCTCGAATATTCCTGGCAAGCTTGGCCAACCCGGTCCCATGGGATCACGTGGAGCACAAGGAAGAGTAGGTTTTTTTTAAAATTAGTACTGTTTCATTCTAGCAATTACTTTTATTTAGCGTTGACTTTTATAAAGTTGCCTGGAGAGAGCAAAACTACTATATCGAAATTTAGGCTTATCATAATCTTGTCCAAAATTCAATAAAAATCATTTCTTTCTGAAACGAAAATAGGCAAGCGTTGTCATAAAATAGTTGCTTCAAATTCTTTTAAAAAGTTTCCCATAAAAATTGAAAATTATCAGAAACCTATTTCGAGAGCTATCTAACCATAAAATGTTTTTTAATTGCTGAAATGCGCACATTTCTTTGAGAATATTTCGATCGACCCAATAAAGATACTATGCCGATTGCAAAATGTGCAATAACGCTTTGCCAATAAGTTGTCATTGCTCTTTCTAATCGCTAAAACGATATATTCTTTGTCCATTTACGTGCATTGTTTTACTTTACATTCGCTTCAACAATTCTCATTTATTTTGCAATTTTTACGCATCAATGTGCAGAAATAATGCATTTCCACCCAAAAATAATGAAATTCAAAAGAAAAGAAGAACGCTTTTTACTCCTTTTGCATTTCTAATGATGGTCGTATAAGAAGCTGAAATTATCCAACGTTGCATATTGCTTTGAATATTGCATTAATTCGACATTTGCAATTTTTTACCTTGAATATTGCAATAGCTCAATATTTGCAATTTTTTAACCATCTTATTACTCTTCTATCGACATTTTGCATCAAAAAAATATATGGTAAATATTTGAAATACGGTATTTGTATATTTGCAGCAAGGTCGTTATGGAGAGCGTGGTGCTTGGGGTGCACCAGGTGAACCTGGAATGCCGGCCACTTATTGTGCATCCGATTGTGGCATATCAAAAATTCTTGCTCCATACGCCTATGGTTTCATTGTTGATATGGATAACGACGAGGAATATATGGATTCGATCAATACATAGAATTTCATTCGCAATTATTTTGCTCTCTTCTCATTGTTTTGTTTAAAATTTTTCATCAAACGTAATGCAGAATACTCTATTTCAATATGATTAAAGTAACAGTTTGTGTAGGAGTTAACTTTAACTTTAAAAGCTTTTCCGCAATGATTCTAGTTCTCATAATAAACCACCACTTTCTGAGGCAAAATACGCAACTGTAGTTCAGTTTTGCAATAAAATTTGGCCATCTCAAAACTATCGTAAGTATTTAGGCCATTTTTAGATTCTTTTGCTCGGTGTCAAAATTGCTATAACTTGAAAAAGTTCTTCAAAAGCGTATTTTGTGTTCCTAGTAAGCTGTTGTGTTTGAACGATGAGATGCTTTTGGCTTCGCTGAAAAAAAAAGTTTAATATTAAACATGGTCATTGAATATTCCACTGAATATAAACATGCTGAAAAATTTCCGCCAATTTTTTTCGGCATATACGATAATCCCATTTTGTGTAGCAAAATTTTAGCTCATTTCTCTAATTTTGAAAATGAATTATGGCTGTTTGAATTCTTCCGATCCCTATATATTAAATCCTTTACCTTATTTCCAGCAAACTTAATTGCAAACTCAGTCATTCATCAAAAATAAATTCAATCAACAAATTCATCATCAGTCACTAAGAAAACATGTGGCCATAACTGGCCGCTATACTTTTTCTTTGTTGCTTTTTCCTCGAATTTTTGCAAAAATTCAATATAAGTGTGCATATCGATGTGTGTGCTGCATGTATTGTTTTTCTGATGGAAATTTCGTCTCGCAAGTAGCAAAAACGATGACGATTGACGTGTGATGAGAAATAGTTGAGAAACGTGCTAGATGAATTGCCATTTTATACGTTTTTATAGTTTCCTTCCACGAGTAACCATTCCACAGATTATCAACAAATATTAGGTATGTGAAATAGTTTCACCATTTCTTTTAAATAATCCAATCACCCGCATATGTCTTATACAAAAAAAAAGTTGGTCGCAGCAAAACCGAAATTAAATGAAAGCCTGATCAATATAAAGTATGAGCATTTTTCTTCTGCTTTTGAATATCTATAACTTCCTCAGCAGCTGATAAATAGCGAGTTGATGAAGAGGTCGAACTGATTGTTTTATATAATAACTGATTTTTTCACGAGTAATTTTTGCGTTTACGACTCAGTTTTAACATATTGTTTATTAGATGTGTCTCAAAGAGAAGATACTTGATGGTTTTCGCGAATTTTAAAGATATTTTAGAGTTTGGTAGTGCTGTATATGGGAAATTAAAATGCTATAAACTGAGGCATCAATATCTTGGTTGAAAGGGTTTTTGAATTCTGCACCGCTAAGTGAACTATAAGTCACTACATCCTTACGTATCTGCGGCATAGCACAATGTGGATTTGAAGAGTTCGGAATTGCACAAAGATATGCGATGTCAGCTCATGTGGAACATTTTCCCCTCTTTGACAGTTGATGTGAAAGGTAAATTTCACTCATCTACTTCCGGTGTGTTTCCCAATAGCCGCAACTCATATCATGAAAGCCATCCAGTGAATAAAAATACGAACATGCAAACAGCATGTCACGGGAGCGCATTATGGCAACATCATGTTTTTGTCTGTGCTGCAGTTTCAGCTAGATATCTATTGAAGGACCATGAAATTTAGTAGGCCTAACGCAAACTACTTCCGATATATCATCGATAGTTGATGGAATCATAAAAAGTTGCATACATCCTCGCCCCATTTGATTTCCATTTCATGGCCATGGGATATAAAAAATTTGTCGTTTGGAGAAGATATGCATGGGTGGCCGGATAAGTTGGAATTAAACACGAATGCGTTTTTGAGCACATTTTATTATTTGTTAGCAATTTATCAACTGGATGGTCGGGTGAGCATAACCGCAAAGATACCTATCAGGCCGGCTTCCCCCGTAGACCATTCTGCCTGTTTTCGACTCGATGCCATAGAAGGCGGCAGTTTGCGCAATGCAAATGCAACCGTCACGCATTCTACAATTGTAAAAATGCGCGCATATATTCTTAGCACATAGGCATTTTCAGCTCCTGAAACTTATTTCATAGCTGGTCGATCACAATGGAAGTGATACCCGAAGATTCAATGCCAGTATGGAATACTCGTTAGATTCCATGACTCTAACTTCATCTGTCCCCAAGCTGCGGCTGCTGAAAAGGCCGACAACCAGACACGCATAGGCAACGCCACAATACGCTTTTCTTGTGCCTCCATTCGTATGACCGACCCTTCAACCATGTACGTAATGAGCGCTTCAGCACAAAAAAAAGTTGGGGGGGGTGGGTGGGCATATTTTCATTGAAGAACACTTCTTGCTGGACACTGAGACTGATTGCTTTCTCAAATTTGCAAAAAAAAGACATGGGGAAATTATGCATAAAATTTGCATTTTTGAAATCTCTGAGTGAGTGGACAGTGTAACCAATTGAAATGCTTCGTTACAGTAAGCCCGATTGGATTGTGCTCTTAAAGTATAACTAATTGGAATGATGCAATCAAATGAATCACAGAATTACAGTACAATTCAAGTGCACTCAATTGGATTGCCCTTTTAGCTTGCCCTTTCAGCTTCAGATCACAAGGTTAAATGATAAATCATAGAACAGTCCACATTCAAGGTGAGAACGACAATCTAACGAAGCAGAAATTTAAGACACTTTTATTCCAAATGTTATTTTGGAACCACAAACCAGGTAAATTTGTGCACCCCCATACAGCCATATAAAACGAACGGGGAGATTATTCTTTTTCATCAACATAAATGCATAAATTGTTCAGAGGTATAGATGTTTTGATCAATTCTAAAGTGTTATTTAATTCTCATGGAAATAACCTAAAGTGATATGCTCATCATAAACAGCGATTGCTTATTTAATTTCTTATTTCGGTTTACCTCGTTGTGTTCAAAACTTACGTATAGTCTACTCTAGAGATACCGCAGAAATTTGACAGCTTTCATGAGAAAGCGATCGTACAAGATTTGGGAAAACGCGATAGTTGCTTATCAGAATCAATTTAAATAATTGTAGGCTTTTCCCAGTTCTCATCGTTTCTATTAGCATTTTTCAAATTCGCACAGTTAGGATCGACATTTGTATGCTTGTGGTTGCCTTAAGAAATTTCGCAAATAGCGATTCGGTATGCTTACTCAAAACTCAAGAATTCATTTGGGATTGCTGTGAATGATTACACTTTTAAACGTCGTCTGAATCAATCATTCACAACATTCTTCCTAATCATCAGCTGCATATGAAAATTTTAACAGCATAATAATTTCTTTCTTTATAATTTCTTCTTAATTTTTCATCACAAGTATTTCATAAATTATATTCTTTCATATCTTTTACTGTGCCTAGATTTTGCTTCCAAAATATCGGTCCATATTTTCTTGTGAAATATTTCTGCACGTTTAATTCTTCATTATTCAATAAATGACTTCATTCAATAAACCAATGAGCATAAATATTAACTATGAGCATAAATTAAACAATAGCCGCAAATATTGCTCTAAATTTGAAATTCATCGCGTGAATCCAATTGTATTATAATCTGATACAAAATGCCACACGATTGTTTGCTTCAAATTTTATTATGCTTACATTATACGAATACGTTAATGCATTAGTGATGATCAGAGTGCTATAGATCATGAATATTGTTTCACTTCCGCTACAATTTTAATTTATAATAGAGAGAAAAATAGCCGTATTGTCGACCAGTTAGGTCTTTCTCATTTTTATATTGACGAAACATGAGCGGAAATTGAGCTTTTCATTTTATTATTTATTGAAATCTTTTGTATTAACCAACATTATTCTCAAGATCGCTACCTTTATGTGTGAAATGTTGAATATTACTCCTCCATAGAAATCTAGAGGGCACATTTCGAAAGTTTGCGTCTTCGTATGGAATATCAACAAAAGGCTGTTGGAAAAGTACAATGAGGAATACAATAGGTTTGACTAGCTGAGTTTATATATGAGTAATGAATAGAAATATTTATATAGTGTTGACAATCGATCTTTTTATTCAGTCCTTAATTTAAGTGATAAAGGATTAGTGCAATTTCCGACATGCTAAATAGTTCTGAATTGAACTGGATGAACTGAGACGCGAACAAAAATATTTGATAAGAAGTGAACTATAACCAGGAAATAAGGTGATTCTTTGTTCATATCTTTTATGTGAAGATAATCACATCAAATATTTTGAAATAATAAGTAAAATTGGCTTTTTTGAGGGATTAAAAAGTTTTATAAAAAATCTCTTATTGTATGTCAAAAAATGAATAATGCGATATAATAGTCTATTGTCTTATAGTAAAAATATTATACGATTGAACTGTAATATTGAACACAAACTCATAATGACATGAGGACAAATCTATAGCACATCTGATAAAAGTTTAATGCCGAGATAGTAGAAATGTAAGGTTTTTAAATAGCATAAACAACACTGTTGTACTATATTTTCATTTACAATAGCGCAACTTTCGAAATTTTTTCAAACTCTTGGTATTGTTCAACTCGTATAATGTGCCTAATTGTTTCGATATGTTCAATACAGGGCTATGATTTATGCAATTGTTATTTCTCAATCATTTTGATATTCCAATTGATCATTCGCATGGGGAAAGTATTATAGCTGATTAAAACATAGAGGCAAAATATATAAAAAATGCAGCGTAGAAATAAAGGTGTTATGTAAAAAGATTCAGATGTGGACTCTTTTTTTTTGATGATTTATTTTTTGAAATGTTGCTAATATTAGTAGCATTACATGTGCAAATAATATCTCCAGCAAAGGGCATTGAAATTAAAGCTGCAATAATGAGATCTTCTTCGTAATATTTTCTTTATCGCCCACACTTATAGCAACTATCAAAATTTGTAAAGGAAACAAAAAAATTGTTCGCTTTATTGGGCATCTTTGATCGCATAAACATTATAGTTGCTCCTATTACTAATGATGGCAGCGTGCAAAAAACCCTTTTTTTTCAAAGAATTACTATCTAGTATAGCATTCAGTACTATTGGCGAATGAAAAAGGATAGCTAAATACTGATGTTAGAGCGCAGTATTATTTGAATAACATTAATGAATTGACTAAAATGGAATTGATAAATGTTGTGCAGTGAATGAATGGGACGTCAAACAAATAGAAGGGAAGCCGGCACAATATGTGTGTTTGCATTTGCGTCGCTAATCAACTAGTCTGAGAGTTTGCTAATGTAATTAAAATATGCAAAACAATACTTTCATTTCTTAGACGATCCTCTTAAACAGTCTGAAAATTGATTCTTTGCAGAATATTCGATGGCCTGATCAGTGTGAAAGGGAAATCAAACTCATGCAAAATATACGCAAATTATTTGCATTTTTGGCATCACGTCATGTGGAAATCGTTTCGATTTTGATTGATCAACTATGAAGGCATTATGGCAGGTCATTCTGTACCTTACATCATAAATATGAAAAATTCAAAGGAAATATAGATTATTGTCTAGTGCTGAGAATAGTGACTGAAAGACACAACGACGCACTATGAATGAATGAGCAGAAAGTGCATAAAAACGTTTCGGTAACAAATGTTGAAGTATTGTGTACAGATCGTAGGCAGACGTCTTCAGAACGATGCTGTTGTTGTTCGGCGACGTACTGCAACTTTAGCTTTACAGGTTATTGAGATGAAACCGCTGAACAGACAAACAGACGCACATATATAGGCACGACTAGAAACTAGCTCTCAGTGGAAAATTTGCATGAGCGGTCAGATCGACTGTACGCATTAATGCGGGTATTTTATTACTTTTGTGAAATTCAAATAACTAGTAGATGTGGTGAAATGAACTGAAAAAGCGCATATGATGCCACCTTCGCTTGTAGACTTTACCAATTGTGAAAACATGATTCGAATTTCCACGTGAGGTTTCACAAATCCCAATAATTGTTCTTGCAAAAATTGCAAATTTGCTGTCAGAGAATAATGTTTAAGTACGGTTATCTGCGTAAAGATTAACTGCAAATGCATCCGTCAAATATAGCAATCTTTAAATTCAATGCTCTATTAAAATTTCGCTTTTTTCATCCGTACTATATATAAAAGAGTGAAAGATGCCTTGTTTTGTATGGTTTCATTAGTCTATCGCTAATAGCGTTCAGCCTATAACCCTAAAGGGATGACGGAACTAACAGTTTTGAGCTCTCATCACATTTATAGAGCCAAAAAAAATTCACATTTTCTCCAGTGCTCATCAAGAATATTTTCGTATCATTTTCAATGTGATATGCAAAAATAATTCACTCATCCGTTACAAAAGGAAGTTACACAATTGAATGGTGCAGTTCAACATTGACTACAAAGTAGGAGTACATCCACATTTCTGAAATCGATTGATACTTTCAAACTACTCCATATTCAGTTAATCTTTAACAATTTCTGATTTTTGACATTGAATCTTCCTAAATCTTCACATAAATAGTGATCTTCATCCTTGTATGTGGAGCCTTTTAATGCAAATTTTAGCACTTAGATCATATCATAATTTCAGCCATTCTTGGTTTTGTCGATTCAATCTCGATGATCTCCATTCCTTAATGATGTTTTTACGGTCGTTTTATAAAATACTACGGTAGGTCTTTACAGTGTGGGCCTATAGTGTGCACTGATTGTGCCTTCTCTCTCTTCATCTCGTTTCATATCTCACTTAATGATGCCACAATCATATAGTGATGTCAATGTGTCAATATTCAATGATTTCTACCGATCAGTTAACTTCTTATTGAATTCTGGAAACTTTTGCTTTTCGATATAGAGTTGTTCTCTTGCCATTAGCATTTTCCATATAATTTTGTGCACTTTTGGCATATTTTCGCAATAAAAAATGCAATCCAGTGATGTCGTATTTGTATATGCCTTTTTATCTATTCAGACATCAAATGACGAGTCAATGAGGTTATGCCTCAAAATTCAATTTCTCACCAAACCATCACCTTCTGCAGAGGTTAATGGAGCTAAAATCGTCACAGAAATTTGCAAATTTATTACCGCATTGCAATCGCATTGCAAGAGCAAATTATGTCAATAGGAATTTCAACAATTTAGATGCTCATCATTTTCGACATTTTATCTATGTATTTTGATGAACGCGCAAGACGCATTGACATAATAGGCGCAATATAAAAAGTGCATACATAACCTGTCGCTTTCTAGTGTGTTGTTTTAAATGAGATGCTTAATGATTAGTGCGACAAAATATTGCAAAAAATGCGCATTATTACGCATATTCGTTGCATTCTATCATTTGTTGAAACTGGCTAAAAAGTCGTTATTTGATTCACATTATCGAAATATTGGCCTCATGACGAAACGTCCATATTGTATCGAACTAATTGCTTAGAATGAACTCAGTAAAATTCACGAACACACTCTGTCCTATAATTGAACTCTTTTAATCGATTATAGGCATACGTTGAAAATGAAAGGTCGAAGCCACATTGAAGTAAATGCTACCTACACTTTCTGCTATTATCTCTTTTTATGTGCGACTGTAAATTTGCTTTATGAACGCGCAAAATGGCGCCGCCACGTTCGTGCGCGTGCGTATGCTTGTGTTCGTCTCTCTGGCCATATGCCGGTCTGATAGTTTCTACTTGGGAACCGCTGAACCTAGAGATACGAAATTAAGTTAGTGTAATTCACATCGTTGATCCTATGCAATTCAAAAAATTCAGGTGACCTAATGCATTTTCATCCAACGCTAGTCGAATGACCAACAAACCAAATTTTTAGAGTCTGTGTGTGCTCCAAAAATTTGGAGTTTGTGTGTGTTCAATTAAATTATGAAGTCATTAAAGTAATTTACTTTTTCTGGTATTTTGCCACGATGAATAATCAGTTGAAGTGAATCAAAAGTCGCCTATCAAGTCTCCCTCTACAATAATCCTCTATTTGCTCTTTCAAATTCGATTTAAAAAATAACATCTTGAATAACTCGAATCATCGAGTTGAAAATTAGCCGTCACGATCGGTATGTGCTTGGTTAAGCGAGCCGTATTTAATTCCACAGTTGCGAGAAAACAATGAAATTTTTTGTAATCTATAACTGCAGTTCGTGCGTATCAAATTCCATGAATAGCTTTTTCGAATGATGAAAGCACAAAACATGATCGCGCATGGAATCAAACGCACAAAAAGGATTACAGTACACTCCTAAATGCTGATTTGCAGAAGAAAGTGAAATAGCCAAGACAACATTGAAATTGATGTCCATACAACCTTGCATATGAAAACTTCGAATGCAATAATTTAAATACAATGGAAAGATGCAAAAATGCAAAAATGCAAAAAAGTTTCTTTATCATCATCAGCGGTACACATTGGAAGTTGAAAAGCGCACACAACCACAACATTTCTTTGCTTATGTAGTAAGAGAATGGTGAATAAAAATGAAATTTTAAAAAAATCTATAACCGCGGTTCGTGCGTATCAAATTCCATCAATAGCTTTTTCGAATTATGAAAGCGCAAAAATGATCACGCATGGAATGAAACGCACAAAAAGGATTACAGTACACTCCTGAATGCTGATTTGCAGAAGAAAGTGAAATAGCCAAGACAACGTTGAAATTGATGTGCATGCAAGCTTGCATATGAAAACTTCGAATGCAATAATTTAAATATAACGGAAAGATGCAAGAATGCAAAAAAGTTTCTTCTTCATCATCAGCNATATTGCAACTTTTATAGTTGCGGTCAATTCAAGAGTTTTTCTCCATTTCTAAGCCAATTTTCGAATTTTGAATTTATCGAATGTGCGTGGTCTCCACTTCAATAGTATTAAATATGCGTCTCAGTCTATGTGTTTATATACGTACCTACCAGTGTTGGGTGAACGGCTTCTACGGTATAAGATAATACTCTAACTGTGCCATTCTTGGGTATACGTGTTATGTCGTTACATTTACCATCAAATAACTTGTGAGAGGTTAAGAAGCTGCTATCACAAGCATGAATTCCGTTTATGTTTAGAAATCTATGCCTCATCACCTTTCGGCGATTTCTGAGAAACCGACTTTTGACTATTACCTCTTCGATTACTAAGACTCAAAGATTTCAAGAATTTTTCAGAAAAGGGAAAGATTCTCCAATCCGATGCTGAGTTCAGAACGTTCTCTCAACCATTATTTCTATTAATAGGTAGGCATAATATAGTAATCTTACAGTTGCAAAAACTGCTGAGTGCCGTACGGACGGAAAAAACAACCCGGAAATTGCTGAGAGTAGTCTCATATTTGGGTGAGATCAATCACTCAGCTTCTTTTTCTCATCCACAGTATTTTCGTCGTATGATCAATTCTGCGCGTCAGACATAAAAATACCGAATAATGACACGCGAAAAGGCTGAATTTTTAAAATTTTTTTTTTGCTTTTGCAATCAGAACTACTGAGAAATAAACTCATCCATAATAATTCGGCAGTTCAATTTCTGCCTGAATACTCAAGCATGAAGTGATTCTAAAGAAGTGCACAAATGAATACAACGCGCTGCAAAGTTCATGCACCAGTTTCTTTCTCAGTATTAGAACTCATTACTGCTTGATTTCTTTTTTTTTTTTTTTTGCAATGAAAATTTTGCAGCGAATTTTTCTGATATAAAGCACGTTAAGTTTGCTGTGACGTCAAAGTCACTTAGATTGTGAGCATTTTTCTTAATTTAGCAGAACATCGTTATTTGAACCGCAAAATCAAGTAAATCAAAAAATTAATGAATCTAATGTATTACTTTATAAACCTCTATAAATTCTTGTAAAAATATTATCCTTACTTCTCATACATAACAATATGAGTTTAAATGAAAAGTTGAATAACATAAATTTCGTAGCGTACATCGAGTTAATAAATCCGACTCAAACAAACTCTGAAACAATAATATTGCCAAAAGTCCTGCAAATGCTGGCTTCTTCGGATGGCTCATATTGGACAAACACAATACAGTTTTGAATTTCAGGATGCGCTATGCGCTCAAAAAGGTATGATCTTTGTATTTCTATGGTAGAGAGCACGAACTCATGAAACATACAATGATGTGAAGTTTCTCAATTTGCCTCCGAAGAAGCTTGAGGAAATGCAAATGGGTTTCGTCGTTTGAAACAATGCATGGTGCATTAATGAGATTTTAACCAATCGGTTTCAGTGCCGTTTTTATTTGTCACCGTTGCCCATTTCATGGTTCTGTTCACTGTATTCTCAAACTGCAACTATGCTGCTATTTCCTGAATGCTTTATGCAGTCGTCATTCATTAGCTGAATGATATTTCAGAGGGTAAGTTATAGTGGAAAATTTGAAATCATATAATTTTCAAGCGAATAGAGACCTCCATCAAGGGGAAGGGAGGAAGATCAGAGGTTTGAAATAGGTAAGAGATAAATAGTCTTAAAAATTTTTATTTTGGAGAATGACGTTCTATTTTAAAAGATTCAGCCAAGATCAATTTAGAAAGTGGGCGACTAAAAGAGTAATGGTTCGACTCCTTTTTATCAACTGCTTCAGAACTTTTTGAAGGTTATTTTTAACTTGTTAAAATCGTTTTCTTACAAACACTCTTATCTTATTGTGAGACAGCAGGTAATTTAATTTTGTGTTGCGTGAGAGGCTGATGAAATATCTATGAATGATGATGAAATGAAAAGTTCATGGTGACATTTTCACAAATTAAGTCACCCTACTGAATTGATTTAATGGTATACCATCTAAAATACCACACAATTGTTTTTTTAACTGCCAAAAACAATTATTCGCATCAGGTATGTGGAATTTTCCGTTAAAATTCATCAATAATTTTTATCTCTATTTGCCGTCTTCGAAAATTGCTAAATACATTCTCAACTAAATATAGCATCGAAATTTTCGGTTGGTTACTACACATACTCTGAAATTTGCATCTAACAGAATCGAAAATAATGAAGACAAAAATAGAAAAAAGCGATTAGGAACAATAATTATCCCCATTATCAAGAATTTTGACTTTAGACTAGCAGCTATCAGGGACTTTGTAATTTAGGCAATGCTAGATGCTTCTACTGTTCGACCGCGACCGTTAACGGTCATGAATTATGGAAAAGTCGCACATTTCAACTAAGATTCTTAAATTGTTCGACGTTTACTAGTATCTGAGGACTTTTATAAGATGCACTGGTTTAAACAATGCTGCTAATTTTTTGATCTGGGGAGTCGTGGAGAAGTATCGTCATCGCGATCACGGATGGCGATGGCAGCAAGTCTAGCCAGCGTAGATATTGTAGAAGCCGAAACTTACCGACAAAAATGAGACACATAAATTTGCTAATCATCATTGCACAGTAGTCGACATGTACGACTACAACAAATCCCTAATTCGTCGAACAATTGCCTAACACTTGTGGGAAATATTGCCTAATTCATTTTAACTACAACATTCAATACTATATTATATAAAACGATTAGAGTCGCGATTGTTACACAGATTCGCTGAAAAAGATCAGTACCTGCTTATACCGCTTACCAAATTCTTTTCAGTTCCTTTTCCTTTCCTCATCTCTTCAGATTTATATATTTCTATCAGTTGTAGCCTTCTTTGCATGAATTATAAAACTTCGCTTCAAATGGTTGCAAAACTCCTCGGTACTCACAATTACGTGAACGCATATTTAATCGATAAGTTTAAAAAAGCCAAATTCCGATAGTTACAAATTTTGCAATTTTCGCATTGAAATTCTATAGAGCAGCCATATTGCATAAACTTTGCAACTGCTTTGTCTATTCAGGTGATTACAAATTCGATTGAAAAAAAAAAACTGAAAGTAGTGGTGAAAATATATTTGCTTTAAGGGTAAGAGTGATAAAGCAAAAAATATGCAAAATTACAAATCCCATTTATTTATTTGTCTCCGAAAGGAAGACATATCGTATCTTCGTCTTTATTTTCATTTATGCAGTCTTTCTTTTTTTTCAAATTATAACCACATAAAGTTTGAATATGCTATGTATTTTTGCTGTGTCTACATCCATGCAGCGACGAATTAACAGTCACAGAATCTAAAGTTGAGAGACGTAAAGGAATCAGTTGGAATAATTTTTTTTTTTAAATTGAAACAATGCAGGATATAGCAATTCTAAAGCTGACTTATAAAGCTCTAGAAAGGTTGAAGCCACTGAAATATGCTCAAATTTTTTTGCAATTTATTTCACAATTCATATTTCGCAATGGTTTCGCCAGGAAATAGTGAATAATCATAGCGGTTGACAATGGCACAATTGGTGGTTTTTCGCAATTTCTTTCACGTGATCGATCATTTTCATTGATTGTCAACAAATGAGAAATGGGCAGATTAATGCGTTAATATTTTAACTGATCCAATCGCTCAAACAAATTTACTCTTGCTGTTTTCTTTCCCGAGTGGGATAAAATGAACATTCGATTGGTTATTAAATTCACACCGATCGTTGAATCCCTTTGAATTATAAGAGTTTTTTCGAAGTTGATAGTCGAAGTTGAATTTTGATGTTTTAGATCAGATAATAATGTGCTTTATATCCAACAAATACGGTTGCTTCCGTGATTCGTGGTTCGAAACCACTGGATAGACAGATGAAAATTCACAAACGACACAAACCGACACATACCTACGGAGATAGAGTCAGACATAGCGTCGTCATGCATAATTCCTTGGTTGATTGAAGAGATTGCAATAGCACTGAAGTGCTCTTATATTTTCAAGAATATAGGCATGTTGTAAAATAAACGATGTGTCAAACAATTTATAGCAAATAAAGGATGAACACATGGTTCATATGATCACCTTACTATGATTTATGACGAATTTATGTGCTTTTTATTCCGATTAATTTATATATATATATATATATATATATATATCACTTTTGATCAATAAAACAGAGGCTATTTTTAAAAATTCACACCAATTACTTTTCTCTGGGACGACGTTTTACAACCAAGAGCCTCGTCATTATTTGTGTACGACTGGACCTTTAATAGGTGGAGATACTTTGTTCAGATAGGTGAAAGATATCTAGAATATCAACTTCTAAATTTCTGACATTTTAAGTTCCTAATAGAGATGGAGTCGGAAATAGGCATTCTATAGGAAGCATCCTAAAGAATAGAACCAATTCTCAAAGAGCCCCTTTCCAGTTTAGTAATAGAGCGATAATACACAGTCCGATTAATGAAATTTTTCATTAAATTATTCTACAGTATGAATTAACCTTTCTGAAAATCGTTTTATCATCGGATTACTACTTCAGAGTATTAAGTAGAATAACACTACGCTATGCTAGATTCTATTATTTTTCGTTTAGAAGACTGCTATATGAAATAAAAGGAAACAAATAGGACAAGAAGTGAGGGTCTTTTTAAAATACAAGTCTATCCCGTTACTATGGCCTATGTTCAAGAATTTTCTCTAATTGCTGTCTTGAAAATATTGAAAGCATCACATCATTAATAAGTTCTATTCATTTGTGTCATTACGCGCATAAGCAGAACTTGTACGGACGTTAACTCACGTCACAGTATGCAGTCATTGCGACTGCCTAACCACAGTCAAACTTCTTTGGGGTTTTCGGCGAAAACTGAAGAACAAAAAACGCGACTTCTCAGAAACTTATAATTTTTGCATAAAAATTCCCTTCTCACTGTTTGTTGCATGAAAATTGGCGATAACTTGAGGACCCTGAGGAATAAGCACTTTACACTATTCAAGAGGTTTTTCAAGGGTTTGAGCCCCTAAAATAACGAAAAGAATGAGGTGAAATATGAAAACGCTTCTAGAACAGAATCTTTCCTCGACTACAAGCATCTTATTGACAACTCATAGAATAGAAGCCTTGATTTTTTTTTATAAGGATGGAGGTTTTTTGGCCAAAAATGATTACATCAACGAACTAAACAAAAATTCTCCCTGTGAGACTAAATAATATGGGTCCACTAGAATCACTATAGGTGTAGGTCAGTGACCCTTCGCTCTCCAAGCAAACGTTTGCACTACCCACCTAACAGTGGGTGAAGCCTGAGGGAGATTAAAAGTTAGCGTGGGTTCTTAATATTTTTCAATGGTTTCGTAACGATACGAGTGAAATCAACACTGGAATCTTAGACCAAATACGAAATTTCATTGTTAACTACAATATACACCAGATTCTGCTCTTCCTCTCCCCTCAATAAAATACTGTTCACAGAATTTGCTGAACTAAAGGTTTTTCCGTCCAAATTTTCAAAAAGCAACGACTTTTTCTTACTATACTCCAAGCATTAGAAATCCTTTTTCCCCTCAACTTTTTGTAGGAAATTGTGCAGTAGAAATATAATACTTTGAATACGCAATAAGCATATCAGCAATAACAAAGTGCAATGATGTGTATCTCAGGCATAAAAAAACATATTAAAGAGCATTAATTAAAGCGCATTAGAGCTTAGGGTCGTCGGCCTCATTGGTATATCTAAGTGCAACATTACGATAATCTGTCGTCTTTTTTTTTGAATGGAACATTTGCTAAAAATAAAACTTGAATATTTTTCAATGTTAACACTGATAAAACTTTCAAGCAGATTGGTCATACTTAAGCCGATTATATTAGATAGCCCCGCCGTGTGAATTTCCAATTGCAAGCAAACAGCAGCGTTTTCAGTGCAAAGTGCAATACCGTAGTTACAATTTCCACAACTATTGAACACATTACTGCCCATTACAATCAGGCTCAAGGGCTTAGCCCTTCTCAAAGACTGCAGAAAGCGAATGTTAGAAAAATCACAATTACCTTGAAGCATACTCGGATGATCCCAAGTTTACGGTACTAGCCTAGTAGCAGAATCCAAGATAGGTATCAGCAAACACAATATGATGAAATGCTTTCGAATCAACTGCCATAATCAAACCATTCGATGAATCGACCTGCGAACAAAAAATACATCTGTTGTATCGCTATATTTCATAGGATGGCTGTCATAGTTCCACAGATTTGAACTCTGACTTTCACCTTCCTTCCTTTCAAATATTCGTTACTTCTTTCTCTTAAACAGTCTATATACTTCCTCAAAATTTCAATTTCTCTGGTATCGTTCCTCGTTTCACCTTGCTCCACAGGGATACTAATACGAATTTAGCATAATTAGCTGCTACACTCTATTTAAGCGACAATAAAAACAACAATGAAGCAAAACATATTCGGGTATAGTAAATAACTGAAATGAAGCAATAAGAAAAGTGAGGAGCATATGAGTGAGATGTTAGTCCTATAAATGATGCAAGATTTTGAAAGGAACACACCTAAATTAATCAACAACTAATAGGTCTTGGAAATAGATAACTGTGATATTTTTAGACACGATTAGAGTCGATGAAAAGAAATTTATGATTCGACTGAATAGAAGTGTAAAGAGTGATCATATTTATAAATAAATATCCTGTAGCCATTAATGGGTTGTTTTAACTGACTGAGAACAATCTAGAGGAAACTCTTTGTGATGCTTGTTGCAAGCAACAATAGTATATTCTCATTATTATTGCAGCTGAATACATCTGCAACTACTGACTATTTTTGAGGGACGACAACGATCGATGCTACCGTAGACCCTGGAGAGAACGGTGCATCTGTAATGTTGGATTCTGAGGGAATCGATTCTTCAATTATCGTGGGTTTTGAAAGGAACAATACTTCTGCTGTCGCGAATTCTGAACTCCTCGATACTTCTGTTGTCGTGAATTTTGTAGGGATGGATTCTTCCGTAATGTGGATTTTGAAGAATATGCAATCGGTTCTGATATGCAATAGAATTGGGCATGCAAGTGAGTTATGAAAGCTAATGAATATTCGTTTATCGCAAATTCCCATAAAAACATGCGGTTGTAGAAATATAAAAAACGTATTAATTACTGACAAATAATAAAACATACACAATATGGCACACATAGTTCTAACTGATTACAAAAGATGCTCTTTTTATGACCCTTGCGTGCATGTAAATTTCTTCAGAAGACCAACTTGCACTTTGATGTAGATGGTTATGGAGTAAATTTAACGTTTCCTCTACGATGTACTTTTTAGATACTAGATTCCATCGTCCTAGTTTTAATAACTCTCGAGCTGTGCCAACATGTGTCTGGGGAGTGTCTAAGTTTGCAGCGATGCCAAGTCCGGGGTCATAAATATCTAAAACAGCCCAAAAATATGTATATGGAAGGACATTTCAGAAGTGACCGAATCGCACTTTACAATCATTCGATCTAGCAAGCAAATCCTGTAGAAGATATACGGTGAGGCTGATCGGCTTAAAATATAAAAGCAAAATTGTTTTCGGCTTATGGCATACTAATTTGGGAGACAAGCAGAGCTGATCAGACAAAACATAAGAATGCATATCGTGCCAGCATCACTGGTATGCTTCGGCCTATGAACTGAAACAATCAGGCACATAGACAAAAAACAGGCAGGAATTCGAGAATACAATTAGTTTTTCCGTTCGCGAAAAGAATAGCTAAACAAGCTTTAAGAACGTGTCATGCAAATCGCTCACCGTAGGATTTAATTGCTTTCCATCTAACCCATCGAAGGTCACTATGGAGTTGCAACGGTGCCTTTTGAATTTTGGTCCCCGCATTGGTTGTGTAAGCATATTTTGTTGAATTAATTATTGCACTGAGTTGAACTATTTCTTTAAAATTTTGGTCACGATTGGCTGCATGCTTAACTTGCCATAAATCATAGAAAACTTCCTCTTTATTATTGATCCTTCCTCACAATTTTCCCATGAAACTGGAAGAGGTCGTATAGAAGTTGTTCTTCATCTAAATCGAGATTTAGTTGTGGCCTCAGCTGATACTTTCTCAGACGACTGTTCTTTCCAAATTCGCACTCAGTCCTGAATCAACCTGCCAGTTCCGACTGGAAGTTTAGAAAAGACGAACTAATCTACTGAAAGGAGTCCGACGATTTCTTGGTTTGTTAACCTCCACGGATATTTTAGTTTCCTGACTTCGTCACAGTTTTGCTTGACCACCAAGGCCATAGGCGTTTAGCGGCGGTGGGAGAGTAGGGGAAGGGACATTGAAAACCCTAGATAATAGTCACCCTAAGGACAAAATAGATATTAGCGTTTCATCGCATATCTAATCGACTGAGCCTTCAAAAAATTTGAAAATAACCCATCGAAAAATAATAATTCCCTTCACAGCCATAGCGCCACAATAGCTTCACAATTGAGGAAACAAATGAGAAATAGAAAAGGTGAGATTTCTTTGAATATCTCAGTGCCATGGTTTATTAATTTAGCATCTCCTCCAAAAATTTCCTCCAATAACTTCATAAAAATTTTCACATTCATACGATGATAATATTTATAAAAGACGCCAAATGATTGTTGCAAAATCGTGCTTCTTTATCGAAAAATATTTCTCCAATGAGGTGTGATTCGTTGGAATCAACGTTGAAATCTCTTTCCACCCAACTGCCTGCAATTTTATATGAAAGAAATGTGATTCATCGACGCATTAACGTGCAAAAGTGATTTTTGCTTTGCTGACGTTCGTATTTAAAATGTCAATGTATATAGAATACATTATGAGAAAATAGCAAATATGCGTATATAAGAGTACTCCTTTCTAAAATGTCACTCGACGGATTGAATAATGTTAGAGGCAATCTGCTTTTGGAATAAATTAATCTAGGGGATATTTGTGAAACACTTTTCATGGGGAAAACTTGAATGAGCATCGAAGAAATTGAGTTTTCCAAATTCTCATGAATGAAACATTTCCAAAGTGAAATAAATAAGCGACATTATTTGGTGGTTAGCAGGTTTAACAGGTACGGATAACATTTGGCTGAAGCGTCATTTAAAGGAGCGCCATTGAAGCGGAATGGACATTATTTTGCCAAACTTTTCGAAAAGATATTTGGTCAGGAGAGCAATTTCGCCGCTTACCACATGAAGTATTTTCTAGTGATATACATCTAATAAACAGTGCAAGAGTGTAGCAAACTTTCTCATCACAGAACCAACGGTGAAAGACTCATCCATCATGCCGCCGTCTGATATTGGGAGATAATTTGGGTAGAAATAATTTGGGTAGAAAGTATCTCGCGTATAAGCCCAAAGCAGTGCCCTACAGTGCAAGTATGCTACGACAATGACTTTTTGTTTGTTGCAAGTGACTTCGCTCAATTCCTTTCCTTCCTTTGGAACCTTCGTTCGAGGAGAAGGAATCATCTTCGCTCAATTCCTTCCTTTGGAACCTTCGTTCGATCGTTTGAGATGGCTGGGAGAAGACAAGGCAATCCCCTCCACCTTAGGTAGAATACGCGAAGTGTCATCCTCACCTCCGCTGTACCGAAATTTTCATCAGTGCTTCGTCCCGTAGCGATCCTGTCCCCGTTAGATGTTAAGAGATAAAATGGCACAGATAATATGAGAGTAGGATGGATAGGAGGAGAAGAACCAGGACGAAAAGTCTTTCCGTTCTCTAACATCTTAGCCACCCTATCTATGCTAATGCTGATTTATGCGAAAATCGACAGATACATTTTGCGTATACAAGCACACCTCTGATTTTCTTTAAGTACCAATGATTATCTGAGTAATGTTTAGATATTTAAAAAAAAGCCTCGATTAGGCGTTTTCATGCTTTCCCCCTTTAGTTGCATTTCTTTTTAGGTGGCTTGAATGCGGTTAAACGAAAAAAATAACGTAATTAATATTCATTGTCATCGGGTACGTCATGCGTCGCATAGACAGCATACATTTTTCTAAACAATTATCGCATAATATGGCACATCTGTAATATACGCCATGAAATATGAGCACTACAAAAACGATAGGATAACAATATGAAAAGCACAGAGCGCTTTTAACAAGGCTACTGGTGATTGATTTTTGTCTAGTAAATATAATAAAAATTATTTAATTAATAGCCGAAAAAAGATGAATACCTCCTTAGTGGCATAGCAAAATACATACAATGAGCTAGATGCATTCCTTTAATAATGGGAGACATAATGCTAAGCAACGAAAGAATTTGTTTATTTTCATCGCTTTTCATCATTCTTCTATATGAAAAGACTCGTAAAATAGAAAAGACTATGGAAAGAACAAGGAATATTAATTGTTCAACATCTAAAGAGTTTATTCTTCGTGGGAATTTCGAAGAGAGAAAAAAACTTAAAAAAGAAAAAAACTGCACAAAGAAGAGTGAAAACATATCTTATTTCATCGAAAATTGTAAGGATCTCATGGTTTCATCCGAATTCCATCAGAAAAAAAACGTAAGATGGTGAAAGCTTGGAAAACCATAAAAGAAAATCGAAATGCTAAATTATTTATCCAATAAAATCCCTCTTTCCCTTCCTCTGCCTTCACAACATCAATTTCATAAGTAAAAAATCAAATGGAAAATACAACCTGCATATTATATTTTCTTTGAAAACTAATCCCTCAATCCGTTTTGAAATTCGATCTGGTTTTCTTTTTCAAATTTTTGCCTGAAACGGAAAAAAAAATAGAAAATGAACAAGAATTAAATATGTCAACGTCATGCTTTCTACGCGCATAGTATCGTATGTAGAAAAGAGTAAAATCGAGTACACTCTCCAAAACAATAATGGTATGAACTGATTTCCTATTCTATTATAATTGAAATAAAAATCTCTAATACATCCGTTCTAATCGATGCCCTTATCACATCCATAAATAATGGATGATAAAGATACATCAGCTTTTGTACGATGCAAATTAGACATCAAAAAAAAATTTTTTTTTGTTAATTGTACTTATTTGTTTCGAATCCAGCTTTCACAGACGTAGGGATAATACTAAACAATCTTTAATACAAACATAAACTAGTCAGTATTAGCGTTAGTACCATTACAAAGGTATATAAGATGTCAGAAATTGAAAAATTTGACAAATTATAATCGAAATATTGACTCTATATTTATTCTTTGTATGTAACTCAATCGATGAATGAGGCTATGCAAACTTCCTTTGAAGAAAAAATTTTTCATATAAATAAAAAAAAGTGAAAAAAAGTATGTTGTGCTGCAGTTGTAGCATAACATAGACAAGACTTGTGCTATATATAGCACAAACCTTTTTGAGCTTTGCTATTACAATAAATTAATGATCGTTAGAATATAACGCCAAACGAGAACAACGTTGACACAATGTCTTATTAGAGCAAATAAGTTTAAGCTAGAGTTCTATACTCTTCACCAGTTGAATATTCACGAGAAACGAGAAAAGGCATTCAGATGCACCAAAGAATATGAGAATCTCTAGAAAACAACGAATTAACATGAATTCACATTCGCATAGTGGAAAACAGCTGACAGAGGTATTCAATAAAAATTTCAACAGCCATAGCAGAGAATTGCATAAGGAGTATCGGTTTTAAAGAAGCACCTCGAATTTAATTCAAACAAAATTTATGACAGCCACCAACAACTTCTAGTAAATAAAAATTTCGACATTCTTCTTCACTGTACTTTGCTCCTTCCTCCTCTTTTTATTCAAAACCCTGTCCACACCTTCGATCTAAACTTCTCAACAAGAACTATAGTAGTGGTACTCCAAACACACAACGACGACAAAGAAAAATACATATTTTGGCAAATTAGGAACGTAACATGATAACATTAGAGATATCCGAAAGTCAATAATCAATTGCTGCAATTGATAAGCTAAAGAATTGCATAAAATGGAATGCTTCGCTCATTGAAAGGAATAAATATATCGCCATTTAGACCGATAAAAATCGAACTGAAAGGAAACGCTCCCATTAGAAGAATTATTTCCCTATCAGCGAGCTATCCATCCACGAATGCAACAACGAATGCTCGTCCTCATCGCCTCCTTTCTCTCCATTCTAATACATTTCATTTTAAGCTGAATTTAACTTTGCATTCCACTGTCACAACCGTAGACATAGAATGAGAAATGCTTAGCACAATACAAGAATTGCAATTACACAATAGCTGGAACTAACATGCAGCACCGATCTGAATGCATGTATTCAACATTTCCAACAACACTATATGGAAAATTCCATTTGCACATCAGAGTTTCTCGCAGGTGCTCAGAGCGATATTGGATATATTTCTGCACAAAACTCCGAGAACTCAGTAAAAGAATTTTCAGATATTTTATTGAAAGGAAGCCTCACCTTGAGCTTTCACATTTTCAGATGGATTATGGTATACTCTCTCAGTCACAATCGAATTTTCCTCTAAATCATTGTAATATCATTTGCAGATTACTAGTGATTCCATCTTCTTTGCATCATCCATTCCTACCTAATTCAGGTATCGATACAGAAAAATCGACGATTATTACAGACATTAGTGAGCGCAACGTTTGAGAACGAATAAAAATAAAAGCCACTTGAAAGAATTTTTGGCTTATCACTTAAAAGATAAGAATCGACGCTGCAAAAAGGTGAAAGCCAATTGAAATAATCTCGTAAGATTCAATTACACTAATCTCATTATAATATAAGTGACTAATTGCGTTAAAACACACCTGCTTAGTCAGCCATATAATAAATTGGATAGAGATAATGAGTAGTGACTTCGACAAAAGGCAAAACCGGAAATGAATTTTCTCGATCCGGATAAACATGAATCAACGGTGTTTCATCGTTCACCGATCTGGAGCAATCGAATACCTCCATACGAATCCGCAACGTATCAGCTAGTAGACATAGTTCATTCTGTAACGAGAACAGTCATTATACAATTAGAGTATCTTAAGAATAACTGGGGCATGTATAAAACGCAAATGAAATATCAGCACATACTATCTATACTGAACCTCAACCAAAGAAGGAAAGTAATCAGAGTGTATAAGAGTTAGAGTGTGAAAATTAAGAAAAGTGAATCGAATTTCACTATGAGGGAGTTGTTCAATTCAGGCACAATAATATTGCACATTAGAATCGGTAGTTGATTTGCTCTTCCATTCATGTTAAATGTACTTAAACCATAATTAGAAATTACCGACTGTTAAGATATGAAAAACTTAAAAGTTACACACCTGAACTATCAGCACGGCGTATAATCGATCCGATGATACGATAGTGAGAAAATGGAACAAAAGGATAGAGAAATTAGGAACTCTAGTATGGCATACAGCCTTTCTAAACCAATCCAACAGAATAATTTCTTCAACTAAAATTGAAAACGCTCCAAAAAAGCTAATGAGAGATATGCGCTTTTTTGAATGTGCACATTAGATCAAGCATTTTCATAAATTACCAACAAATAATAAAATACGCGCAACAGTGCACTATTATTTTCATCCAACCGACCGACCATGCAGTTTTTTCAATGTATATTTTTGCGTGCATCACAACGCTATAGATCATAAAACGTTTCCGCATATGCATCTTTCTAGACAACATTTGAACCGAGTAGAAAATTGATGTAGATGAAATCCCACTGCCAAACCTATACCAACAAATTCTCGAATACCATGTGAAAATTAGTGAGGGAATAGAAAAACACATAAGACCTGACCATAAAGCCTAATGAGATAGGCTTGCTAGGCGCGCAATTAGAAAAAGTATGCGCTTTTCAATTACGCTTCACCAGTTGTATTAATCGACAAGCAGAATGCCCTTTTTCTTTCACATTCGACAAGTTACGAAAAATCTACATATACAAATTTCGACAAGTTATCGAAAAATCTACATATACAAATTTCGACAAGTTATCGAAAAATCTACATATACAAATTCCATGGCACTCAATAATTAGTATTAGGAACTGTAAATAGTAGCAAAGAAACAGAGTTTGAGAGGTCTTATGGTGGTACAAGTATATAACACATCTCGCCATCTCTGCATTTTGTGAAGTGCAACTACTGGACAGACGCCGAGATGCGTAAATACATTCACGAGCGAAAGTGATTTGACCAACGCATGACTTTCATTTACAACTTATAGAGAGAACATAAAAGTCGATAAACGGTGGCGATTAACTGTCCGGCTTGGTACCGTGAAACTTGGTGTAATCCACTTAAAAGTACAATACTCGACAGTAAAAATACTGTCAAACCTTACCATACAAGAAATGCATACTGTGAGTAATGATGTATGGAATTACAACGATAACAAATGTTGTGCATAAAATGTGGGAATCGAGATGTGATAAAACGATGAAACAGCATAACCGCAAAGATGCAGCGCTTAACGCCATCTTGAATCAGTGCCCAGGAAGGTTTCGGTTGATTTCTCTGCCTAATTTTTAAAGCGCTGTCTGCTGCGTACGGTTTACTTGCCTTAAGCTTTAAATGTTCCCCCAGAACACTTCCCATCCCCCACCGTATACCGCCCATTTTAACATGAAAGAGTCGTCTGTGAAAAAATAATACATTATTTCTGAGGAAATCGCCATGGGCGGGTGCTGCTATCACGCAATTATAAATATGCACAGAAAAAAGTGCAAAATTTGCCAACAATTGCGCTATTCATGGCTTCATTAGAGATTCGTTCATTACCAAAAACTAGCGATGGCGTCACAACCAAATGATGGGTGGATGATGCACCAATGAGCACACAAAAGCACGAGATGATGCCAGTAAGGGCCTGAATGAATTTTTCTTTGTATATTGCGAGAAAAATTTGACTGAACCACTTAGCAGCTTCTAAACCGTTAAATGAGGTAATCGGTAATATATGATGATACCACCTGCAATTCAGCGCCCACGCAGTTTCATTTTCCTTGAAATAAGGTAAACGGTGATATACGATGATATCATTTCCACATTGCGTCCTGATTAAGAATTCTCAATTTTTAACGAACAATGATCTCAGCATTCATGCATTCATATTTAAAGATTAAAAAAAAGAGACGAAGCACTAAGGAACTGCTCTGCAGTGATCCTAACATCATAACGTCTCTTAGCCCCAAATGCAAATCCACAATTCCAAAGGATGTAAAGGAACCTATTTTAGATGCAACTGTTGGAAAACTGCCAGAGAGAAAAGGAATTTACAACAACAGACTTCACAATTGGAAAGACGGAAGGACAAAGGGAAGGAAAATTCAACAACAGTTATTCAGCCTGGCCTTTCTTTCCTTCCTCACCTAACCGACCTGATCCGTTTCCCTTTCCTCGCTTTCTACCCCCATCTTATTCCTCAAATGCTCGCTGCCCATATCGTTATGACTAAATTTACTCGTGACATATGACGTCAGCAGCTAAATCCGATACGACGTTTAACATATGCTGTGTGTAGCAATTTGACTGTCAGGTGATATTGAAAGCTTAAATGATTTTTTGCACGCCTCGCTTATGGCGCCGCCGTAGAGTTCTATATATCGATCTCTGCAATAGATGTGCAAAGTGCAATCAAAGCTGACTTAAGACCACGCAGCGTTTTCATCAACTCATCATTTTGGCACCCATTAGAAAATAAAACATCTATTCCCCATAGTATTTATGCAATCCTTAAATATCACGTACAATGATTCATTATTATTAGATTCCTCTAAATGCCATACAAATTGCACTGTTTTGTGCTTCTTTTACACCAGCTGATTTCATGCACTCAACCAATTGCGCATCACCCCTTTAAGTGTTAAGCCATGACGAGGAGAATCCACGCTCCCTTTCTTTAGAAAAATTATAAAACATACAAGGAAGTTCTTCTTGGAGTTTGTAAGAAATAAGAGACTCGTTCAAATCGTTCAATTATAATATTGGTCTCCTCTTTCATATTATGAATCGAGTAAAAATAAAGAAAACAATGGTACCAGCATCCTCGACTGACTGATATTTCATTTCGCCCCTATCCCTCTAAAGGCTGCCGAAAGGAGAACAAAAATACGAAAAAATCCGATTGATCGGGTATGAACTCCCGCCTCAGTCAGCCACCCCTTCCCTTTTCGAAGTCTATTCATTCACTTCCATCTTCATTTTGAAAAGAAACCTACAATAATTTACGCTTAACTGATAAATATTTCTGCAGACGTCATGTCCCCAAAAACACCTCAACTTTTGTTCAAGAACAACAAATTTGTTGGCCGATATTATGCATGCAGCAATTCCCTCTTTCCACTTTACGGAAGAAACTCATAATCAAATACCCAAAAAAGAGCAATTAAATTAAGCCACAAATGCACTATGTGAAAGTATTATTCGTTAGTGATGCAATAATGCCATCAGCGTTATAGCGCAGTGCAAAGTGTACGGCAAATGACGTATGATCACCGTCTCATCACTTCCGCTCACCATTCTAAATTTGTCTTTTGTTGCCACCTCGAATTTCATCTATCTACACACGATGACTCATCCCAATAGTGTGTCGCGTTTATGAAATCTGCAAAACACGAACGACGCAAAAAAATCCGATCCCACTCTTAACAAATAGCAATCAAAACAAATGAACAATTCTAACAACCTGAGCAAACTTACTGAACTCAATTTGCATAATTACATCTTAATTAATGATCACTTCAACCGTTTCAACCTTTCATAAATCAAAAGAAAAATGCGACGAAGTGGGCACATAACTTACGCTTTTGCGGACATGCTCATGAAATCAATTTTATAATTTGACAACAATTAATAAAGTATGAGTACTACATCATATTTCAAACATGCCGATCATTTCTATGAATTTTTTTTTTCAAATAAAAAATTCCTTGCTCCTACTAAGCGAAAATAAAATTCGTTCATTCATTCTCTTACTATCTTCTTCAGTCGAACGCTCTAAATGAACAATGATTAAATAATATCGAACCTAAAGCACTATACCTATTTCACCAAGAGATAGCACATGGAATCTTATAGAATGAAATGAAGTTTGAATTTGCAAAAAAAGGCGGCGAAAAATGGATAGACAGCAATTGTCTATCGTTATGTGGGATTTGTCTATTCTTCAGTAGACGAAACCCACTTCACGATGGAAAGTAAAAAAAATGGTAAAGGTGAGTCATCCAATTCGTAAATCACTGCTTTCAATATCGGATGATCATGGTGTTAAAAATCCGACTGCTAGTCAACCTGGAAGCAATTGGCAAGTGCTCAATTGTTAAAATTTCCTTATCAGCCTAGAATAATCTATTGACATACAATATAAACTTTCTACTGACGCACAGTACAAAGTTATAAACATTTTATCGGAAAGAGTACTGTAGACCAACGATGCATAAGTGAATGGGCATCAATTTATTGCATAATTAAGTGCAGGAAATATATATTTGCACGTTTCTTTCCGCTGACGAAATGCCAAAAAACAATTACGTAGCAAACAGTAGATATTTCCTTTTAATTGAATGAAAATCTACATTTCCTCCCAACTGAATGGAAATCTACCAAACTTGAGCAGAAAACTTGAAAAATTTGCATAATTTGCATAAAATTTCGTTTGGAACCTTTGCATAAAAAGGTTGGATACAACGAAAATGAGTAAAAATAACAACAATATAAATTCACGTCCGCTTTATTGATCGTTTTGAAAAAAAGGGGAAGAATATTTGTGCAATTAATTCAATGGTTTAAAAAAATCAACGCTTTTGAATGTGTTACAAAATGACAACGGAAATAATTGGTTTGAAGAAATTTAAAGAATTCTATAGGCAACCTTTAAGAATCGGCATCACAATAATTTATGATAGTTGATGCGTTATATATGAAATGCAAGTACAATAGATGAATATAACAATTAAATTGCTTTGTTCAATGATGCGTACGAGACATCACCAATTGCGTCAATTTCAATTAAAGATATCCTTTCCTTTGTTATAATCCATTGAAGTTACTTCATAAATTTTAAGACTTGATGGAATACTTCCCACGAAGAAGCAATTTGCATACGAGAAAGAACTTGAATACTTAATGATTAATGAGAGGACTTAAAAATTTTGGATACCGAATCAGCTCGCTGAGAAATGCTAATACTACGAATGAAACATTAAAGTTAATGATGCAGTAAGCATGTCGAGAATATACAAATACATAGAATAAAACAGTAAGTGTTTTGATATTCGAGAGTATTGAGATCACCTCGAAGACTTGGGAAATTGCAGACTCCCCTCCTCTCTTTTCACTCAAACCAGGCAGAAGTGGAAAAAGACGTCCATTAATAACAACAGTCATAAATAATAATTACTGATAATGTTACTACAATTTGCCCGGTTATCAATAAAATATGCACAACACCGAGTGGAAAATTTATCCACCGGTAAGATATGAAAATGTGACAATCAAATAGAACTCTGTGTATATTGGCTCGAAAGCGCCGTAGATTGAGCAAAACCACAAAGAGAAATGAGACCTTTTATAATAGAGCAGCCGATAAAGCAGTAAGCCTCAAATCCAGAGATGTTGCATTACACCATCTATGAACCAAAACCCTCGCTTATCAGCCTACCTATCGACAGCCCTTCGTCCATAAGCCCGCTTATTTGCATATCTAATAACATTCACGTAGTGAAGCCATCCACTCGCTGTTAGCTGTGACGCGATGGAGACCGAACAGGTGTATAAAAACCTTAACCGAATGCTTCCTAACATCAAATACATCATTCACACTACGTTAGCTTTCGAATCTGGGAATGAATATTCATGTAAATTTATTCAAATAAACCCGGTTTCTCTACTATCGGTCGCCCACTTTTACGCATAAGCAAGCGATCAACATACCAATCTCGGCTCGATATCTCTAAACATCTAATCAAACATAGCTCAGTACCGTGGTTTACTTATGGCTGAATAGGTTGAAGAGGATAACAAATGACATTTCCCATCCTATCAAGCATCTATGATTTTCAAAAAAGATTGTTCCATATATCAGGTTTGCTATTAAAATAGGCACAGGAATCACAGAAATACTTGGTCAAAAACAAAAACGTCATCGTTTAATTCGATTAAATAACGTACCATCTAGGCTGAACAGATAGTCTCATAAATTTTTCTCTTTTTTTTGTATGCAAAATGCGATCGGTGATAACAGAATTAAAAGAGTAACTCATAAGTTTTTCTTTTTTTTTTTGTGTGCAAAATGCGATCGGTGATAACAGAATTAAAAGAGTAGCGAAGAAAACAAACATCACATTAGAAGAAAAGGATCATTAGCACCACTCTAGCTGGTGCAACGTTGGTTTGCAAGCAACGTTCATGTGCTACAATCCTTTACATTCACCGAATCATTGCAGTTTAAACATGGCAAAGAGAGGTGCAGTATGGAGATAGGGGGATGGGAGATGGACAGGTATATAGACACTCATATCGTTTAGAAACCTGCCATGTTTTGCGCCTTCAGAACTAGAAATCAAAACGATAATATGCTAATTACACTCGTCATCGCTTTAAAAACATCATGCAGATGATTTTTGATTCCTGAACAACAGCATGATACTAGTGACAAGATAGGAATTTTTTTGTTCAGATTATGCAAATACTAAAGGCACGTCATGCTTACGTTGAATTCACATCGACTTCCACTTATGGCCATCATGTAACAAGTCAGATAGCAAGTGGCCATCATGTAACAAGTCAGATAGCAAGCACCGCCAATCGTATAGAATGTATTTAAAGATCAAAATGCATCGGAACTTATGTAAACATTTTCGCTTTGAAAAAAGAAAAAGTAACAACGAAATGTAAACCGAAATGTACATTGTCTGCGTCGGTCAAAAATAACTTCAATCTGTGGGCAATAATTCATAAGGATCCATCAGAAAGTTTGAATGTGATGCCGTTTAACTCACATCAAGTTTTAGAAAATTCAAAAACGTTAAAGATATCTAATTAGCTGTCATCAGTGCAGCAACATTAAGAATGAACTTGAGATTTAAAAAAAACTGAACTTAAGGGTCAATGAAATAGTGAACTTAAGGATCAAAAAAAGTTTAGACTTCATTAAAAAAAAAACAAAAAAAAACGGTGGAATAATACGAGAAAGGTGCATTCATCGCTCCCTCTATTAAGCTTTCTCCGGCGATCTCCTTCCTTCTAAAGAGCTAACATAAATCCCGCATATCAATAAAGCACTTCTTGATGAACAAATGGATCTAAGCATCACCATATTGGAACAAAAGAGATTGAATAAATAATATTCTAGTATTATAATACAGGAAAGCACTCTACAAATATTTTATGACAATGAATTTTGTACCCTTTAGCGAATCAACGATAGCCTTGAATTAAGCACAGTAATCATGAAGCAATGAAGATATATTGGCGTATTATACATTTCATAATGTTATGTTTTACTCTTCCCCCATTCAGTCTTACAACCAACTTTCAATTCTATTCTAATTTGGTTATCAATGCAATAAAAAACTCATGAACATTTCTACAGTACAAAAAAGAACAATCGTATCTAATCGTTGTAAAGAAAGACTAGTTGCAATTTCGTTATTTCTAGACTATTCCTCAGAACAAACCGCATATAGCTATAAACTGTTCCCTTGAAAATGAGATAACATCGATTTCTTATATAATAACAGAAGAAAACCATGCAACATTTTGGCAACGACAATTTCACAGGGTGAAAGTTAATAAATAAATTCACAAAGCAACAAATGAATTGAATGTAGATGCACCTAGACGTTAATGTAAAGCGATGGAAATTGAGCTAATTAAGCGCCCTCCCCAAATGATTAAAATTCACTGCTCAATCTATTCACCGCCACAAGGAAATATTATTTAGTTTAAAAACAAACAAAAATTCGCTCTTGTAAAGTTACCCATTTTAATGGCTCAAATGTTAAAACCAAAGGCGCAGCTAGAAATAATTCTAATAGCGGGCGGGACATTCTAAGGTTGCATCAGACCTGTATTATTTCCATTCGCTGACTCTATTCGTCCATTCTTTTATTAAGAAGTGCAAGGAGTCTTGCTTCACTCTTAGGTATCTTGCTGTTAATTCTGACTGTGCTCTCCTATATCCAATAGAGGTCTTTAACGATAATTGAGGAAAACAATTAAAAATGCTTCGAATTTATCGAGATGAAAGAATTTGCATTTAGCGTTCAAGAAAAACACATCGGAGATGATCAGTAATTAGATCACTCAACATATGCACACCAATGAGAATATGTGAAAAACATAATAATGCTGAAAAAGACCAGACGAAGGATTTTTGTAAAATACCAACCTCGTCGAAAATACCTTCAACGATTCGATGCATAATCTGACGTGGATCGTGATCGGCAAAAAGTCTTGAATAGAACGACCTTGGTAACGAATGTATTTCATCAAGACTCTCGAATACATCGATCGCTCTTAATACGAGCATCAACCTCAAAGCTTCGACGCATCTCACGTCTAGAATCCTTTCTTTGGGAACATCGCTCGAGTGCTGCTATAAAATATCCACCTTCTATTTTAGAAAATCAATATGACTTTCATTGCAATATCAGAATTCATAACACGAAAATTTCTCTATAATATTTGAATATTTTCAAAGAATTAGAATTATACAGCTATACTGTACTACAACCTGAAAGTTTAGTTACACCATCGACCAATCAAGTGACAGTTAATTAAGATGACTTGAAATAGTTAGAAATATTCCTGACTAACTGATCTGATTTGAGTTGAAATTTAATTTTTTGGCAGATAGTTGGCAACGTTTACTATGAACGAACAGGAAATGTTCGGGATATTAGAAGCATACTTTAATCAGCGAGTTATTTGCTTAGAAATGATATATTCCACGATACGACAGCTATAATAGCACTGCGATGCAGCTTTACTCAGACGAGGGCAACATTGTGTTCAGGAAAGGAACCGCTCGATACCGTAAAGTTCTTTGGCGGTGACTTGTGCAGAATGTTTCACACGTATACGTGTGGCATCTAATTCGTTCATTAGTTATTTTCTCGGCATTTACGGAAAGCTCACTGAGTTGAGCACTGCTCATATTTTTGCTTATCACTTGAAATCCTTCATGCTCAGTGATGGAATATCCTTCAACTGAATGGCATGCAATTCGTTGTAATGTCCTCCTTTATAGTGATAAATAGGAACAGTTTTATTTTAGGGAAAATGCATGCATTAATTATCATGCTACGCATTTTATATTCATGTATTGTTTTATTGCCTTCATGTGGTAAAAAGTTTAGAGAATATTGTTCAAATAAGTTCGAAAAGCCAAGCTACCATTAAGGTGTAAACCGAGATTACAAATGCAATTTTTGACAATTACTTTTTTGCTGCAAATCATTCAAATAGGTCCAACAATTAAGCGCTTTTTGGTTTGTAGTCTACCAATTTAACTAATAGCAATTTTTGACTTGTTTATTCGTATATCCAACACACTTCTAACTATTAAAAAACTACAAACCACAAATCAAGAGATAAAAATTTTTCAAAAATGTTTTGTAAATGCTCCCATCGCATGGGCGAATAAATTTATCTGCACTCTTTGACAAAAACTGTTCATTCTTTAATGCTGCTATTCACACATTTATTAACCGGCGATAAAATGGAAAAAAAAAATCAAATTCAACATCACAAATCTATTTGAAAACGATAATGCACCCTCATTACACACAAGTCAAGCAAAAATTACATACCACGTCCCACAATGTTCGCATGACGTCGACAGCAAGCGTATCATTGCTTACCGTATCTGATGAATCGGCCTGAGAAGTGATATTTGTTGGAAATTGCCATTGTTTGAGGAAGTCATAACGAGCAAAAGCACCGATCACTGCCTATAATAGAATATCAATGAATGAATTCAATAGAAATACACTTCAACTAATAAAAGAATGTAACGCAATTGCTTTTATTGCTTTCATTTGAATTGAAAGTACAAAGAATACAACTAAATATTGAATTAATGCGAAAACAGTCAGTCATAGAAAGTAGTCATATTTCAATAATATTAGTGAGTACAAATCAATGAACAAATGCATCGGCGAAAAAAACCCCTCACTTGGGTGCTAACTCTTTGAATATCAAACTGATATAAAAAACAAAGATAACAAATTTTAAATGATTGGCACATAAAACATGCAGTGATAGCGATGTGATAACGATAAAAATTCATATAATAGAAATAAATGAGTGAAAATTTCTTTAAAAAAAAGAGTGTGAAAAGATAGGAAATCAAAAAAAATGAAGTAAGATTTAAAAAGATTTTATCACAAAGAAATTCCGCGCAACAAAAGAATACCTTTCAAATATATTAACGAAAAGCTGAATCATTATCTGTTAACTTTTCATTTTTTACAGTTTCAAATATCCGTTAATAGTAATGAGAATAAAAATCAGCAAATACCCTCATAATAAACAAGGCAACAATGAGCACAATAAGTTTGCAATCCAACGGTAGCGATTACGATAAGATTTTCTTCATAATTCACTGCAATAAAACATGAAAATTTCAAAAATACGGATAGAGGACCACCATAGGATCAACTATTAATAAGGACTAACTTATAAAATGCTAAAATGCAAATTTCGAATCTACTCAAGTGCAACGACTTTTCAGGTGTAGAAGCAAATGGCTGGCACCATTTGTTGATCGCTAAATTCAGTACACTATATAAGTGATGAAGATGGCTTTATAATGTTTCGATGATGCTAATTACTTTTTAATGACTCTAAAAGTTTCTTTAGCACGATGGAATAGCAAAGCACATAAAAACGACATGCAGTGTATATCATTTGTAATGCTGGCACCATTTGTTGATCGCTAAATTCAGTACACTATATAAGTGATGAAGATGGCTTTATAATGTTTCGATGATGCTAATTACTTTTTAATGACTCTAAAAGTTTCTTTAGCACGATGGAATAGCAAAGCACATAAAAACGACATGCAGTGTATATCATTTGTAATGAATTTATATCGAAGAAAAGCGGAAATAATTTCAAAGCTTTGAGACATTACTTACGAAAGTTGAAGACAAAAAATCAAATTTAGAGAGAAAACGTTTCTTTCTCTCTTTGGAGAAGAACAGCAAATATTATGTCCTTAGTAAATCTTCCAACTTTCTTGCATGATTTTCTCCACGGAATCTCCACATGGCATTTTTTCTGCAGATACTGCTTTGCTGATTTAGTACCTTTGTAATACTTTTAAGACTTGCGGTGATTCATGACGAATAAAAAAAAGATCTAAAGATGAAGTCGTCGAGTCATTAATCAAAGGAAAAAAAAAGCGCAGACCGTAACGATAGGGTACGATGTGCGTAACGGCGCATAGGCATGTACGCGCAATTGCAGATCTGCAACATTATTTACCTCGTCCTCTTATCACTCTATTGCATATCCCCCTATGTCGCCATCTGAGTAACAATCCCTCATAGCTGCGCATGCTTCCCAATGATCTTTTAAAAAGGATTTGCAGTGTAGCAATTCACCAAAAGCATAAGTGGATATTTAAAAAAAGAGCGACAAAAATGACTCCACACTTTAAAAGAAACATTTGTTTGATCTTGTGCAATTAGAACAGGGAACATTTGCTTGACTTGTTTACAAATAAAAATTGCCCTTTCATCGCCAAATGTCATCCAAATATCATGTTCAATTAACGAAATGTTGAATTTAACGAGTAAAACTTTCCTCTGAATAGATATGAAAATATCATGTAATGAAATAATTTAACGCTGTCTGTACAATGAACGAAACAACAGAAACAATAATAATGACGAATGCAAAACACATCTCATCGCTGAGAAATTCACCAAAGCGAAAAACCGAACAAAACGAGTGTTGTTGTAAAATGATGTCAACTGCTAAAAAAAACTCGTACAGCATTCTCACCCATTATACTATCATTCTTCTAAGAGCACTTTTCACCGAATGAATTTTTGAAGCAGAAGAAAAAAACAAAAAGCAACCACTCGAAAACAGAAAAGAAATCGCGTGATCCCACTCAACTTCCTTCGATTGGTTGTTTGCACGTCTGCAAATTTCCTATAATTCTTTTTTGTTTTAAGTTGAACCGTCCTATATATCCTTTATCTACGACCTTTTGAATAACATATAGAAGGACCATGCTATGAGCACTTGATCTGCAATAAGTGCACCTCTATAATAAACTTTAAATAAAATAGATAAGAATAAAACAATAAAAAAAAGGCAAAGATATTCGATGTTCAATAAAGGCTTACATCCCATTCTTGAGAAAATCAAACAACAAAAATTTCTTCATGGTTCAGCATTACCAAGCAATACGCTTCTGAGGGTTACCGTTCCTGCTTAGTAAGAAACCATCGCCAATATTCATTAATAGTTTCATTTGAACATATATCACAATCACCCAATACCTGACGATGGCAATGAACAGAGAGAAACCATTACAGTTCATTCACATCATATATTAACAGCTAGATACTTATGGCTATTGCCATACTGAAGCACATGGTAGAATTGGCATGCCGCCAAACATCCTCAGGTCATGCAAAATAAACATCCGCCTTCAGATGATGCAAAATTGCGTCAATATTCAAGTCGTAAATGTATATCTATTGGAAGGATAGCGAGATGGAAGGGAAATACGCATCGATTCTAAGAATTCATTAACTAGGAGTAATCGAAAAGAGGAGAAAATCAATCGTACCTTAAAACGTAAGGTTGTCATATAAATTGCATGAAGTTCGATCAAACAACCAGATGCATAATTCCCAAGTTATGCATAAAGAACGGAAAAAAAAGGATAAGGAAGCGTGCCAAAGGTGCTGACAACAAACCATGTATGCTTTTGCATTCTGCCCATCTGATTATGTAGTTCTATAAGTTGCTGAAAAAGAATAAAACACGCAGAATGATTCATAACCATAGTTTAATTAATCTTAATTCTTAGATAAATCTTCTACCAACGACTGACTTATGCAGTATTAAACAAATATTCTCCTTATGCAAATTTCTTGGCATTTATATAATGTCTATAATTTCTATAAGTTGAAAAGGTTTACTAATATCATAGAACAAAATGTGCGCACGATGCGCAATAGACTTCGAAACTTAAATTTTTTCAAAATATTAAAAAGAAAGAACCTCGAAAATATTCTTTTTGCACAATTGTAAGAACCTCGAAAATATTCTTTTTGCACAATCGTTAACAATAATTTTTTCTACTCCCCAGAAATAATCAAAACAGAACGTTACGCGATATGCGAAACGCTTGAAATATTCCAAGCGAAATACCTGTTTTGCAATGCTATTCACAGCTGAACTAAGCGGCTGAGCGATGCAAAATTCCCATCGGTAATGATGACGGATGTTCAAACCTTTTGCATGCAATGTAAAGGAAAAACGAGAATGACAATACTGAAGGAAATGCACATTAACGGGAACGGAAACGCAATCATGAGATAAATCGTAAATGATTTCGTTGAACGCACAACGGCAATAACAACTTGGCTCTTGCTAATAGTTATAGTGTTCATTCGCAACTGAACAAACCAGTCATTCACATGGGGTAATTAATATTTAATATTCAGTCAAAATAGGATGCAAATCGAAGGATGCAAGGTGGCTCATGAAAACAGATAGTTCATTGCCTTCAACAATTCCTTTTGGTGATTGATTTCAAATTCGGATCCCATACCAACTGCGTATCATGTATCCCAAGGTCTTTTAGCTCAACAAATGTGAATATTATTGCAACTGGAATGCCGAAAAAGCCATTGACAAATTTATGAAAAAAAGCAAAATCGCATTTCTTCAATATAAAGTTCGAGAAAGAATTTGCGCAAGATGCCGCAGCGGTTCAGCTTTTGAACTTTCCAATAGGCTCGATATCAGATTGGAAACCTGAGGAGCCAATCAAACAGTATGCGAGACTAGAGCGACAAAACACAACGCCTGCTTTATGGTGTTGTGTATGTACTTATGTTATCGTGCAAGCGATGAACGCAAATATTTCCGCTAAAATCTCCAATGAATACAAACAACAATGAAGTAAGCGAAAAAAATTTTTCTTTGACACAAAAATTTCGAATGTCGTCATTTGAAATCGGTAAAAACAGCTCATCGAGCCATATGAGGTACTCACTGCAGAAGGTGACATTCGAAACACAGCAGCTGCCCTTCGGATAGTTTTAGCCACTATTTTTTCAATCATTCGGTCAAAATACAAAAGATATTTTCGCAACATGTGGAAATCGATAACATGTTTGCATGTGGGTTGCAAAATTTTTTTAGTCATCTGAAAATTGCATACACACAATGGATAATTAGTCAGCAGCACCTCGTTATGCTGCCCTCCTGATCACCTCATCATTCTTAAAAAATGAAGCCTTTATTTTCAACTTAAAACGACCTATTTGAACAATGACGATCTACATGCGTTATAGACTTTCCATTTGTGGAGAAAATTTAACTGGATTACAAGATTGCATACCTTCGCGTAGTCGATAAAAACCATATCAGCCTATTCTTCTTCATTAAATGCTGTAATGCAGTCTGCCATAGATGATGGTAATTGTGACAAGATGGAGCGCTCTGATAGAAATTCGTATTAGATAAGTAATTTTCCGATCATCACACGCTCAAGAATAGAATCTTTAACGAGTGAAGGCTTTTTAAAAGTGGAACCACCTATATCAGCTTTCCAGAAGCAAGAAACCGAGCTGCTCGAAATGCTCCACCTGTCGATTACAGTCAGATGAATTGAGATGGCTTGCATTCCACACTAAAGAATGTAGAATGAGAATAATTTTCACCGTTTTTGCTTACTTTCTCAACATGACTAAGTCGATAACGTCTAGACATTAAAAATGCCTTATTGTTAAGAAACTGGAAACTCAGCAATAAACCACTTTTGGTTATTTCCTATACAAGCCAAAGATTGCGTTCTTTAGAACATCGATCTCTCAACGGGCATTTAGTCTACAGCTATCATATCAACAGTCACGTCTAATCGTCAATTCAACAAATTACGCACATTTGTTGATTCTTTGCGCATCTTTCACAGTGTACACGTGAATCTTTAGTGCATTTTATAAAAACTCTTACTTCACTTTTTAAATTTGTTTCCACGGAAATGTTTCCCCGCTGCAAAACGTTGCAAAACTTTTAAAGATTATTGTGTTATTTTTGTAATGGAAAACAGGTGCTTGTGACAAGATTTATATAATTGGGAAAGCAAGAGTACATATATACTATGCTTACGTAATCGCAAAATTATACTAGCCATTTGTGGAATGTTATCATGTTTATCGCTCTACGTCAGTCGTATTTACGTAAACTTCCGTGCTGGATCGAATGCCGAATCGCAATGGTGACGTTTATCTTGAATAAAACGCTAGCATGATCACTAATTGAGAAATTTACTTCCTTCATAACTTACGACATTAACGTTCCAGTAATTAAGAAACCAAAGATGAATTCATCAGCTACTGCGTGAAGCTCCATCGATATCATATTGCATCATTTATGAAAAGCAACCAACATTAAAATCTCCCACTGTAATAGAAAGGTGAATCAACCTGCAGAAATCAATGAATGCTTCAAGTTTTTTTTTCCTAACAGAAATGAGTACGTCGGTGAGCTCAATAAATAATCATTATACGAAATTGCACGTTACATAAAACATTAACACAAAGTACATCGTTAGCAGAAGAAAAGGTTCTACTCCGAGATGAAAAAAATACTTTGGAAAATCACGTGCTAGCGCATCTACATCACCACCTCTATCCTTGGCTACAACGAAAAGATCGTCTCGGAAAATTTCGAACGTCGTATTTAGTGAAAGCATCTCCAAGCCGAAATCGGAAATAATGTCAGCGGTTGCAATCTCGGCAAGGAAATTTACCTCGGTCAACTCATTCAGAGTTCTGCATAATTAAAGCACACGTAATGGGTATCTGTGCCACTGTAACTTACCCCCCTTAGCTTTGGCTTCTATGAGATCTTTCAAGAGTTACGGCGCTTTGAAATTGTAATCGTCCAGTCGTAAAGCTGTAACGATCGCTCCAATATCACCATTCACAGTCAGGCTAGCCATTTCTACACAGGCTCCGGAAGGAAGCAAGCTGCGAACCTCATAAATTATAAAATCAGCATCGGGATTGGCCGGCCATACGATAAACTGCACCAAGCTCCTCATGAAGCACTACACGGTACGACCTTCCCATGATTAAATGAGTATACTCAGACGTTTCTGGATGTTATATTTGGATAACGACGAGCACGCAGAACATAAATTATAGTACGTGCATCTGTGAAACTTAACGGAATGTCTTAACAGCAACTTTATGGTGCGAAACAACAGGAATCGTCGAAAACGCCTATTCGAAATAATTCACAAAACAACGTTCGTAGTGAGGTATTTCAGGATGTACTTAAGTGCACATGTGTTGCCCATAATTCATTCCTCTACGCTCACATCAGCCTCTTAATTCACTCCAACAAAAACCAATCACTTCTGACGTTTCATTTCTTCAAATTAGCCCTCTAACTTCACCACAGACGGCGTGACAATAGCAGTTTTCAAGGCATGATACCTCCGAACATAATGTTGCTGCAACGAATCTGTTTTACGACGCAGCAATTGCGTACTTTGGAGCATCCTAAGATGATTTTGAAGGAACGTGAGATAATAGACAAATAGGAATGCGAACAAAGATATAACATGCAATTGCATTGTAACACGAGCACTTGAGACCAGTTGAATTTAACACCATACAAAATTGGTAGCCTGATCGATATTCACGAATTCATTGCATATATTTTATGTTATATCATTTCTAAAAATTTCTCACTTATCTGCTTTACTGTTAGGAATTTTTTTACGGAAAAAAGGAAACTCAAGGAATTTTTACAAACACTATCGACAGTGTGGGAACCAAAAAACCTGAGAATTTTTTGAAAGAATATTGCGTCGACCCATTGTGTATAGCTACTGCTTCATTTGGTCCATGCCTGTAGTAGACTACTATAAGTGCAAATTTTCGCCGCATTAAGCCTTCATCAGTCATAAGATTACCCACAAACTGATGTAAACTACGTCTAAAAGAGATTATGGCCCAAAAGCACACTATGACATATCACCGTATTGATAAAGACTGAATACTGTGGGCATTTCTTGGCCTAAAATTCGAATTGAGCGCAGCAATACAATCTCGCATAGGCAAAGTCACCGTGTCGTAATACAACATCGCTATAACCCTGCTTCTGTGAAAACGTGAAAGTATTTCATATACGACGACACGTTCCACACTCCGACCGATGCAAACTCTATTTCGGCTAGATTAAATTAAATGAAAAAAAAAATTGTTGCAATGATAAAAATCAGTTGTACGCCTTATTCATTGACTATACTAAATCAAATACTGAATGAAAAAAGGGTAACCAGCGTTATATTTATGCGATAAGATATTTATGCAAAAATTGCGCATTAGTTCATTTGTTTAGCTAATCGGTAAATAAATAAAATTATAAAACTATTTTTTCCCTCAATTTTATAAAACATTTTTTCCACCTATCAATCGTGAATATTTAGAAGATCTTTCCCTACTGCGCTTGAAGGTACTGAGAGAATATTTTAATCATATCATGGTGAAGAGGAATTTTTCTCGAAATCAAAGTCAAAAGAATTGATTTCTGCCGTTAATACTCGTTTTATGAGTGTTTTTCGCCATTGATGCTTTCTGGAACAAGAAAACAATAAGGTACACAAAAAATAGCAGACGAAAACGCTTTCTTTATTTGTAAACAGTTAAAATATACGAGACGGCGGCATTTTCTTTTCTCATTCGCTTCGCGAATTTTTTTAAATGAACATGATGGATAAACTTCGCGCATATTTTAGCAATACTTTTATTTTCGAATTGGGGAATGTGCCAGTGAGATGGAAGGTTGGAAAATATGCAAGTAAACATATATAATACAAATATATATATGCCATATATTTATGATGTAAAAAAAATTCTCATCATCCTCAAGACCATTAAGTCACAGTTATATTCTAAATTAGAAGCTCAGCAGGGATAAAAATAGGAATTATGGAAGCAGGAAAATTGCGCATATTTAATTTACAAAAACAAGAACTTTAAATTGCTCGAGACGAATGCATTTATGGGAACTCTATTCAGCTAATTCCAATATTATTGCCTAAGGCAAGAACGAGGGCGGGTCTAGTTGTCCCGAAACTCACATCAACTATGACAGCTCGACTATTCATCATGGATGATAAAATTTCTTCCGATATTTCTGATGTAATTAAGTGAACTCACTCCGAACACCCCAAATCCATAATTAGATACGCTTTTCTGGATTTATCTTTTCATTGCCACTAAAAACTCAAAATATTACTTCAGTGGCGCATTATGCCAATGGCACTCATTCGATTATAGCAAAAGATCTTAACAGTGAAATAAATTTTGAATATTAGCAAAATTTGTTACAAAGCATTTAAGAAAACATCCTCTCTGAAAGCATTCATACAAATGACTACAAACACTCATCATTTCTTCATACAACTCATACCGTCAATACTAAAATATTGCAATAATACGTAATCATTCGTAAGCCTCTGAAAAAAAGTAAACATCAGACTTCGTCGGTAATAAACCAAATCAAATATTGCAGCCCATACACCGCCTAACCCTAAGGGTTTACATTCGACGAAATACTATGACTATAAGCAAGTGTTTATCAAAAAAAAATCTGCATATAATTTGATCAAGACTTACAAAATTGATGATGATTCGGGGCAAAAACCATGGAAAAAGCAAAGAAAATATGCTGACTGGAGGTAGGAAGTCGCATGCCGCAAAACCCGAAAGTGCAAAGCAATTGATCAAAACGTAATTTTTCCAACTTGAAAAACCGTGAAAAATTGCATTTTAATCTATGATTGGTTTGCCGACAATATAAATCCCCTAAAAATAACGACGAAAGGGATGTTAGACAGGTAAGAAAAAAGAAATTCAAGTATTCGAGAGTTATTCAAAATCTGGCACATGAATGTGAATTCCCTTATTTGTATTCATCGCTGATCATCGATTACATAAGCAAATTGTAAAATTTTACTTTTTTTTTTTAAATCAAGAAACGAAAGTGCCGAAAGGAATAGAAACATGAGAACACAAATAGCAAACGGAAAAACTGAGCGTCACTGTAATGCATTTGAAGAAAACAACTTGATACGAGGTTAATATATAATGTCACGTCACACTTCGGAACACCTAGTTCCGGTCCTCCATTCTCTCGTAAGGTTCTCTCCTTTCCAATCACTAATATTACTTCCCTTATGTAGTAGTAATCTTTTCACTGCTCAGTGGTGATAGTATTTAGAGAAGTTTCGCAATATGAAAGCACCCACTCATCCAGGTAAGACTGGCTGGAAGTCATGATGACAGATATTTGAAAAAACCGATCAGAGGTTCGAATTAATGGAAAAGAATATGAAGAAGCAGCCATCAACTTTACGACGAGCTCTCCATGGCCGAAGCATTCGCACTGCGATGATATGAGAAATTTTCATCCCACTGTAGACAAGTACCTCTATAGACTCTATAAGGGAACGACAAAAAATACCTATCTAATTATGCTCAATACTGCTGTAAACTTCCGTGCGATATAATCTATGTTAGATAAAACCAGACAATTTGCATTCAGCGGACCAATTGAAAATTTCAAATATGCCTTCATAAACTCTCACTCGATAAAACTAATATTTGATGGGATAAGCGATCCTCTTATAAGCATTTGGTTTTAAAATTGAAAACACAACAGTTCATCTGCTCCGCTACCTCGATCGAGGCTTTGGTAGTAATTAGAGGTATAGCCTCTATCAGATACGGATCTTCAACTAGGATACGATAAGGATTATTTTTGTGTCGCAAATAATCCGCATGCGAAAAGAAGTTATGATAGTCCAACTAAAGAAGACCTATTCCAATGCAGCGAAATGAATCTCGTATTTATAGCACTTAACTTAAAGACTATTTTTATTTGTTACTTTCGAAGATCGTAAGCGACTCTATAGACAGTTTTAAAGTGTAACGAAATCTATCGATAGCAACAACTATATACCGATAGGAATGCAAAAATGATGTGCGCTTGAAGATTGGTAAACTGCATTACTCTTCATTTTTGCAAGTTTCAAATGAAGGTGAAAACTCGAACACCACCATTGACGGAAATATGAGACAATAGGTGAAGTGAAAACAACAAAAACGGCGCTTGAGGCGGATTTCTTTGCATGATGCGATCTGTTCGTGTGCAATGAAATATTCAGATTAACAGCACTGCGAGGGATGCCTCCAAGGTAAGCAGTTCTTGGATACCGGAAGCTGCAACGTGTTCGGACGCATCCGAGGTTAGCACCATGGTAACCGGAGCTGAAACGAGCTCGAGGAGGCCCGACGTGAAACCTTTTTATATTTACTCCACAACACACGAAAATAAGATATATCCACACGGCGAGATAAATCCGGAAGGTTCAAGACGAAATGCACCATCATTACACTTGAGTAGTTTTCACAGCAACATTAGCATAGGCTGCTTTATTGCTTTGAAGGCGAATGATGAATTGGAATGTTTTCATCATGACGGTTTCATGCAGAGAGAAGGTAAACGGGACTGAGAAAAGCACGACCGCGTAAACCCGATTGCCCAGGAACGAACCTATAATAGACTACCGACATCTAGGTGTTCCATCTGCTAGAATTTTCCACCATATAATATTTCAAAACAAACGAGGTAGTTATGATTTATGAAACATCGAGAAAACCCTTCTTGTTACTGCCGACGAAGAAAACTTCATGTAGGCTTCTCATCAACAAGTAATGTCCTGATCTTCCAACGTTTGCAACTACGTAATCTTAGCAATGTTTGATGGGACTGTGCAAAGAAATGAAACCATTGATTGTTTTTAATATGTCTGTTCAACATATTGTTGTGACATCAAGTGCATCCACAAAACAAGTTTGTTGGTGCATCTTATGTGATCCCGCCCATGTTGAATGCGACCAGGCATGAACTCAGGCGGAGTCAGATGGGCGGCGCGGCTGTAAATGTTATGGCTGACTCCGCCCATTTTGCAAACATTTATTACGCATCACCCCTCACAAGCAGAGTCTCATTTTGCAGTGGTATACATTTGGCAAACGGTTGCCCTCTATTAAATATCCCCTTCCATATTGTCCAAAAAGGAGTACAATGTTCTCGACGATCCTCTCTACAGCTCCATTTTCCATCGTTTTTCTTTTCTTTCTTCTCGCTCATCTCTACGGTACATCAGAGGCGCTCACCTGCTATGAAAATGATGATAATGTGAGCTGCTTGTTATTGCTTGTTTATCCGTATATCTGGTATATAATGCATCCTATCCATTTCCCCTTAGCAATCTCTATGGAAAGACCGATGATCTAATAAGTGCCCTTACAAACCCAAAATATTGTCCACATCGACCCCGAGTAGAAATTATCCACGAATTCCATATGCGCCATTTATTGCAATAGTATCGAATAATTTGGTGCTGTTAAAGTTGCATCATTTCTCACATTGTTATCCATTTCATACCAGACGTTGTTTTCAGGCTCAAACATAACCACTTCTAAGCCTAATAAAACGATAAAAATTGATTCATTTTTCTAAATTGAAGCACTTAATGCATACTATAAGGGGCGCTTAAAATGACTCAATGACAATATTAGAATATAAGGCAATCTTATCAACAATTGAGTGAATTTCCGATATGCTCAAAAATTTAAACTAAATTGCACGTTTCTGCTTAATCAATCATTTCGAACATTCAATTATAGCACCAATTAACTGGCATTCCTATTGGTTAACAAATAAACATGTTATTGTTTTCAACGTTATGGTACTAATTACTTGTGAATGTATTTAGGGTAAAATCTACGAGGTAACAAACAGTACATGGAATTACTGTGTGTTAATACCTTCGACAAGTGAACGACCCAATTCGGGACGCGTATTCGGTGTAGGACCATCAGCTGATTGGACAGAAGCATACGATCATACATTCGCACTCTCTGACAAAGTCTACAAGATTCTCACTGTGTGTGTCCTTGAGGTAAGAACACAACGTTTCATCCTTTACCGCTAATTATTTTGTTTTTATTAATTCCCACTGTCATATAGTATGAATAAATAAATAGACGCATTCTAAAAATAATAAAATCCTTCCGTAGCAATTCGTTTTGATAATTTCAATAAGGTTTTGACTATTCCAAAAATAAAGTCAACGTACAAATTTTATAGCTTTCCCAATAGAACTGGAAGACAGTCGCAACAGAAAGAAATAAATTAATAGATGCATTCATCAGCATAAATGAACGATTTATATTACAAACGTTAGAAATCTTCTAAAGTTCACTTTGAAAAGACTTGTTCTCATCAAAGTGACACAACTTTATCGATAAACAAGCAAACATTTTGGGTCTAAGAAGAAAAATTTGTTGATGAAAATTCGACGATATTGCCGGATGGAACAATTTAGAGCGCGATAAATTCGTCGATTCAAACCATGTACCTCATAATCGATCAACTCTGTCTATGAGTATAATAAAACCCTGTTTTACCGACACCACGTACGATAAACTTCATAAGAACCTCTTATTTTTCTCTCATACTTTCATTCAGCAAACAATATTTCTTGTCCACAGTCTAAATGTATAGCCAACGTGAGAACATATAAATAATATACATGCATGCATACGCATACAGAAATTTGCATATGCTATATATATATTATATATATATATATATATATATATATAATTTCATATATGTGTACATGCGCACTCTTATATTTAGTAATAGTATCATTTGTACTTAGTTCTGCGAAAGATATTCAGATCGAATGAAATTCAGCCTTCACCGCTTTCTGACGTTTCTACCACAACAACCGATAGATGCGAACTGCAAAATGAACAAAGAAGGGTTCACCTCAGTAACGAAAGAAGAAATAAGCCTATTTTCAGAAGTATGACTTCGGAGTGTTGGCTCCAAAGTTCAGCGGTGCCAGCATACCAGCTGAATTCATGTTCCGTTGCGTTTGCAACTACGACCGCTGCAACAGCGCGACAACATTTTCGAGTTATCTGAGTGCACTCAAGGAAGACAACTCGTTGTGATGCGTGCTAAGCCGCAGCTGCAGCAACTGCAGCATCAGCACCAACTGCAACATCATCAGTGGCAGTGGCAGCCTGTAGCATCAGTAGTAGCAGAAGTCAATCGCTCATCCTAGCCATTCCATTATCCTTTGTTTGTAAGTTAGCAAGCAGCTCTTGCGTTTGCTCTCTCCTCTTTTGATCTCACTGTTCATAAACCAAATTCCTGTACAGTCAATCGATCAATCACTTTGCGTTCGCTCATGTACTCCAACATCATGTACGACAATCATCGACACCAACACTTCCAGAAGTTATAGCGATACATCGATTCGAATGCTTCGATTCACACTGACTCGGATGCTTATTAGCGATAAGCGGTGATTCTATGACGAATAATTTGAATGCGAATTTTATTCGACGCTGTCTGTCATACCACCGATTCTGAGTTCTCTATCCGCGTTGTCATACAATCGCACAGCAATTTGAACTCACTGATCAATGCGAACAATCAGAATCCATCCGAGTCAGTAGTTCGAAAGTGACAAATTTTCGCCTTCTAATGCATAAAGATGCTTATCGCGCCACAATGACGATTCATTCGTTTTGTAGCGTTAACGGTATATTTAGGAGCGCAGAGCGCTCACTCTTCAAATATTTTCCTCTCGCAATAAGGGTATTTGTTCTTTTTTCATTTTCCTTTGTTTTCATGCAATCTTTCGTGTTTGTGTGTCTCACTATTCTTGTTGAGCAAATGAATCTCATATTAATAATAGGCGGTGTTGTTTGCTTTCAGTGAAAGTGCAATTTCCTCTTTTTATTCTACGCACCCATTTCACGTTCGCATTCTCATCGACCTTTTCCTCCTCTCTTTTTGCAACAATTCAATCAAACATGACTGAAAATGCAATACACTCCCGAGGAATATTAGCAGATTGCTTATCTCCGCATCATCGTTGTTCAATGAACGTTAGTGCACATTCCATTTGCCAAGAGCAATGATCGGTATTCGTTGATTTGAAAGAGTAATGTACTGCTATAGCAGCTCATACACACATCTAAACTCATCCACTCGATTCCACAACGCTCATCCAGAAAAAACTAAGTCAACACAAATGAGCATTATGTGAACCCATCGAGTGACCCAATCCAGACTTGTTAGCAACCCTATCTGCTTGCATAGCTCTCTCTATGATCGGAAATTGCGCGAATGATGTGTGCAGTGTTTTATCTCTCCCCTAACGTATCAAATGACGCGATCATCGAACACCATCAAAGCTCAATGGGCAACTGGCACGCGCTTTGAAATTTCTTACACAAATTCAGCGAGACATCGAATGCCGATATTCACTTCAGAGGAGGGCATCTAACTATTATAACAAAATAAAGCAACGAACATCGCTGTGCTCAACGTAATCTCTATTGAGCATAGCAGTTGCACTTGCATTGAGCCATATTGTGATGTTCAATGAAACCAATAAACAGAACTTTACGACCATATGCTACTACTTCAACTCGACGAAAAAACACATTTTCTTTGTCGAAAAATCAAAGGAAGAAAAAATAGCGATTAAATTTTTTTTTTCTGGGAGATGATCAGTTTATCAGCTCGATCACACATTTATGTTTATCGTTTCATATGATCGATGAATGAATGATTCAATGAAATTGCATGATGATGTTACTATTCGATCGATAAAATCTGCGAGGAAAAAATCTCATTCACATAAAATATATGACATCGTTGATTTTCATCAACCATTCATGGAATGCTTCGCAAAATTATACACACCTATGTGAAGTATATCTGCTGTGAATTTATTTTCTGCTTCTTCTGAAGAAGCAAAATTGTTTCAGCGGAACGATGGATCATTTTCTATTTCGTTGCTTTAGGTAGTTTAATACCTTAATTAACCCATTATTATTAGTAATTACATCAAAAGCTTCAAAATTAACCTGATGGACGATGTCGAAATTTGAGCATGAAAAAATGGCGAGATTATGGTGAATGGCAGAATGAAGAACCGATGCCAAAAGATGCGTCGAAAGATCGTCGCTTCGCTTTACACCAATCCTTTTCAAACGCCTTTCAGACGTATATAACGTTTGAAGTAACTGCAAAAGTGTGATGCTTTAATTTATTTCTCTAATATAAAAAAATAATAATAATAATAATTTGACTGACTGAACCGGAAAATTAACAAAACATTAGCAATATTTTCTTCAAATATACCTCAACTACAAGACGTTCAGAAAGCAGATCTGTGTGAAACTTCCCCAAATGGCATTTTCCTCTAGCCACATCACAGAAAAAAAGACCAATTTTCATATATCCGACGAATTTTCGGGAAGAAATGTTTGATCAGTATGACGAAAAAATTTTAAACAATACGAATTCATATGCGAAAATAAATTTTATGATCGCGGGGAGACTTACAACTTGGCAATAAATTATATGTTGCGAGAAGATGGCAAGGAGTGGACAGAGAGAATAACTGTTCACGGAAATGATGATGAACGAAAAATAGGGACCTACTATAAGATCCATAATAGTTCGTTATTTCCATCCTAAGCAGTTCTAAGATTTTCTAAATGATAGACGCTCTTCTGAGTGAATTCGACTATTGTATGTTAAATATGAGATTCAAAAGTTTCGCATAAACGAAAAGTTTTCATTCATCCACCTAGATATTCCATGTAACATATTACTTAAAAAATTGAGTCATAGCATAAAGCACGAGAAAATACCTCAACCAATCAGTGCCACTACATAACTTTATACAGAGAATGCAAAGCTGCAATAAACGCTCAACATCTTACTAGAAGTGATCTCGTTGAAACCAAAAAAAGACTCAACGATGATCGCTGATACACTTTCAGCGTAATGCAACAGACGAAAAGGTAGCATGAAATTTGTGGATATTTCAGGTGAATAGATTTTAAATTAAGCTCTCATGCGGAAATACCTCTCGCAGCATACGTTATTGCCCACAAAAAACTCGATGAACTATGATGTTGTATGAAATAAAAGTCAACTATTGCACAAATCAACACTTTTTCATAGACAAAATTGTATCACAACAATTTTGTCTATGAAACTCATCCAAACTTATAAACTCATTAAGGAATGCGCCTATCGGAGATGCATACTTATTGGTGTAATTTTCTTTGCAGCATTTTATTGCATCCAATATAGATGTATTGAAATACATCGCATAGAGTCATAACAGGAGGATGATGAGAACAATATAGAGCATTAACCAATATAAAGCTGTAGTTTATTCATCACTTCCGTTCTGGGCAAGCAAATTGTCCATCAAAGATTCATCTGCGTTTTCAATCGCGATCGAATATGCGAACCCCATAGCAGATAATAGATTTCTATGAATGTATTTTAGATATTAAACTAATTACATCTCCGTTTTACTTATATCATTGGACAAATATATTAAAATGAAAATTAACGATTAGTGGATTAAGCATTTTGCTTTCCCCTCTCTTCATGTTGTGAATATATTCTCTTATTTATTATTCTTATATAATATTAATATTTCAAAGTGAATTTAAAGTAAAGTGAATAGATGATCTAAGTACTTATTAACGATAAATGCCAATTGCATAATTCATAAAATTCATGCGCTAAGCGGATTTAATCACTGCCCTATACATATTCCGCCAACTTTGGATTCTTTCAGTCTCTTTCAAGATGTGATATCATGCAGATAGCAAACTTGCTCGTTGAATATCTAATATAGTTATTCATGCAACTAAACAACGCGAATCGTCTTCAAATAACTACTGAAGCGAAATTGCTTATGAGCATGGTCAATGATATAGAAGCAAATGAACGACGAGAACATAATGGAACTCTCTAGACAACTTTAGCTCATTAGTTGGTAATAATAATCACAGATATAGGAAATACAAATTCATCATATTCTTAAACGATGTTTTGCCATTCACAGTGAGCATATAACATTTGCGAAAGTGATAAGTATTAGCGAGGATGAACTAGCCTAATTCTAAACATATCATGAGTACAGAGAAATGAGATAATACAGCGTTTCCAACGATAACTAATCAACTTATTAATCCTTAATCGAAGTGCATTTCGACTAGCAATTAGTAGTTGCTATTGCTAAGCATTATGAAGATATTCACCTGCAACAGGACACCGGGTCCACAGATATCAACACAGAGCGCAGATTACTCTTGATGAAAGAATGTGATTCACCTCGAAACTTATGCATCAACAACAAAGAAAAAACTTAGACATTTGCATATTTCCAACAACTGATTACAATGCGCAATTAAAAAGCAGTAACTCTAATATTTCAATTTTCGCTACTCACTCATATTTTGTCAAATAGTCTACTACATTTTATTGATTAACGGGCTTGTATATTATATTTTTATATCTATTATTTATCGCCTCGACCGCCTCACATTTCAGTACGGTGATGTATAAATTTAAACAATGACCAACAATGCTACAATTAGAGGCAATAATTTTCGTTGCATTAAATAAATTGCAATCACTGATTGAATTGGCATAATACGAGTAGGCACATAGACGCCATTATCGTCATAACACATTTTCAGATAGAATTTAGAGAGAAAACATTGCAACACTGCAATATTGTGCAAATGCAACTTTGCAAAGTAATAATAATTCGATCGATTTCCTCAATCAACTAATAAACGATAAAAAATTTCCATGCAATCGAATTACAAATTGCGCAATTCATGATAACTTATTAATGCAGAAAATATCACGCCAATAAATGGGCGAAATTATATGTAAACATTAAACAGGCTTATATCTACTCTTACGAGTATTGGCATGATCGTTTATGGATGCATAAATAATAAATGATACCAATCAACACCTCATACTTTTATCGTTTATACGAGAAAAAGTAGGCGTTGGTTGCATCATCAAAGTAAGAAAATCAAAACATCAAATAGGAGAAGGGGGTATATGCTCGATATTTCAACAGGTCATAATGAAGCTATTTAGGATGCTTCCCCTTTAGGCTATATAAAGCGATGCATTTGATGTCTCTAAATTAAGCTCTTACAAGTTAGAATCGACTTATTCAATAATTCAAGAGTACTATCCTCATTTCATCATTTGCTCTTCCCCTCAGATAGCATCAACAATTATTATTGAATTGCCGCTTAGAAAATTTCAGTGTATATATTCAACTAAATCAAAATGACCAAACAGAAGTATAGAAAGCGTCAAGATGATAACATATAGAATATTCGGATAAATTAATTACTCACTGATTAAGAGAGACCAATTTAATGAAGAAGATTTTCAGAGTGTGACGTGGAAAATGGAAAAATTCAAAAAAATCTATTTTAAAACAAAATTGTGAAAGCAATCGCAGTTTTATCGAGCAAAATCGAAATCTCGGCTTAAAACTTAAGGGATTTCGATTGCAAGTGAATGCTTACGGTCGGTTAGCGGTTATCATCTTGCCACCATAGTAGCATCAAAATAGGATTCCTCAATGAAACATATAAAGTTCAAATAATTGTGAATATGCTAAATCTTTTCCTCTCAGTCTTATAATCATTAGAGACCCGCTATGCTGCAGCATTTTAAATTTGAAAAAAAAACGACCTGGAAATTTCCTACGTTCGGAAACTGATGCAATTTCTTCAAAAGCAAAAAAAAAAAAAATGTTCTACAGGAAAGCTCTCAGGTAGAAATGGGTGACCTGCATGAGATAAAACAACGAAGGATACATCCTCTATACGCTCTTCTAACCAATGTAAGGATTTCGCACCTTTTTTCCTGTTGAAAAATATTCTCCAAATCAACATTAGTCACTCCAGGTTTCCTTTATTTCATTGACATTTTATTATGTGTTGTTTCAGTTATGTAACGGTGCTAAATTTTTCTTACTGTGTATAGTGATATGAAAAATTTCGACTCAGCAGTTCTTTTCACAACCGGGTATACTAGTCTTGGAACTTGTCTTCTTCTCCTACTTGCATTATTAGACTGCTTAGTGCCAGCAAGCTGCTACTGCCATTATACATTCGATACACTGATATTACAAAGCAAATAGCCGTCGTTTAATGACCAATGAAAGCTTTGTTCGCAAACAGGCTTGAACCCTTGATCTCTTGTCTGCCGGTTAAGTGTTCTACCATGGTCGATTTCATTGATCTTCTGCTTAAGTTTATTGTCAGTACTAACGCAAACATAGGCGTGAATATTGTTGGCATATCCGAACATGCCAACAACGCTCTAGCAAATAATCGATGTTTGTGCGTCACATAGAAAATTAGATTATTCAATAGCAACATCCAGGTTATTAACTAGTAGCGTCAAGCTATAAGCCATGCTTGAGTGACCACATTTCTAATTTTTATGAAACCGAAAGAAACTTGCAACCAAAAAACAAAAAAAAATCGTTCATTCAGATCCGCATGCAAATGAAAAAAAAATGCCTTCAAAAATCTCACCAGCAATATCTAAGTAAAGTGAGATAAATTTCGCTCGACGATTTTTCAAAGCTATGCAGACGCCCTCTTCTATGAAGAGATCGTCGAAATATTCAACAATGGCATCCCTCACTATCCGCTAAAAATAAAAATGCGAGAAACATATGTTCTGAAAAAAAAAATTGGACGAAAAAATAGACCTTTATTTCGAAAGAAGTAATCACTGGTCCCCTAGAACAACTATCAAACCGATCTTATAAATCTCAGAAATTCCGTCACAAGCATTGCCAGTAGAATATAATAGATAAATTAGCAATAAAAGCGATGCGGAAAGGTAAACAAGCGAAGATGATGAATCCAAATCGGAAGTGCCAAATATGCAAATTTCGTCAGAAGTGAGTGGAGATGCTAAGTAGACAATGATGACTCCTACAAGTTAGAAATCTGAGTGCATTTCTATTTCCGCCACGAAATCATTCTCAGACAAGATGAGGATGCTAAAATTTTCAAAGATATGTTAGATGAACGAATCGGTGTCACACGCAAAAACTGGATAAAACGCAAAAAGCAAAAGAAACGACTGCCTTGTCTAAATCGGAGGAGGAGTGGGGAGATAGTGAGTGAAAAGGGAGTAAAATATCGACTATCCCGAACTTCATGAAGCTTTTGGAGGCCCAACGGGTAGCGATGTGGAGAAGACGCACTGCCGCTTATACTGGCGTTCCGAGCTCAGACTAAGTGGCAACATCGACAAGATGAGCCAGCCGTCTTCGATCACCTTACGTGAAAGGTGCAAATTTCAGCAAAGAGAGCGATAAGAATTTGCGACGAAACGTTTGCAGCAAGGTTGGATTTTTTGTGTTGGCTCTTTACTTGTTGCTCGTTGCAACAAAACTTGTGCAAAATTCGCACCATTCTTTGCAAAATTTGCAGTGGAGATAAGCGTGATCTTTGAGTTCAGTGTAAACGTCACGCTTCACAAACGTCATAGACATACCAGTACTTTGCTCTGAATTGATTCTTTATGACGCCGTTACATACGACCGTTTCCCTTATCGCTTTAAAATTACATTGAGGAATGGCTCAAAATACTTGTGGCTATCGATTTGCAAATCCGACATCACCAGCTTGTTAAATATGCCCACCTGTGCTGTCCGGTGATATCAGCTCTGCTGATCGCAAGCTGCTATGCAATCAAATCTTTGCTGATTATGGATAACTCGGAGACAACTGTGGATAATTTCTTTAATATTCTTAGTGAAACGACACAGCCCTCAAATTAGCATTTGTGCTCCATCCCCTCCGATGAGGTGTTTAATTATTCGGATATGTTAGAGAGTGATGAAACATGACATTCGGAGAGTGCGAAAAAGTTGCCGAAATGTTGAACGTTCGTCAATTACGAGGCAATATTTCCTGTATTTGTTCTAAGCTTATTTTTCCTTCAAATTTCAAAGTGTTTTTCGGGATCGATTCTTTTCAATTGTATGCTTGCTGTATTTTCTGTCCATTTTATGCATCTGCAACAGGTTCACTCGGCCAAATCTGCGTGACAATCTTCACTAAACAATCCACAACCTCTTCATTCCACGCTTCCTCCTAAGTATGGTTCCCGAGGTTTCATTTCCAATCCACTTTTATAGGAACGTCCTTACGTCTCAATAGGTTATCGGTCTACCAATATCCCGTTTCATACTGCCTCGACGTAACTGTATATTTTATTTTCGCAGCATTCACGCTAACTGTTATTAAATGATTAACCATTTGTTATTATTGATTATCCATTTGTTACTAATATTGAAGTAAAGTCACATGAAGTTTGACTATACTAATCAAACAAGATACCACGCTATCCCTATGGCTAATATCTTCTAAGCGAGCCATGACTGGAAATCAAAGTTCAGCCGATCGTCGAACAAAGCAAGTTTCGATCGGTTAGCTCTATTTGTGGTTAGTCATGCTTGACGTTACTTTCTGCGCATGAAATCCGAAGACCACAAAATAGAATTGGACTCAGTTTTGAATGAATTAAACGAACTTGATGGCACAAACTAAAAGACCACAAAACGACTCCCTATCTCTGTTAAACCACTATAAAAAAGGAGCAGCCACTTTCCGGCTCATTCGTTCCTCACGATGCAGCAAAAATTATCGCACCTGTCGCCCCCATATCCTAAATAAAAAAGTCGAGAATGATATCACACGTAGGATTAATGCGCCTAACTAACGAGACTAACTTAGAAGGCAGATGCTAAGAAGAGTGCAAAAATCAACTGTAACAAAAACGTTTCAATTCACTTAAAGAAATTTTAATACTTCATATAGATGTGATTCTACAACATATGACTACGTTAATGATACCTCGCATCCTTCGACGTGCTAATTATATTACTGCCAGAGTCATTTCTTTCATTCAATAAACTAATTTAAGACTATGTGTGGGACATTACATGTACCACGCGCTATTACATTATGAATTCTCATTTCATTACAATAAGCAAAGAGCTTTGTTCCCTCGTATTCGAATGTTGCACATTTATCGTGATTGTATAAACTAATTCACGAAATCACTTATGACTTCGATGTAGATGGGACAGAACTTTTAAGTCATCAGATGGACCAGGATTGGGACTGAGAAGATAAGAGAAAAGAGGGTAATGCAGCAAAAACATAGAATAAACTTATGCTGCATTCAAATGTATAGACTGCAGAGGCGAAGAATATATTCAATAACGTTTTTACATAGATCACACTATGTTGCATAGTAGTAACACTCAAAGTTACGATTTTATAAGTATGTCACAATTGGGCAACACCTCATCAATCATTGTTTTTCAGTGCTTTCATCACAAACACGGTCATATTACTTCGTTTTCGACTACCACATCAATCCTAAAAAGTGGACGTTTTTTCGTTTCGCTTGTACTTCGTACAAGGTGACCAACATATATAATTGCTCAAATTTCATAACGCAATCAACCAGCAAGTTTTAGCTCTATTTTGTAATGCTCAACTGTCAGACAGCATAAATGCGCAACGTTATCGGCATTATATAATGGTGACAATTAAAATACCTAAGTAAACAAGAAGCTTTTCATCCCCAAACAATGCACGCATCCGATTGCATCCATCAGCATTCATTCGCAATAAACTTTATCGAGATGGATACATTTCTACAGCATAACGATTACTCCCATAAAAAACTACAACTTTAGTTAATGTCTCCCACATTGAAGAATTAAATCCTTTAAATGATATAAGCCTATTGTGACGACGTCGATTGCTCCGATGTTAACTTCTTTTTCATATTGAAGTTATTTTAAAAAATACTATTAATAAGAGATAGGTTAATAAGAGATAGGTAAGAGATTAATAAGAGATAGGTAAGCAGATCAGCAATCCTTCCTATTCAACTACTACCTTCATCTATAAACACCAACAGCGTAATTTGGTATTTCTCACTTGTCAATGCGTTCAACTGCTCATCTGCCCGGCCTCTGGCTTTTCCGAACAAATCAAAAGTTGCCTGGCTACAATAGTTACATCATAGCTTGAAATTTCACCTCATCTTTTTTCTTTCTTGAAAAAAAAAATCAATCTGCACTACGATAATAGAAATTGAAGATGGCAATGAAGAAGTTTCTACATATGACTGTTATCGCAGTTGCAATTAAACTCCACATAGTTTCGCTCGCAATTTCACTTCATTAAAGGGTTTGTTCGACCATTAGAAAGATCACATATCACAAGTTTTGAAGTGCTCGCAGCTTCCTTTCTACCACTGCTATTCAGCGTTGCCGAAATTCAGCCCTCCCTCCCAAAAAAAAGAAGCAGTTTTCGGCAGCGCATTAACAATTTTAGTGGATCCCAAAATCTGGGAGTTCCTAATTCTAGTGCCCCTGAGGGAAATTTTTAGCCGGTCAGTGCTACTCTTTTTCATCATTCTACGTTCTAATCAACCAAAACAGCTTTTCCAGTGATCATTTTGAATACTTACCTACGTTGATATGAAAATGCCGGCTTAACTAACCAACTGTTTGATTTTCAAAATTTTCTGTTTTCAACACAAAGACACAAATGCGTGAATCCAAAGGAGTTGGCAGAGTGGTGAAGACAGAGCGGGGAAGGCGCCTACCGTAAGTGATAAATTACTACACGCAATCTTGTAATAACATTTTCGCGCAGCAGAGAAGGAAAGATGGCAGGTTAAGACAGATTAAGAGTTAAACTCATAGAAAAGAAAAATACCATCTCTAAGTGGCAAAATGCTAAATGCACAGTAGTGTGAAATCGTTGAGGCAACGTTGGCCAATAGCCATTCACCTAATTTTCAGAAGTTTTTCCGGAAGAAAATTTCATTCAGGAAAATTTCTAGAGAAAGAAAAGTGGACATGGGATATCAAGAAAGAAAAAGCAACAAAATATGGATTGGACTTTTTGTCTAACCTTATTTTTTCACACCTTTGAAAAAAGGGGAATTTTATATGAAAATGACTCCGAAATTCTTGCCCAGTGGGTGCGGTTAAAATCAACGAATAAACGGATAGATCCAATAGCTTTTAATAAATCCGATTAGATATAAAACAATAGTCAAATTTTCAGTAATTATACAATTCATTAGATACATTTCAACTTCTTTTCTGACTTCATCCTCTTTTTATTATGATCATTCAATCCCATAAAACCCACAACAAATCCAGTGTTCTCAATTTCTTTATAACCTACTATAAGAATTGATCTAATTATTTCGATTTACGGGCACTGTTGAAATTGGCTAAAAGTCACTACCAACATTGAAATATCGAATAAAAGAAAACAATAAACAAATGGAAATATAAAGAAAACGAGCGAAATATAACAATATAAAATATAATGGGAAAAAAAAGAAGAAAGAAATGAAAATGATGTGAGGAAGACTTTTACCCATCGAAAAAAATGTTATTAAATATTGGATATTTGCGGTCTTTACCTGCTTTTCGACTTTTTTTCTTGAAAATAAATTGATCAATTTCAGGACATGAAGATAACTTTTTTTTAAGTAGCAAAATCTAAAGGAACTAGCATTTAATGAAAGAATCTTGTAAAATCTTGCAACAAAAAAAAAGAATATAAAAAATCGTTGCAATTAAACACAAAAATAAACAACATCGGAAATTACCTTCATTTGTGGTGAATCGTTTGTGAATTGCTCACGTGCCCAAACCATCAAATCGCGTGTACCATGTAAACGTATTCTTCTCGTTGGTAAAGAATGCTTCGACGAATGCTAAACAATATACAATTAATGTAAACTGCTAATAAATCGCAACGTTTCAATTGTTTCAATTTTCCGGTATCTTTTGGCAATTTCAATTTTCGTTCCGGTATTTACCGCGTTCCGGTTTATCAGTAACGCTTAAAACAGCTGAGATGCACAACTCAATCGAAAAGCGCTCATACCCCTCTTCAACGAGTCGATAAATTCGATAAATCAACAAATGCATCAAAAATATTGACCCTAATTGAAAACACAAAATTACCAAAATTAATTTCGCCGTTTATCGATATTCAATAAATCAATTGATGCCATATTAATTGGAAACAATTTTGCGGCGAATCAATCAGAAATTTCAAAGGATCATAAATCAACTATGAGATAAACATTTTACAAAAAAAAAACTCATACACGTGCATAAAAAATATCAACCCTTAGGAACTTAAGCATTTCTATTGCGAAAAATATAATATATACGAAAAAAATAAAAGCTCAACGAATTTTTTTTTTTTTTGAAAAATTACCTCGAACAGCCATGCTTGATAGTGCCTAAAAACTCGAAACCGATTGCCCGATTATTTTAACATAATTTATCACTTTAAAATTTACTATACAACAACAATTGCAGTTGGGTCCAATGCAAAAACTTCTGAATATTCCCTAAATCGGTTTTGACTACGGATAAAGAGGGATGAGATAAACAAAAAGACTGGAGACCGAAAATGCAGAAAGTATCTGAAACCAGAAAAGCCAGAACGTTCTGGTTGAATCCTGATTAACATTCATCCGCTTTAGGCAAAAACCTTCATCGTTTTCCTAGCATCATAAAATACTGGATTAAGTCCTAAATTCCGGTGCCATTTCGAGGCACGTCTTTAATAAGGCTTAAAACTGTTATTAACAATGCACATGGGCTTCGGAAGAGTTTTACGCTCATGCATTCATTTGCAGTGTTCCAATCTACAATCACCCATTATTACACTAGGCTGCAATGATTCTCTATAATAGGCGATGTAGAAGATGAAACATGCAATCGTCGAGTTTTTTAGCTTCTTTCTACTGTTAGCTTAGAATCATCTGGCCACCACATATTTTGGCCACTTGGCCAAATAAAACCTCAACAAAAAGGACGCCTTACAACGAATTCGATCTATACAACAATATAGAGTAAGAAGACTTCTTAGATAAAAGAACTCGGTAGATCTAAAAGAAAAAAATTGTGGGAGAAACATTGTCGAGAAAAATTTTAAAAAAACATTTGAATAACTGCTTTGTTATAAATTCCACAAAGAAAAATGTATATTATGAAACTGCTCTAATAAAAGAGATTAAAGCTGAAAAACGACTGCAAAACATTTAATTCAACATTAGACGAAAATAATTTCACGTCTGAATGCAATTCCTAACGGCAGAAAGTGCAAATAAAAAAAGCAAAATTTCTGCTTTATTAAAAAAATAGATACCACTTTCTAATAACGACATTCCCACACCCCTTCAACCAGGAGCTTATCATTACTGCAGATTCCTTTTCCAAGAAGTATATTATTACTGCCGATTTTTCAAAAACGAATTCAAACTTTATTCGAAATATTCGAAATCGAATTCAAACTTTTCCATATTGTTTCGTTCGACAACCGCCAGCCCTACCCAATTTCAGATATGAGTTGGACCTTAATAGTACAAATAGAACGGAGGATATGACAGTACTAAGAAAACTTCGTCGTTAAGATACTGCATGTGTATGTGATTCCCTTTACTGTCCTGAAACTTATGTACGTCTTTATTGCCTAATTCGCGTTGATTTGGGCAAGTTCTCGAACCTTTTGTTTCCTGTACAGTCGGGAACAGGAGTGCTAAATATGGATCAAGTTCTACACGGATTTTTTCTAGTGTAACAGAAGTTGAGTATGTGCTTACTTATTATCCTGCTGAAGAATCTATATAAAAAAAGGTACCTTCATAATTAGTACTTAAAGGAAAGAGGTTACAGAAAGCGCATATCACTTCAACAGTCCAAGAAATTGCTCGCAGTTGAAGAACAATAACCGAAAGAGCTTAGAAAACCTTTGTAATTATTTCGAAAAATTCTTTAAAGCAAATGCATACTAATGCAAAATACATACTTCAGAGTCACGTTCCGCATCCAATGGCAACAATTCACGATCGGTGACCAACGAAGTACTTGCCCCGGCGATTGCACGAGAAAAATCATCTACCTGGAAACGTTTTGTGATACAAAGATATAAAAACAAAAAAGAAAAAAAAGCGGTTCCTTTTTTAACCAAAGCGCTTCAGAAAAATTCGAAAGGACATCAAGCAGCTTAGGAATTTCCTGGAAACGGACGGGAGGGAGGCGGGAGAGAGGAAGGAGGCACAAATCTTGAAGTTTCAAGCAACAAAAAACAGGGCTGCTGTCAATAACAATCCATCACATATGCGTCTCTTATCTTGGTCATGTTCATTTGCTCTGTTTGTGTTTTCGATTATTTAATTCGGTGTGGCCATTTCCAATCACCCATGAACTATCCTCATCACCTGAGACTATTTCCGATCACTTCATCAACTTATTTTATCAGTATGAACAAAATTATATTATCGCCATCAACATTCAATCACAGCAAGAAAAAAAAACTGATGAAAAAAAAGACTTCGTAACACCCATTTTATCCCCAATTCTGAAAAAATACCATTATAACTACCAGCGTCTCTGTTTTAACTTGGAGTTACCTTCATCTCACCTAACCGATAAATCTGACGTTCTAAACTACTTAAGGAAATTAGTGATCCCATCGTACAAAAGACTATTACAGTTTTTGTACTGTATTCGTACTGGGACTAGCTATGGTACAACACCGTAGCAAAATTAAATTTAGCATGAGGTACAAGTAAACATATAAGCACGGTAAGTTTGACCTTCAAAGGTGGCATAAGTAAGATATATTCCATTTTTCGAATGCAGTATAACACAAAGTACATGAAGACCTTGAAAAAAGTACAAGTAAATCATACCATTTCTCACTCTATTTATAATTAAACTATACTTCATTTAGGGAATATTAAGAGAAGCATTACTCTGTCTCTCCAGTTTCAATTTTGAATGTTGGATCTTGACGTGTCTCTATCACTGACGTTGTGAATGGAATATTTATTTGGGAAACTGAAGATAAATTTTGCATTTCAGATATTTAACGAAATCAATTTATATTCCATTCTCTTTAATGCAAACAAATGAATTCTTTTCTAGGGCGACATTCAATGGGATCTCTCTAGAAAATCAGACCTCTTACAAACAAGGGATATATGGAAAATAAATGAAAATGCTTCAAATGGAATTTATGCCCAATTTTTATTAAATGAGCGTATTTTCCCCTTTTTGGCATTGTACTACCGCTAACGCCACATTTGCTTAAGTTGAATGACCCTAAAAGTGTACAGCAATAAGGCAAATATCCTAGGCCATCTCATTAGATATATTGTTTTACTAAGTGATTCAGGAAGGTTGTAAGTATCCCAACTACGCTGGACTTGAACTAGCAAGTTGGCTAACCACAGAATAATCGACATCTCCCGGTCAACTCCGCTCCCTATCTTTGTTCTACAAGGCAAAATAATGTACTTGTTTCATCCTATATTCTTTTATTGTCGCTTTTACACAAGAAGTAACTAATTGCCTCTAAGTGTGCCATTTATGAAGTAACTAAAATACTGAACTGAGTCGACTTTCCTCAATCGTAAAATGAACAAATTCTATCTTTTTCGCCATTTAAATTTCAGATCGTTTCAGATTAATATTCAACGTGGATATGATTAAGACAATATTTTAAATGCATCACCTCATAGATGAGATTCCAATGAAACATTTTTCACTGTCTCTGCTTAAATACTGTTTCTCTCTTTCAAACGAGATAAGATAATGCATTTTAGAGAAGCATCATAGATTAAATAATTATTGGCATCGAATCATCCCCAACTTTCTAATTGTTTCATTTCTTCGACTTTCGTTGCAGGAAATTGAAAAAAAAAAGTGGGGAAAATGTCAACAACGGTGAATCTCATAATCGAAGAACGCAAAAATTAATCTGCAGATCATAAGATTAGATAATTTTCATAAAAATCGAAAATTTGATCACCAACGACGATAAATCTTTCATATAGAAATCTGAACACTTTCTGTTCGAAAAGACTAATGGAGTGGAAAATCCTCCCGTTTACGATTCATAACGAAATTAAATAATCGATTTTGTAATAAAAGAAACCATCTTAGCGTCAATTTTCTATATATTGAGCTACTGCAAAAATTCACCAATTATATTAATGTCTCGAGAAGATCTGCATGGCTGAACATATCGCCTACCGTAACACATCTCTGATATGCCTTTCCGTCAAACCTTTCGAATCTCAATAGAAGCATCAACGATTTGATGTATAAGCAAAAACGAGAAATGAGACAACGAATACCCCTCAAAGACACAAAATGCTAAATGAAATTAGAATTTCCCGAATAATAGCAGAGATCTTATTGATAGTCTAGGATATAATTACTAAAAGGTGGATTCTCCAGATTTTCTAGATGTGAATTGCGGTCATTGCGTCAAGTTTCAGTGCTAATCTCCGGAGTAGCACTCTCTTTTGTTTGTGACGAAAAAGAAAAATTTCCAATTTTAGTAGGGATTACCATAACACAATGGTAAACATGAGCTTTAATAATTAATTCGAAGCTCCCATGGAAAATTCAAAAAATGAGAAACGATTCGCACTAAATCTCTACCTAAAAGATTACCATTGAGACTGCAGAGGAACCATGGCATGGGTGTGAAAAAAAATCGTTCAACTTGATGAAGGATCGTACTCTCAATTTTCTGCTCAAGAAAACTCAAAAATGCTCTTGCCTTCACCATGACATGAAAAGTATTTTATTCGAAATTTTTATAGCCCTCTCATTGCCTCTAAATGAATCATAAAATTCTGCTTAATCATTCCCCAAAAAGAAATATGCAAAGTCATTTTTGCTCATTTGAATTTGATTTCAGAAATAAAAAAGAAGACAGAAATAATTTTCATCACTAAACAATAACTGCAAAACTTTAAACAAGCGGAGCAGTATACTCTGAAATATTAAACGAATCAATTATATTACTGAGTCGTGATTCGGTTAAATCTTTTCAACATTACTGCTGCAGAAATGGAAACGATGATCTTTTGAGGGAATGGAAGAGGAATCTGAATTGTACTCAGCTACAGATACCCGATTAGTTGAAACGATTGATTGCCACACAAAGACAGAATTTACAGATATTCGCGAAAGCCGTCATTCAGAGAACATCTATACCGAAATATTCATCAACTCCCCTATACATATTTTGTCCTCTCCTCTCCCATTTTTTTGGTTGATCTCCTGAAAACATCCTCTTCTGGTGCAATCATAATAAATGAGGTTTAAACACATCGGCAATAACAAGCGATATTCCACTCAATGAAGAATTGACTTTTCTCATATAAAGCGCTAATAACGAATTTTAAAAATTGAATTTTGTTAATAGTGAAGTGAAATATTCTTAAAAATAAGAACAGTTGACACATCTCTATTGTTGCTTTTAATATGCACTCTGTCAATAAAATTACCATCTTAATCAACTATCAACTCTTTACTTATTCAATACAAAGCAATCATTCACCGTGATTGAAAACATGAAATTCAGGTCAACACTAATGAATAAAACAAAGGCATAAAACTCGATTAGCATTCAGTCGGTTCAAGACTATTAATTAGGCTTTAACCGCCCTAGGTAGCGTTAATTTATTCTAATTTTAGACAATTCAGATGAACTTCAAAACATCGAACTATACGAATTATAATATTGGGCAATATAATCGTCACGTTTAGATATTATCAGATCATATGAGAATCTATATATCTTTGAGACGAAATTCTTTTAGTCTACTATTGCATTAACGTTTTCTGTGACGCATTTTCCGTTTGTTTCTCCATTCTAATATACAAAAAACTGCAAGTGAACCTGCGAATGCTCCACTTGAGATGTGTTCAAATCAGTGATAAGTGGGTGTTGGTTATTTCCGCATCCAGCTGACGACGATCCAGCGGCAAAGCACAACTCATCTTCAAACCATTCCAAACTTCGTTCAGAAATCGCTACCGATTGCTGATCCTCATTTATTAACTTTAATCCCGTCCGCCTGAAACATCCACACCACCAATGCTAATGCACAGATATAATCTGATTATCTATTTTTGACCTCAATGATATATATTGAAACTTGATTTGATATTAACTTGAATCTGATATTTTGACAGCTGATAGCAATTAACAAATATAATTTAATACTAACTGCTGCTAAACACTGGTGTAACAGATTTTCTTTGTAAACTTATAAGGCAAAACGTTTGGGGTAAAACGGAAAAACACAATGGGAGAACAAACGGAGTTCAGCAGGCCAAAGACATCACAACAAAGAAAGGATGGTCGATAATCGACATCCATTTGTTGGTTAAACATAAAGACCATACCGTACAATAGATGGATTGCTATTTGCCGCAGGAGATACGATATTGAAACGGATATTCGATGGGAGAGCAACACCACCTTCATCCTCGCTCGAAACCAAGTCTGTTCCGATTGCTGAATCGAAAAGCGCCGACCTGAAAATAGGCTTTAGTGATGATGTGTCGACAAAAGAAAAATAAATCTAAGCAAAGAGTTTCAATGCAAATCTCCGAAGATATCGATGCGATGTTCAGTTTTTGGATACACTTTAAAAATTACGAAAAATGCACAGGACAGTCATTCGGCGGTGCCTTGACCAACTCGAAGTGACTACCCAAGAACTCCGTAAAAACTAACTAACCATAATTTCCCCACATGTAATCGCAATTTATCATTGACTTTTCACCCGAAACTAACTGCACAGCAATCGGTTATCTTCGCTCTTCCCCTCATCCCATCTCCAAAAAAGACGAAATTTCACAAGAACATCATTAGTTATGAGTAGGAGGAATTTTTGATTTGAAAAAAAAACATGCAGCACAGTGAGTGAAAATTGAGTTCTTGCACAAACACATTAATATATCATGTTGTACCAATTAAATGAGTGTGACTTTTCTATGGAGACCTCACACCCTCGAAGCTACCACAAAATCCAACAAGTTAAATCGATACAAAAAGCAACATTAAAAATTCTGCTACTGAGCCTTCACAATCGCTTTTCCCTACACTTTATTTCCTCCTTCTTCCATATGCATTGATCATCGTGGTGGTGTGAAGCATTGCACTGTGGACAAATGAACAAGAGAGGAAAGAAGTTCAAAAAATTATTGCAGCAGCAAGTTGCCAAAGGTGGATCCATCCCATTGGGAACCGAAGTCGATGATGTGAAGATATGATGAGCGAATCAGACAACGTTCTGTGCAGAAGGAAAGGACGATGGCAACAAATCAGAGATGGTGCAACGAAAATGGTGCAAGGAAGTAGCTTCCAACTGGGAAACAATATGAAATGAACAAGATGGGGAACAAAAGTTAAACAAAGTATGGTAGGGGACTGATCCTTTCAGTGACAAATTACTGTTTCACTGCAAGGCTCTATTAACTTGATTTCGAATCGAGTTTTTAGTCAATACGTGATGAATAATATTATTAATTTAGATTTTAGATGACGTCATCGGATGATAATATACAATAATACTACTAATATTATTGATAAATATTAATATTATAATGTTAAAAATAATGATAGTAATAATAATAACAATACAAAATAATAAAAATATTAATAATATTGATTTAGATTTTAGATGACGTCAAAATATATGAATTTTAGATGACGTCATCTGAAAAGCAAGAAATTCGATAAATACGAATTTTTAAGATAAAACAAGTCGTAAAGATGAAAATGATTACCACATTTAATGATCGTGTCTCATTTAATCACCTATGAAAAAAATGCAGTTAGATTGCCCAATGAATCGAAAAAAATAAAAACAAAAAATTAACATTCGATGAATTTTTGTTGTATATTTTCACTATGAATTTCTTCAATTCATCTTTCCAGTTTTCTTTTCACTATGAAAGCACTTCTTTAACTCAGTATCGAAATTGCTCAGTGAACATCAATAAACATTCTCAACAAATCAACCTTTTTAACGCCCTCTAATTGAGCACTAATGAACACAGCTTAAATAAAAATAGTTCTTTATCATTCTCTATGGAATATATAACACATTCCATATGGATTATTCGTGCCGATATAGCTTTTAATGTTCATATAATTCAATGAATGTATAAAAGATTTCATGGACCGGAAATACCATACAGGTATACGTGCACAATCTACAATTCATTTATGCAGTGAAGCATAAATGAATTGCCGAGTTGTTATGAGTGATCGCAAGCATAAGGTAAGTTCACGTTCATTGCGGAATGGTGACATTTCGAGCACAAACAAACCGATGCGTATTTCATGTGGAAAAACCATTCGTCTAAATGACCTTTAAATGTGAAGGGGTAAAAGAAGTTCGAAATTTGTGTATGCAGCACATCAACTTGCGATTTCAATAATAAAAAGTTCTATCAATTTAAATACCTTTGCTAACGACTAATAGAATAGCAAAAAATTTTAGTATGCTAGCGTCCCCTAATTAGGTGAAGTAAGATGGTTACCCAAAGGAACCAGAAACCATCCAGTGGTCATGCGGCACCATCCCATTCCCTCCCCTTCAAGTGCCGAAAGACGATGTCGACTACAAAACTTACGACTTTTAAGAAACTATCGTTTAGCAAATTCCGAACCACAATAACAACACCCCTTGCAAAGATGTTTGAAAATACCTTAGATTTCGATGAACCTCTCGAAGACTTCACCGTTCCACTTATCCAAGCTCGACTTCGCTTTCAATTAATCGATGTTCGGCTTTTCAACATAATATGGCAAACTTCACTCAGCACATAGTGTTCGGGTCACATTTTAGTGCTTGTTTAGTGCAATCACTATTAATGTTAGTATATGGCAATACAACTTGAAATCACCTGTTCAAATTACGAGCGTTAGAGCTAGTTGCTGTATCTTTACTGATTGCACTATCAGTCATCGAATTTACCAACGCTCCTAAATGCGTTCCATGATCCAGTGAAGGACGTGCCAACTCCAATAACCTGCAATTAAAAACGTTGTAGAGATCATTGCTATCAAAACAAAAACATTTGTTCCTCTAAACTGCATCATTTTAGTAAGAACTGGCTTATTTTTCAAAATCAACGAAAAATGCGCTCTGTGATCTATTTACTAGAACTTTTTAATTGAAAAATGTACCACAAGTCAAAACAGTTGACACAAAGTATACTAAAAAGTAATTACAAAAAAAAACTTTTTTTTTCTCATTCACCTCAGAACCTCAACAATATTCTTAATGCTTCATTAATAAAATTTCATAAGAATGATGTTAAGTAAGAATTGCGCCAAATGTGTCATAATGATATGAATTTATTTTTCTCTTTTAATGAATTAATGGAAAATCCGATGTTTCACAAGAAATTATATCCACATTTCTTAGTAATTCGAATCATACAAGCACAGCGAGATCTCAAGGAGATTTTGAACTTCAACGAAGCAAAAAAGATTAAATATTATATGCTCTTAACTAACGATAAAAAAGCATAGGATAAATATATATCGATTAATCTTTATTTCAGGCTATATTTTGCAGAATATTTGAAAATGAACTCTTATTGGATATACTTCGTTCTCATTTTATCTCAAAAATTTATCCTTTGAATAGGTTCACCGTTTTAATTATTCGATGCACGTTCAAAAGTGAATATGTTAGAAATATGTCTTTCAATATTTAGGTTTATTATCAAAAACAATCAAAATGCAAATAATTTCAACTCAAATATACATCGATTATTGATCATTGATCCAAACGACGTATTAATCAGCGATTTGTTTTAGAAAAATTCCGCCTAATCGTACTGTAAAGTGTAGAAATGGCACTCGCTAGAACTAGATTTCTTAATGAGCTGCATTCAGTTCCTTTTACTCCATCGTTTGAGTAATTAATGGAAATGGCTATCACAAAGGTATCAACTTTTTTGATATCAGCAAAGAATTGTAATATCACACCCAGCAGATGCACCGCTTGCGGCAGCTCGTTGTCTCAGTGCCAAAAACGATTGAGTGCTCCGTCCACTACAAACCGATACTGCATCAGAGTTTGTTATACATCTGCAATATTGCAGCTTTATACACAAACGATAATAGTAACGATGCTAGCGCATAATGACAGCATAATTTCTCTGCAGAATATGAAAAGGGCCAAAGAAATCCAGAAATAAAATTCAGAAAACACAAGAATGATATACTCCCAGGAATATACCCACTCAAATAATATTGCAGCACTACATAGAACAAATAAATCAAATACCTATTCATTTGAGAAAATCAATCGCGTGATGTCACCGCCACCAAATGCATATTTGAAGGCCCTACAAATTTTTGCTCCCATCCCCTCATCTCCCCCACAAAGGCGCTATTACACGGAATACGTCCACATCATTAATTAGTCACTCTTTTTAGTAGACTCAAATAATTAGAAGTCATTATTGCAATACCAGTTCATTCAACGAAGGGGTGCAACCTCAAAAAGTCAGCATAATGGAGAAAATCGATAAGCACAATGAGTCAAATATTAAGAATAGAACGCGAACGACATCAGCGAAAAAAAGCGAAGAAAACTGCAAAAAATAGTTCTTTTTGAATAAAAAAGTGAAACGGCAAGGAAATGAATGGGAAATATGTCATTTCGATGTGTGACAATCAATCAAACAACCAAAAACAATATATTCGCATTAATAACCTGGATGAGAATGCAGAAATACGCCCCCCCCTTCCCCCATTAACTGAAAATTTTTTCATACAAACAGCTGTCACAACGCCACCTCGCACCAGAAGCTGCCCCGGATAAAAATTCCACACTGCTATTTCAAGCATACATCTTTTTTTTTTCAAGTGCAATGCACAAAAGAAACTCGGTCAAGGTTTTCGGGATTATAAACCAGGACCCAGATCCTTAGGTGGTTATAGAGAGTCGGAATTCATTGCACAAGAGGAATATTTTAATTCCCATTACAATATAGATGTAAAATAAAGAATACACCCTTCAACCTGTGCGGACAAGTCTTTTCTCACTTACAACAAAGTACAACACCGCATAGTTTCCTCCACTTGCTGCCGGAAATGATAATATGCACCTCGCCTCATAATTAAGAACCTCAACCTTTAGACGTTCATATTAAAGGTGCAGGCGGGCCTATCTGTGAGTGGAAGCTCGCATATGTGGGCATAGTCAGTGCACATGTCGAACAGTCTTTCAGAGCTGTGAATTTCTAATGAAACTGGGCGTCCTCAAACTTCGAGAACCCCCGAAGGCAGTTAGACGCATTTGAATTTCGAGCTTTATTCGTGAGCAGATTTTTCGACATCAACTCTAATATGCAAATTTGCGCATACTGATGAAGATTTAAAAAAAAAGTAAAGTGGAATAAAACGAACTCGGCGACGATCTGATAGAGATGTTGAGAATCGGTCATACAACTCCTTTCGATCAGTTCATGCGCTTGCATCATCGACTCACTCGTTGTATCGCCTTGTGCCGACTTAAAACGTATTTCGTTGTGCAAGACAATCATTCAAAACTCCAATCGTTGTAACAAACCTACTTTGACAGAGCGTCTATCAAAAATTTAGTAACCGATGACCGCTCACAGAGATCTGTTTTCAAACACAATTTACCGTTGATTCCCTCTTTCCCTCTGCTCCCCTGGCTTGGCATCCTGAATCATCCTCTGCAAGCGAATGATGAAAGGCTAATCCCACAGTATTATAAGCCTTTCGAACATCAAGCTGAAGTATATAAGCAAGGTAAGCAGCTTCGAAAGAATGGCAAATATGCTCAAAAATTCCAGCGGTGGCCATAACTATGAGTGGTCTTTGTAGAAGGCACCCTGACTGATTGTAAGGCACGGTGGTATCAACTCATACATCCGATTTGATAAGTGCCTACCAAACAGCACTGGAATTCATGGAAACAATCTTATCTCACCAAGTAAGGTAACCAACTTCGAAAGAATGGGAAATATGCTTAAAAATTCCAGCGGTGGCCATAACCTTGCAGTGGTCTTTGTAGAAGGCACCCTGATTGACTGTAAGGCACGGTGCTATCAACTCATACATCCGATTAGGTAAGTATCTATAAAACAACACTGGAATTCATGGAAACAATCTTATCTCACCAAGAGGATCGCAAAATCTTTAAAAAAAGCTTTCCTTTCAAATAACGAAGCAGTTTCCATCCCTCATTAAGGCAGCGAAAAACAAATGCCCTGCTTACTGATTTTCGGCATCGTATTGAAAAGTTTGTAGAAACCTACTCTCTCATAAACCTTTTTTTTAGTTGCGCTGTAAAAATATTGTCATAGTTTAACGCTCTCAACTCCGCACCATCAACGTATCTTACAATAAGAACAGAGTTCTAATGGCATCAGCTTCCTTAAGTTCATTTGTATGCCCTCTGCAATTATTATCTGGTTTACTCTATCTTACAAAACATACAAACTTTGTTGTGAGGATTTGTAATGTTTTTGAAACTTGTGTTCTACTGCAGAATTGATCTGCTCATTGAGTAATTTTGTAAAAAATTGCGCAGTCTCTGATGCCTCTCCCGTCACCCCCTGAATTACGAATCCCTCCAAGTTAATTTTAGCATTCATTGTGTTTTTCATCGGTCGCCTAATCTCAGATAAAGGTTTTTGCCGCTCCCTACCTCTGCTGCAACTGCGCAAACAAACTAGGAATGCTTATTCATTGCGCTCACAAACATAACGAACGCCTTATCCATGTCAACGAACGATGCTGCAAAGCGACACTCACAAGCAGTGAACATTACTTTCCACAATTCAACTGCCACATTTTCTCATCCCCGTTTTCTTATGTAATTCTGAACTTTCGAGTAAGTCAGCTCATCGTCAACTTCTGCTATAACATAAGCAAAGCAAATGATTACTGAAAGTAAGGTTAAATATAATGGAACCAAAAAAATTCACATCTAAAAATTTTTGCCTCTTAAAAACTGCCATCGAATAATGTGCAAATAAATAAATAGCTGCTGCCTTTTGAGTAAGGAATCTGACGTCTGCAAGGATTTAATGAACTAGAAAAATGGAGAGAGGAAAAGGAAGTACGTCAAGGTTTACCTCTGCAATAAAAATATGGAAATTCATAGCATTGCATTAAATTACTGTTAAATTTTTCAAGTAGCGCAAGAACGCATTTGTACTGACGTGCGGATACTTATGAAACATAATAAACGCGATATTATCATATCCATTCACAACTTAATAGTTTAGCCTTCTTGCCGCAACCATATTCAATTTCGTTCATTGCAAAATTAAAGACTTTAAAAAACGACGGGTTATTCCCAGCCTATATTACACACACCTGTTCAGTGCCGTATTACATGTGCGAAGAATGTGGGGAATTCATGATGAGCCACTACGAACACGTCAGAAGCATGAAGAGAACGAGACAATCGATCGACCAACTTTGAATAGCCACAAGTGCACAATTTGGAAACAACGATGTTAAAGGGCATAATATTATGAAAATAGAACACCGTCCCTCATTTCTTTCCACTCTGCATGAGAAGGAAATATTGTTTTTGCAGACTTCATGAGTAGATAATTCTTTCTGCTTCTATGAATGAAAATTTTTTCCATCTTTCTTTGAAACTCGCAACTTTTCTTGTACTTCATTCAATCTGCAATCACTTGATTCCGCTTTCAAAATGTCAGACCCACTAATCACAGCAGTCCACCAACATTTACGTCACTATCAATGTACCTGAATCGATCAGCAAGACAACACCTACCTCTGAATCGATCCGTTCGACATTGTCATCTTCTTCATCGATCTTCGACGATGCAGTATCACCGAAAACATTCTTAGCAGCCAAAAATTCGGACATTTCAGAGATGTTTGATGGCGATATACTCTGTCCTCGACGTATAACATCTTAAATTTATATTACTCCAAATACTTAGTAAATTAATAACCAATACTTTCACTTTCAATGAATGAGCTGTCCCTTAGAAACCAGTAACGCTTAATGGTTAAATAAAATTAAAGTTTAACAACGTTAAATGCGGCTGATAAATAACCCCATCCTCAGCTCTTCTTATTCCACTCCACCAATACCTCTCCCAACATTCACTAGCCGCTTCCACTTCGCAAAATATTACCGATCCTGTTAAGAATTCATTGAAAAATGGTGAATCTCCTATTCCTTCCATTCTCCGTTCCCTTCATTAGTACCGTGCACTTCATTTGAAGCACAAAATTACTGGTTTATGAAGTCCATTAATGACGACTTTCTTGAAGGGCCTGACCTTGTGGCATGAGGTCGAGCTCACTGTCCCATTGTGGGTCGTCCCAGAGTAACCTCAGTGAAGCAGATCTCTCGCTTGGAGTCAAGCTTATTTGTGATAGACCGCGAGAAGCCTCATTCTCACTTCTCGCCGACAAACGTCTACTATGAATTCGATAACATCCACCTGGCGGTCGCCTGAACCGTAACAACTCTACGATAATATTCAACAGTATATATGACGATGCAATGTAATTGTTAAGCATTGTTTCAGCTGCAAGATTTCAGACTAAATTCTCCGTAAAACGTTGTACCAAATGCGATCATGTACTATTAAGTGACTGCATTACATCGGTCAGTGGGAAGAAAGCAGCAAAGATCCTCTCAATCAGCCGCTAATAGTAACACTGAGTGATTGTGTTAGAAGAATTCAGGTTGAAAACATGGCAGAATTGAAACGTTACAGGTTGGAATTTCAGCTCGAAAACCTTCATATACGTTATGTTGAAAATAGGTGATAGAAACAGCGAGGAAGAGGGGTAACAATAGTGATCATCTTTGGTGCATTTACATCTCAACGATCCATAATCTCATTGCTATGTCAATCATAAACAATATAGAAAAGTTTCACGATATATGCTTTAATCCCGTGCAGAAAATAAATGGGGAATATGCTCCATCACCGATTCAGCGTATCCATTTTCGGTTACATCGCTGCACCATAACGTTTTTTAAATGAAGAAGACAACTGATGCACATTAAGAATATTTCAAAGCGAAGTACTCTGCAAAGTGAACTCTATAAGCCCATAATCGTATACATGTAAGTGTTCATAAACGCAATTATATAATTTTTAAAAGGCTTGATAGTTAAAAACGCTTGCCTAGAACTTCCGATGCTACTGTCTTCACTGCCTAGTGGCTTCCGTCGATTCTCTTGCTCTATTTGAGTCGATATAATCGGGAGTGCACGATCACGGACCGGACGTGAAGCTAGATACCGCCTCCTTCTTGGTGAGCATTCCTGCAGCGAACCAGCATGAACATTGAAATTTTCACTCCGTTATACTTATTTTCCTTAGCGAGCATCACTGAATGTATAAATATTAGTTGCTCTTCACTAATCAGTGGTCGATGTAGTCTCGATCGTAGTAGTCTGCTAATAATATAATCCTTGGAAGGCCATTGTTTCCCTTATCTATAAAACTCGAGACTATTATTTTGGTAGTTTCAAAGGAAGGACAGAACTGAATTACAGCTTCACGAGAATCAACGATGCAGATATAATATGAAACTAATCGCTTATAAAGAAAAATCTATAGCATATCCCCTTTCCTGACTCAGTGTTTGAAATAGAAACCTCTGGAAATGCAAAAAGATATAAGCACAACATGAAACTTCCACAAAGCAAGTAACCCTCACAACGTGAAGAAAAAAGACACCACCCAAACATAGATATCATGCTGCCTTTAAAATGCCCCTATGAGACAAGCACTAATAGACAGGAAGACCCTATGCGCTTACGATCACGTACATAAACTGTCCTTTACGTATTATACAATTACAATAGAAATTAATCACTCAAATCGCAGAAATCGGAGAAGGGGAGGTTGACGGGAGGTGGAGGAGGGGGGTGGGGGGGGGGGGGGGGGGGGGGGGGGGGAAGGAGGACAGATGACATCTGAAGAACGATAAAATCAGTTCACTGTAAAAAAAAAATTCGCAAATCAATGTCGGAACTAACATCGCTCGTCACTATATCAGCATGAATTTTCATTTATTCCAATGAATATTCGTTTTATCGAGCAGAAATTTACATTCGAAAAAGTATTGAATTTCGTAACTTAGAATATTACAAATACTTCCGATGCAACATTCAATTCATAGAAAGGGAGACCACCTCAGAAGTCACTATTAATCGACGATATACAAATATTGAGAGCCTCAATAAAAAGATTAGTGACCAATAAAAAATTTCACGTGTCCAAATTTTAAAGTTGACAAATGCGCCTCGATGGCACAATCGAAAATACTACGAACGGCAAACGGTCACTGATTGAATAATACAGTTGATATGCTATTTGATGGACAAAATAATACTTGTGGGTAAGATAAAATAAATCCGATATGAAAAAACAGTGCCTTTTTGTTTGCAACCAATAGAACAACTACGCTCACGACCAACTATACAAGTGTAATAAAGATTATATAATCAAAGAACCAGTACTAGAGATATTCGAATCTGTATTCTCGCAATTACTCAAAACATACTAATTGTGTAATAAAAGCTTAAATGAATGAAATGTGCTAAACAATTCTCAACTTGAAAAAAAAAGAATCGTCAATAATTGTAAAATATCAATCATTATAATCGTTATTATTAACAACGATAAGATAAACAATTAATACACAATAAAGAAATAAAGAATAAAATTACCGGTGAAAGGAAGGTTTTCCTAGTGTGAATACTCAAATCCGAGTACGAATCGCTATGTTCATCATCAGCAAGCACCGTTGAGTAAACATCCATATCGCTATTACGAGCGATCTTCAAAATATGCAAATATACTATCAAATTTTGGGTTTCATTAGAATGAAACGAATGAGAAATATAAACAGTGATTTATTTAAAATAAGCTACTGACAAATGAACCAAAGAATTACGATTCTTGCTTCGTCAACGAGTATTCGATCAAATGAGGCAGCGATCAATCATTAACTTCTAAAGATGAGCCAGAAACCTTATCTAATGGGTCGGGAACCTCAGGAACCTTAACTGCCATAGCAAAAGGTCGTTTCATGGTCAACCTCTAGCTTGAAGGGTGGAATTCTTTTTTTCTACCTTCTGGCCACAATCCTGTTGGAAAATCTGATAATTAAATTGTTTCGTTTAATTACGCTAATAAAAAAAAAAATAACTGGATGATACAATATCCACACATTACTAAATATTAAAAACTCATTTAAGAATTAAAGTGTAAAACGAGTGACGATTTTATTATATACCTTTATCAGATAAATAACGGATGCTTAGACATAAAATAACAACCTTTATATTCATTTAGTTCATCATATAGGGAGTAAAAGAACATTAAGGAATATCAATTTCCAAGAAAGATTGGAGGAAGTAGAAAAATAAAATGTATGACAATATTCGAAATCCTTTTCTTACACTTTCGAGACAATCGTTCCTATAGAATGTGTTCGCCACATAAACTCAACAAAACAAGGATTTAAAATGAAATAAAAATAACACAGAGTGATAACAAACGCACCTATAATAAAATTCAATATTAGTAGGGAGGAGGATGCGTTTGCTTTGTGGGCTCTTATAGAACACATCGATGACAAAAGTTTTTGCGCTGATCTAACGAAAGTGATCGGCACACGATGATATAAACGAAAGGCTGACCCAATCAGCATAGGTCATATCCGACTCGATCTTTCACTATGCCAATTTCCCTTTAGCCACACTCTGCACTCACTATTACACGTCCCCCTCTAGCACAACATCAATCTACAGAGATATCCCATCGTAAACTTGTGTTCGCTTTCTCTTTACGATCCAAGCCTATCTTTCCCAACAATAATTCAATAATCGTTACCATTATGAAATTTTAAAGGTGAGACAAAAAAACATCATAGAAGAAGCATGAGAGGAAAATTCAAGACATCGATTCCGATTTAGTTCGCAGATTTGTATTGGAAACGCCCTCTGCTGGTAGTTTCTAGTAAAGAAAAAACTCAATCAAAAAAAAAAAATTATAGCAGCCATTTGCATAGTTATGACAAACGATAGACAACAAAGAAATTAAAAAACCTCATCTTTATAGTGCATAATATTTTCAGTAAGAAAGCCCTAAAGCAGGCAATAAAAAACCTTCAAATCACTCACACTAAACATGCGAAATTTTCACTGATTTCACCATAATACTATCACTTACAAAGATCGTATAATTCAAAACAAAACCCCTAGAATGCATTTGCAAAAATTTTCAGTTTCTTATAGCGTTCATTTTACGGTATTCAGCGCTCTAATCTATCATTGAATGGATCAATGCGATGTCTGTCAAATCAAATCGCAAAGAAATTCTCACTCTTGTATCATAGATACATAAACTTCAAATTGAACAAATAAAAAATGACGAATTAGGCCTCCCTCAGATCTCCCATGAAGAAAATAAAATATAGGCAATGTGTAAACGATTTGAAACAATTGCTTCAGAAAGTGAGTAATAAATAAACGATGAAAAAAGAAAGGATTTTCGATCAATTCGCTTAAATCCTCTCAATTGGTAGCGGTTTCCTCCGAATTCGTTCAATATATTAAATCACAAATCTATAAAATTACCTCTAAGAGTAGCAAATGGCAATGAAAATATCAATACAACGTTTCTATTTTGAAAAACCACTGCCAATCCACATGTTAGCGACGTATTTCGATCGTTTGTGTTCATTTCGAATCAAGCAAGAGGTCAATACAGTAGACAGAATACGGTAATACAGTAACCACTCCGAGGAATATTCGAAAAACGTCTCCTCGAATCAAATATTTGCTAAATTTTAGCAATTATTTCAGAAGATAGAAATCTTTATCAGCATTTAATGATGGATCCATTCAGTTTTTTCTTTGTTTTTTTTTTTTGTCTGTATCAATCACTAATCATTGAGAACTGTTTTCAATGATTCGTGAAGATGAAGCGTCGTCGAGTATCAGTCACAGATTCCAGAAAAAAAGGAAACTTCTACCGCAGAACAAGACAAGCAATAAGACGATAGAAGGGAGCGAACTTCGATCCACAGAATGCGGGTGCAACAACACGAACTTAGCAGCACGAAGCGCCACCTCACTCCAATGCTAGCAGCTAGAATTCCTCTTGAGTGTATAGATAGCGTAAATTGGAGAGGTCGATAGACAAAGAAATACAACGATCACAACGGAAATTTCGAGTATTGGTTGCACTAAAGATATATACGCACACAGTTACATTTTCAAAAATGTATATAGACTCATTGTTAAGCCGCAAATATTGTAACAATTATCGACGGATTACCTGTAGAAGAGAATTGGTGAGATTTGAAAGAGCACGGTGCAATGTTATGTTACTTCGATCCACTAGTTAGTGAATGAACGAAATCCATACTGCATACCATTCGTGTGCAATACTCCTATTCCCCTACTTCCTCCTACTCACCCCTATCCCTTCAAAATCAGTTGTGATATTTTTGAAGTTCCCTCTCGAATTTTGGCCTTTATTCCTAACCAATTAAAAACATCACCTCAAGTGCAACGATAATGCTAGTGAAAATACAATAAAATTATATCATTCATTTTATATTATTGCATATAAAATCGCTTAGGGTGGATAAATCTAAATATATGCAAGATTTCTTTCTTGCTCGATTAGTGCATATTAAATTACGTTCATCACGTGGCAAGAAAAGAGAGATGTAATAGTGGAATGAGACCTCATCAATGACGCACACAAATGCACTAGAACCGCACTCTTTAGTCAATATTTGTTGCAGTTACGTTCATCTGCAAAAATGCATCTGCATTGAAGCTTCAACTAATATCGTTTCCACAAACTATTCAGCATCCCAGATGAGAGGGAGGTGGAACTGAGGTGGGGATATATCAGAGGGAGAGGGATTACAACGGGATTTTTACATCACACAGATCGATTTTAACGTGAAAACGTTGAAACCGTGCCAAAAGATATAAAATAATGCCGGTCATAAAGTGCTATTTCAGTGCAAACGAATGCAAGTGCTTCTTTACACAAGGAAACGCTCTAAAAAAATTGCAGATGGCTACCGCATCGCTTTAAATAACCTATTCTCGCTTTAAGCTGTTTTCTTTGGCCTTGACCGCCGATTGCGTTTCCTATACTAACATGTCACTACTCTTGCGCATTATTCCAAAATTATGGTATATATATATATATACATCTGCTGTTAAATAATTTAGTTAAAAAAGTTGTTCAAGCAGCACCCAATCATGCGATATGTGTTTGGGCCTGTCAGATGTTGCTACGGTCAGAAGAATATTTGGAAGAAAAGCGACTGCTTTCAATCGCCTCCCTTTCCCCCATTTCCTGTCCATTAAGTTCCTCTGAGGCCTCCGACCTTCCCTCTCTTCCTTGTCATATACCATCAATGATCGAAGGTTTTGAGCAATGTGCCAAAATTCCAGCTCAGCTAACGCTCCATTCAATAGAAATATGGTACGCAAATCCACTATCAACATATCAGCTCATCGTTAAAAAACGTGCCCTTTCCTCAGGTTCGATATTCAAAACGAGGGGTGGGTGCCATCTCAACTGCCAAAACGAAATCTCATATTCATTCTTAATCAAATGAGTGCAAGAAAAGTAATAAGGGAAGAGAGTCCCTATAAATACCACAGAAAGAAAATCTCCTGAACTTGAATATAAACTTTAACAACGAAGTAGAGGAAGTGAAATGAGCTGAGTTATGACATATCTAAGACAATGAATCGAGTTGGCTTTATGAACAGTTTAAGATTATATCCCTATCTGTCGATTAGCCTTATCCCTGCATTAGAGCACCTCAATACGCAAGAAACCTGAATAAACTCATCTTTTAGAACTCATTCATCTATATCGAATCGAACACATCGCCAATTCGGAGTTTTTGTTGGCATCACAGCTAAAATAATTTCGCCGGTAGAATGTGGCAGACCACTTCTTCAAGATTTTTGAGCCGTAGAAAAACTCAATGCTCGTAAAAGAAATCAGCAGACGTTTCAATATTTCACGGCAAAAGAGAGCACTGCTATCGAAGCGTTCTCCTATCTCTTCCTTCCTTAAGTCACCTACTGAGTGGGAAGATTGTGTTAGTTTTGATTTCGTTAAGAACTTGCTTTCATCAAAAATTCAACGGAAGTTCAGGATCCAAGTACAACCTACCTACCCGTTCAAAACGTCCTTTTAAATAAACCGGAAACCCGGACAACACTGATGGAACCAAGAAAGTTAGGCGTTTAAACTGTAGATGCGTAATTGGTATAGTTAATTAGACCTTAAACCACCATAACTGGGTGCGAAAAAAAATCATTCTAGTAGATTTTCTCATGCGAACAAACTTCATATTTCATAGTATCTCTAATAAATACCCCACAAAATGCATTTGGCCAATTCAATTTACTGATTTCCATCGATGCTTTCATCTCCAATGATTGTTCTCATCAGACATTTCATTCATTTTTGTTTGTAAATAAGAATAAAGTTGAAAGATCGGATAGACAGCTGACGGATGGTAGTAATATCAACAGGTGAACAACAATAAATTTCAAAGCAACAATAACGTGGCTGATGATTGGGAACACCCACGCGGCATCTTTAATAAATATGTGCTAAATATTGCAACGCAAGTGAATATATAATTCTGAACCTCAATGCTTATATAGAGGAACTGATCTCTAGAGAAAAAAGGCATGGCAAAAAGCAGCGATAGAGGAAACACGCCATCCCTCATCTCTCGTCCCATTCATTTCCTTGTATATTCATTCAACAAATTTTTCAGATATTAGCATCAGTAATCGATGCTACTATTGAAATACTTACTAAATAACTCATACTTTCTGATGCGGTATTAATCTCGTCACGGGTATTTTTAGATTTATTTAATTAGAATGAGCAAATTTGGAACGTCAACTTAATTATAGCTATTCATTCAAGTTCAGATCTTATAGAACTCGATTTCCATTTGATTAATCATTTTTATACTAACCTCATAAACTCTAAAAATAAGCACAATGCTTTCAATTCGACAATTATGTCACTTAATGACAAATAAAATAAGATGAAAATCACATAATTCCCTCATCACTCAGTCAGATAGAACCCCTCAAAAATTATGCACTTCCATCAACCTTATAATCGATAAATGCTTTTAGCTCAACGGTGATATAAATTGTGATAAGGGTATCACATATTCATTTAAGCCAATAATATAAACCGTATTTTTGTTGAAGCGGTAATTAAGACCAAATATGCCATCCATTTTAGGTTTATATAAACTGTTCGCAGCAACCAATCGCCATTAAAAGCTACAATTCCCCTAGAAGAGATTTCTAGAGAAATAAGAACTATTAAATTTTCGTGTCGAGCAACTGTCGCTCACGTTCTATACCTCCCACCTATTTATGACATTCTCTTTTTCTGTTTAATTTAGAAAATCCTTAAAATTTAATGCAACAAATGCAATGTAAATTAAAAAAGCATTCTTATCTATTGTTCAATGAATACTTTCCTCAAATCATGCACTACGAGTCGTTAAAAATTTAGAGAAAAAGAACACAAGCAATGTTTCCTCGACCCCCATTGCAATCATACTTTACATAATATAACACATTCGCATTCGAACGTTTACCACTCGAAATTTATCACATTTAATGTTGAATTCAATGAGGGCTTACAATCCACTTCTTTCATTATCGTTTCAGACCGATGATTGCAATTTTTTTTTTTTTTTTTCAGTAAGCAGATGCAAAATACACTCTAACCAAGATGATCCTCTAAAAATCTTTTCTCGACCTTTACCGCTACCATATTTTACATAATACAGTTAACACCTAGTTCCCTGAATATTTGCAAGATAACACCTGTCCATCTTCCGCTACGATCTCAAAGGGGCCGATGTCACCGGCTTTCACTAGAGCATGTAAGTTTTATCGAGCTCACCGCATTATGAACATAGATCTAGCAAAACGATAATTCCAACCACCCTTTCACCCTCCTCCCCCTCCCCCTCGATGCAGTAACATCTCTCCGGAACGACAGTCCAAAACTCTTTATAGATTCTCAATCAATCAATCCAGTAGCTTCAATTTTCGTAAAGATCTTTAAAAAATGTGGCAAATGTGTAAGGAAGAACTGGTTACCACAAAAAATCAATTACTTGCTTGCATATTCGTCAAGCTCGTCTTCTACATTGCATCGATTCCCTTGTCACTCCTTGGATGAGCCGATTCTCCGACAACCACAACGCTATCACTCAGAAAATAAGTTAGAGACTCCCACCAGCATTAACCGATAACCAACTTTTAGATTAGGAAATCTCATAACTTCCGCTGCATTTCAGGATTAATTCCAGCAATCTTTCCATTTCAATAACATCTTCAAGTGTTTATATTCTTATGATCTTCTCTTTATGAAGACACTCAACTATTTCAGCAAATATTCCGTGTATTTACAACGATAAGAGTAGAGGGTTGATGTATTTCACAGTAGCAAATCAAAGGATGAATAGAAACAATTAAAAACGTTGACATACAATTTTAGATTGATGAAAACTGCCATCCCATATCATCCCCTCCAAATTTAAAAATTCCAACACTTAGAAACCCTTTAGCAGATAACATACACAATTCCCTCTCCCTAAGGAGGCATTAAGTGTTGCTAGCAAGCTTGTGACAAACTAAAAGCATTCAATTCACTGCGAGATGCCACATAATGGTTCGCTGAGCAAAGAACGACATCGCTGTCTTAAAATGAACGACATAAGCAAATCCATCAATAAACGAGAATAGCGAACCAAAGATTCTAACTCCTATGAAGCAACACTATCGTTCGCCTCTATTAAAATTTCCCATTATGCCGCATAATTACATCAATTTTACGTAATAATATCCAATGCCACATTAGTTACCTATACAGGTGTATTACTTACAAGATTACCTGCACTATTTGCATTATACAACTTGTATTGCATTACAATGAGTGCTTTTTTCTCCAAATACCTATGAGAATCCCTCCAAAATGATGGATGATTTTTCAAAACGCTTCAGTCGAACGTTCAAACATATTTCAACATTTACCATAATCGGCATACTAAGAATTGAATGATTATGATAGTGGAATTCAATTAAGTCAGTACATAAGTTTGCTCGTAAGTGTTGATTTTTCTTCGGCGCTGTTTCATGCTGTTTATCTCCGTCCAAACTCCTTTATTCTTTTCAATGTTTTTGTACATCTTTCTTAGTGTTTCTTGCATTCTTTCTCTTTTTTTGCACTTTTCTCTGAATGCATAAGCATGACATTAGTGTTAATCCAACGCTTATTAAATTCATAATTCAATGATTACTAGAAGGCAAAAATTTATAGCAACTATAAAGTGGAAATCATACCATTACAGATATGTGATCTTCAAAAAAGAGCTAAAGGTCACAAAAGCTAACTTTATTTGCCATCTGCATCAAATCCACGTTCCCTAGCTCGCCAAAGCTAACTACTTCACAAGCGCTTCGAAATGAAGGAAATTCTCAACAAAAATATGATAGAATAGATCCGAGCTCAACGCTGATCGCCATGTTAAATATCTGCATTTATCGCCTGATTAGACGTATAATCCCATCCCCTTCAGAAATACACTTTCACACTTCATCTGCTCCAGCACAGGAGAGACAATGTTGCACTTCGAGCACTATGAACTCATATGATGACGCCGCTTCCAAGTTATAAGTTAAAGTTCAACTTTATGAGCATAGGATCAACATCTTCCTGTTGTCAAATATTACACGCCTACATGACCAATTTAAACGATAATATTGTATATTTAGTTTAATGATAAAAAAGTTGAAGTTTTTCGATATAATTCTAAAAATTTCTTGGTGGAATAATTTTATTCGAAAAAAATCAGTTGTTCAATAGGAAAACTCCCCCTTCCTTTGGTCGAAATAGTCCCTCAAATGCACACTTAGTCTTCTTTGCTCTTCCCCTTGTTAACATTCCAAAATGACACCTACTGCCAGACATCTTCCATTCCCAAGACTGTACGGTCGACAACTCGTATTTGAGTTGAATTCCTAATCGACGATTGATGCTCAAAATAGAAATACATAAAATGAAAGGAAATATGTCAAGCAATAATCGCAATAATTTCACAGCAAATCATCGTTTCCTTGTAAGCATGATTGAATTGCGTCGAAGCATTAAAACACCATCATAAAATATAAATGCGAACCTCGCTTAAACAATTTCCCTTTCCCGCATAATATTTTTTGTACTTAAAAACACCGTATTCGATTAGCATTATCGCCGACAAAAAGAAAAAAAACAGCATTCATTCATTGAATCATTTCTGTTGACCGATTTTTCACTGTTAAATGTCCCAGTAACAAAGATACCTTCCATACTTTCTCCTCCTCTACCCCATCTTCTTGTAAATAAAAATTAAACGTAAAGCCAACACTTTAAAAAAAACGAACTTATGTATTGTTCTACCTTTCTAGAACAAAAAAAGGGAGAAAAAGAATCAATAAATGCCAGAAAAATTGATAGAAGGGCAAAGAAACAGATGAAGAGATAAGAAAGTAGGCAGCATTAGCTAATAATCAGCAAAAATTTATGAAATCCGCCCCGTTTCATAGATAAAAGACTTTCGCTAAAGTGCTGCGAAAATCATCTTCGCTTGAATTGCATTGAAATTCTATAGAAAATTGTTTCTCCTCAACTGTGAAAATTGCATACTAAAATTGTTTCCGATTAGCACTAAGAGTGCAACACATTACATCAGCAATATAGTCCCATTTATGCCTACTTATACTTGTAATTTATCTAATACAAATACCTAAAGAATAATATCTGCACACCTGTATAATACTTGTAAATACCTCTATAATGACTAAAAATGTCTATAAAATAGTTACATAAATTATTCGAAACACCTACAAACTGCCTATAAATTAATGTTAACTAAAATCTATTGAATATCTCGTCATATGCAGCGACATCGAGAGTCAACAATAACTTTACGATGTTAAAGTTTTCTTCGACATGAAAGCGCCCTCACTCAAATATTTCTTGGTTGTAGAATAAACTTCATACAACTAATAACATCTACAAATCAGTAAGTAATGCTGCTTAATTCATTTAAATGAAACTGACAATATAAAAACAAAACTTCAAATTAGCATTGAATTTGTCTTAGGCGATCTACATGAATCGATTTACACACAACAATCAAAATGCTTATCAAAAACAATCAAAACTCACCGCTTAATAATTCAACATAATAAAATTCATCAATGATTTTTCCATTCAGTGAAAAATCACTCATGAAACTGTGAATGATTTTTCCAGCAGAAACACTTCAAGTCTTCCCTTACAAAAAAAAAAACCTGCATTCAAATTCACTTTGCAATTTTGTTAAGCCAACTTCCGCCTATGAGAATTTCTTCTCGCTTTAAGCCAACTTCCGCCTATGAGAATTTCTTCTCGCGTATATCATTTTACATTGCCTGTATCTTAACAACTACTTACTTTTTAAGTACTCTTGATTGAAGAAAAAAGAAAGACAGAATTAGGTTTGAGCTCGCCTCCAATCGAAGAAGAAAAAGAGATAAGGAAATATAAAATAAAATTACCTATATTCTACAAGGGATGCGAGAGCTATACCATTGGTCTATCCGTCTATATGATAAAGGGTCATAAAAAAATAAATTAAATTAAAATAAATTAAAGAAAACCAGGAGATGTTGTTAGTTAGAAGAATTTCTAGAGCAAAAACGGCAAAATGTTACTGAGGAAAGTGCGATGATTTCCCAATAGAAAATTTAACCGATTAGCCAATCTGTTATGAAATACGGATAACCGAAACTCTCATCTTTCAACTATTGTTATTTCTGAAAAAATAAATGAAAAAATTGTAAAAATCATGACTTTCATCTTGTAAAAATAATCGGCTAAAAAACATCGACTTGAATATGCGTTCAAAATAAAACTGAAATGAAAGAATAAAAAAATGAGCATCTCTCTTGCCGGAAACATCCCCCCCCCTCTTTTTCCTTCATGAGACGAAAAATTCCAATATAAACTCAACGATTTATAAAGGGAATTTCCCCACTTGCATGAAATTTGAACCAATATTTCTGCGCGTTCATCACAGTAATTTTGCACAACTTAAAATATGAGCGTATAAATCTTACATGATTCCGCCCTCCCTTATGAACAAATTTGCTTCCTCCCTCTGCAACCATTATGGCTATTTTTGGAGAAAATTCCACTTAATAAAAATAGAAAAACTTACTAAACAATGCGACGTTGCATTGATCAGCATCCAACGAGAATCCTAACTGCGCCAACACAGTATTCGGATTTCCTTGCATGCGTGCCTCGATGAATATAACCGGCAGCTGATCGGATATACTTCGTATCGAAGTCAGCGACATCGTGCACTCCACTCCACAACAGACGCACTGATCTATCCCACTCGTCAATGTATAAACGCTGAGAGCAAATATTGACAAATCCTATCGATAGCACATCATTCACATCCGATACGTGAGCCTTAACCATCAGCCACCTAAAACCACCTTAATATACCCAACTTTGATTATATAATTGGTTACTCTTTGATTAAACATCGAGACACATAATTCCATTATGAATTTTATCGTTGAAAATTTTTATTTGAAGATATGGGTTTATTCACGATGTCATTGATCCATTTCATACGCTTCAAGTTATAAAAATCTTTTGCTGCAATTAAGCAGTTACACGATTGCAGTACGATTTGCCAGCTGCAAAATCGAATGCCTTTTCTTGGTCCGAATATGCTTGTTAACGCCATTATGTATGGAAAGCCTATTTCAATACCTGCAGACAGCTGCACCTACAGGATAGCGACGTATAAGACCCTCGATGGGGGGAGGGGGGAAGGGAGGGTCAATCGATGTAATGAAACACTGCAATAAAAAACGGGGCCCTTTGCAAAAAAGGACAAAAAACGATAAAGGTGAACCAAGGACAAGACAGTTCTAAGCATACTCTAGTGAACTGCGACAACCTATGACAGTATCAAAAATAGAAATTTTTTTCAACAACCTTATATTCTAAGAAATTTTTTCAGTACTCTTTTTATATTCTGACTACTAGCAATATTTTCACATGGCAAAGAATGAATGAGGATAATAGAGTAAAAACGATTTGTGAGCATTTTAAAGAGGTCTTCACGCAGATGAAATTTAAAAAATTCTTCGTAATATGATGATATACAACCATAAAGCAACCAGTCAACGAAAATAAACCTTCATTTAGTAGTATCTGAAAGATATGGTAGAATATAATCGATTGCAACTGATGAACATACAAATCTTGGCTTTTATTTGATTGTAACTCTCCGTTTCATAGACATTTGAGAAATCGTGGCCATAAACTCTACCATATTATATAACAATAGGCCATTATGTGTTTCACAATTAGAATTAAACAGAACTACTTTTTATCAAATATATGCCACCATTAATGATGCAAACGATCAAAAAAAAACACCCTTGGGAAAAACTGTTTTTTTTTTCAAAAGAAACAAACAATCAACCACGTCTTTTCACATGAAGTGTATATAATATATGATGTAAACCAATTGGCAATTAATGAACAAAAATTAGATCAGCAAAAAAAAAAACACAACTTCTGCAAAAAAAAAACTGGAGAAAAGTAACTGTTACTCAGAATGCGAGAATATTAACCAAAATATGCAAATTTCTACGCATCTCTTATTCCTTTTCGCTCAAAAAAAAAAATGTTTTGCCCCTATTGATTAGCTCAAAATTGCAGTACACTTACCATTCTCGACTTTAGTTAACTCTATTCAGTGTCAATGATTAGTCAGTACAATAGTAAACTAAGCGATTAACAGAAATACAATAAACGGGAGATTCAAAACAGAAGAGATAAATGAGATAGGAAGGAAATATGGGGGATGGCGTTTTACTTTTTACTTCGCATATTGACGTAACATTCATCGACAAATTTGTTCTCAAATCTTTCAATTTTTTTTTCAAATCCACTTCAGTCCCTCTCTATACAAGCAATTAAACAAATTTTTGCGGTCAAACAATCTTCCAAACATACCTCATTCACTTAAGCACTACGTTAAGACAACTGCTGAATGAAACAAACAAAGTGAAATGCGATTAATTTAATAGATTTGGAACATCTTCGCAGCAAAATTGCCTTTATTTCAATATTATGGTAATTTTTATACGAGCATTTGTGCCGTAAACATTACTGATTTTAATCATTGCCGGGTGAGCTCAAACCCCTCAATAACGGTAAAATCAACCACAAGTATAAACCAGAAGACTCACTCAAGTTTGTGAAAGGAGCTGTTCATCGGAATGTTCCATATACACGAGTCGATTCATTCACTCGACAATACCATCGATTACGCTCACTTCATGAAACACATAAGGCAGGTTAACAATGAATAAGTGAGAAAGCTCATTTATGAAATACTTTAATATCTATACGGTTGAATCATTTAATCTAAAAGCTGTTGTAACGTAACAAGAACGACCCTAAATAATTTTTTTAGAGTTAATAGCCGAGAAACGGGAAGAACTGAAAATGAATGGAACAATTTTCCCTTTAATAAAGGTTGCTGAAACACCACTGCGGCAACGAACTGTTCAACACCAAATGATTGCACCACTATAATAAAAACACCGATACAGAGCCATTGCACTTAGTCGGCTAACCGCTTGTATAAATCTTCATTAAAGTGCAAAAAGCCAGTTATGACGCCACTCAACTGATAAAAGTTCATGGTCATTCTAAAGTTGGCAATATGCACATATCAAATCTAGTTACATTAACAGAGATTTCCAGGTCGATGAGGTCATGATCGGTACAAATATCTTTGGCAAAGACTCTAAAAATCCTCAGAAATACTTACTAGGCAAAACTGCAACATTGGAAAATCCACAACTTTCAGGGTTTCCCATCAACAAGATCCAATGCGAAGGCTACCATTACTCGTTCATCCCCACCCCTGCGCTTCGGTGGCCAACGTCCAAATACAACTGGACCAACTAAATTCCCATGCAAGAGAGTTTCAGTGTTTCATTTACAGTGATAAAAATTTCACTAGCCCCTAATTCCAGCATGCAACAACGGGCTCAGAACGTCTTTGTAATCAGCGAAAGCCTAATCCACATTTGATTTAATTGCCTGTCTCTGCCGGAAATTCTAGAGTGGCTCTTAATGTTGTCTAGCTTCCTATCAATTCTGAAAAGTTTCAGCTAGTCCGCAATGACTGCAGTCAGCCAAAAGGCTGAGAACATTTCTGAATTGCAAGCAATCCCTATAATTGACTGCCGGTGGCTCACCGGTATCAGAAGCACCCACCTCAATCTAAAGCTAACTGCAAATGTCGTTCAAGCATCTATTAACCGTAGAGAATTTGCCTCATTCCCATTTATGGCCGTTAGTTGAAGGCTGGGAACACATTTACAATGCAGCAAGCCTAATCTATTTATCCTGTCAACCTACCACATTCGAGAACACTCAATAAAATTTGAAAGTTTCTACAAATGATGTTCACTTACTTCTACCTACAGTTTGAAGTTTTGATTACCGCAGTTCCATAAAAAAACCAAAGAGGTGGGAACATGCTCGTCATGCGCGCATCTTTAATCCTTGGCTGACCTATAATTTCAACCGCGCACGACGCTTTAAATTCACCGTTATCGAGCCACCCAGGTTGCCTGCTACAAGTCATCCAAACGTTCTACTCACGATTTGATTTAGTGTTCTAGAATGTAGCCAAGTTTTCTGCTTAATGCAAGAAAAATACTTGATCGATTTTGATACTTCAACTACTGCTTAGAAAGGAATTGACTGAATTTGAAATGACTATACCGAACTAAAGACAAGGATCGAGGGAAATGGCAAACCACTAAAAGATCTGCAGAGGATAAGGCGATCTTTTTTTTTTTTGAATTCCTATAGAGTCTTAATAACATTAAATTACAAAGTTCTCTAAAATCACGTAGTAAATGCAGCTCTTACATCAAAAGGAGATTAGCACATATTGGCAAAATTTGCATTCATATGTGAGAAAATCGTTTCGCTAGCCTCGTAACAACACGATTCCTATTATACTCAATGATTTTTGAATTTTAGCGTTTATCACAGCAAATTGTTTGTCATAAAAAACCTAATTGTATTAAGCACCTTATATATTCACATCATTATGCTTATTATAATAGTCGCCGTCTATAGTAAACAGAATTATATTCTAAAAATAGTACAAGGAAATCGCTATCTCCCCCAGTCTCGCAAGCAGAAACCTCCTGAAATGTTTTATTAATAGAAGAAAAATTTTTGTTGTGTAAATAAAAAAATAATATTCATACATACATATACATTATGTATATGTATATATTTTTCTTCAATCTACTCTAATCAACAAGCATCCATCATAAATATAATAGCTTTAGTGTCGCTTCTACTTCAGCTTAATCTTAAGGCCGAGTGAACGATAGCGCTTAGGCTTGTCTCCTGTCAACGTTGTTCCACTTAAGATGAGGACCGGCATTTACTTCACCCCCTTCATCCCAAGGAGGGTGCTTGGCCCAGTTGGCTCCGTAGGACAGAACCAAGGAGCCTATTCGGAACCCGCTAATAACGGATCAAGGGGTTCCCAATACGAAACGATCAATCGCAGACATATATATATATATCCTTGAGTTGAGAAAAAATTTCCAAGCAGATCTGCGGTCTTTTCTCGAACGCCAAGTTCTCTCCGCAAATTCCAGCCTCGCCTCCCACCAGCTGCACAAAGTTCCACTCCGCGCTGTCAACTGACTCCTGAAATCGCTAATAGATTTATCACAAACATTTATGCAAATCAAAATTAAGAGTGCGCATCTTTGTGGGAACAACACAACAAGTATGTATGGCTGCACGACGCTGGCAAGATCAATACTCTCGCAAGTGTTGGTCGGCTGTCCCTATGGCTCTTGTTCCCTCCAGCCGCAGAGCACTTCCGTCAAAGGTTCCCACCCCGATAACCAATGCGACTAGAGCTCTTCCAGTTGTTTTTTACACAAATTAAATCAAGGATAGTGGTGTCACCGACCTGACTCGTTCAATAATGGATTACAGAGTAGAACGATGTGTTAGAGGAACAAAATTTCGGCGAGTAAAATCAGCGGTCGATGTGGCCGTTGAATTGAAGGAATAACATCGTATTAGATATATTCAAACAATTATCGGAAAAAAAGGCATAAGATTCGTTAAAGGAAACAAATTCCATCGAACTCAACAAAGAGTTGCTCTTTCTAACATCCATTTCAAGACAGAACGAATGAAAAAAAGCGTTGTTCTAGAAAGGAATATATATATATATATATATATATATATATATATATATATATAGCACTGAGAAAAACGCTTTCTTTTGCTTCTCAAATTTAAATTGGGTTTTGATTAAGGGCACGCTCAAACCTTGATCAGGACCGGAAGTGGGACCGACTTCAAGTCTTGGCAGCTCAATCTGCCGTGTTTCATCCATTCCGACATGATCATCAGTGCAGCGCGGCCCTGATCTCGACACAACTGGAATTTATACTCCCTGGTAACCATCAAACATGTCATAACTTATAACTAATAGACAAAAACGAAACTTTTCTTCGTAATGTTGAGCAATAGAAGCGTTTAATGAAAGGAAATGCCTACGAAAATGGTATGAAAAAATATCTGAATAAAGTACGATGAGAGGTGACGAATAGCAAAGCGGCGGTTACAATCCTTTTTTAACAAACCTATAATTTACAACACCAAAAAAAAGACTGCAAAAATGATTTCATTCAGTTGAATGTTTATTTCAAAAAATCTCGTCGAAATCAAAATTCCATACGGACAGATCCATAAGAAACAGCTCGGATCACACATGGTGGTGGTCGGTGGTAAAGAGAAATTGCGAAAATGTTCATAAAATTGTTGTCGGTCAATTGCAGTTCTAAAAAAAATATAACTATTTGTTTTCATAGCTGGAATTTATGCATCACAGTTTTCCCACTACCGTACCATATTCTTCAGATTAGTCGCGCCATATTCTAGATTAGTCGAATTTATGCATCACTTTTCCCACTTTAGATTAGTCGATCGACAAAAAAAAATTACTCGCAATTGCAAACAGTTAAAAATATTTCGATCGTAACCGAATCGGGCGTTGAGGGCGTACTAGTGAGGAAGTAGGGAATTTGTTCACTACGAGTTACAAGGTTACACGACGATAAGCAGCGAAAACACACGCACACACTGATTATTAAATGCAAAACATTCCCATTCGATTATCAGCAAGTTTTGAATAAGTGTTAAAGCACGTCAAAAAAGTTGGCACTATAAACACGTTTTCGCGCCCCGTTCCCTTCACCAACAAGTTTTACAAGCTGCCAACCAAAAAATAAAAAATAAATAAATAAATAAAAAACGAAACGTGCATAATAATCCTCGCACATTTTGACTGATCTTGCCAGCGTGCAAATTTTCTATGAAATTTTCACTATTCGATGAGCACAGATGACGTTATATGACAAGTATGAACGGTATACGATGAATGTAAATAGCTGAATGTGTATTATTACTGTTGAAATTGTTGGTGTTAAACAATGAAAAAAAAAAATGGAATTTATTCAAGAGTCGCAATGGCGCATAGATTAGACACATCGCAATTCGTTGCTCTCGTTTGATTGGCTTTCTAGTTGGAATTTTTGGCAAACAAAGAAACGCACAGACAGACAAACAAATGGAGTCGACAGATAAACAAATGGAGTCGACAGACAAACAAATGGAGTCGACAGACAAACAAACACGTAGACAGACAAGCGTACATGCACAACATATCTTCACGATGCCACTAATAATGCGCTTTTCATATGCAAATCTGTAGAAGTGATTAAAAATGAAAATTTCGTGGGTTTCCAAATTTCTAAAAACCTACGATTTAAGAAAAGTGTCGTCAACAGATATGTAAGCAGGAACATCGATGGTACTAAGCAAACATATAAAAACTTTAAATGTTGACAACGCAACAGATGCACTTGTAACCATCCTTCCACGCCACACCTGCATCAGAATCCCAAAAACTTGGGGGAAAGACTTCGAGGAAGAGCTGCAGCTCGAACTCGAGAATGTATGAAAAAAAAATTTCGCGAAAGCCATAACACCAACAGCGCGACTGCGTTCCACTACGCGTATGGGTATCATTATTAGCGACGAGTAAACTGAACGTCGGTTCTTTCACCACAAGTCGCCTTCCAGCCAGCCGTCTGACCCTACGTTTGTCTCTAGTAGAGGTATTCTCACTCCCTCTGCGTCTCTGTCAATTTTTTTCATCCCCTCCGTCTGCTTCAATTTTTCTCAACGTTGATTTTCTCAATTCTTCAACAAACATTTCGCTATGTTTAATACTGAACAAATTACATCGTCTATTGATCTACCCAAAGAAAAAAAAACGAACAAAAATTTTGTTCGCTACTGTTCATCATCGAAAATAAGCGATCTCTTTGTGTTAGTTTATCCACTTCGGTGATAACAGATAAAATCCCCTAAGAAATCGTGTTTTTCGGTTCGGTATATCCCTTCGAGATCAGCAGTGGATGGATCTACGATCCAAAATGGACCTCTCCCACTCTTATTTAAAACAATCGAATTGTTTATAAATGAGAGTGATTCTTTACGGTTGTCATTTCGTCACTTTTTTTTTGGCAGAAGGTGAAAGAATATGGTGAGATGTGATGATGCTATCGTATGGTACCAAAGGTGCCATCACGCAAGCATCACAACATAGTGTAAACATTAGAAAGTTTCACGAAAAAAACAATTATAAACCTTTTATGAAACGTACATGCCCATCGCTAGCACGGTCACAACCCGGTCTAATCCAGGACTTCCTAAAATGGTTTAACTCCGTCCCCACTAGAAAAGCTCATTAGGCCAGCCGAAATCAGATCATATTCAATCAATCTTCCCACCGTCATTGAATGAAGCCGACTCCGGCGGATATGGCTCAAATTTTTGTCATAACCAAATCAGAGACGGGCACTTTCAACTACGATTGGCTATTGTATTCTCAAGTTGGAACGGTGACCACAGATCGGATAGCAATTCCACAGCTGCCCGCATAGAGTAAAATTAGTGCGACAAAAGTTTGAATTCATGGATGGTGGCTGAGGTGCAAAAGGGAGCAAAGGTGAGAATCGTCGATTGTTTAGGATACTCACTGAAGCATTCTGCGAATAGATCAACTTTTTATTCCTAACCGAATTGATTGGATTCGATTCAATAACGACTGAAATTCCCCTTCTTATTTGCACTTTGATTTGTGATGAATGATTTCCTCCTCTTCGAGTTCTTAACACCAGAACTATAAGACAGCACTGCAAAAGTGATCATTTGCAAGCATTATAAGCTTCCACTTAAGGCATGAAATACGTATCAGAGAGGATTGTGCCGTTGGCGATGACGACTGAAATGACGATGGATGAAAAAGGATCGAAGAAGATGCTACCTGCGCAAATGCCTAATCCTTTGCAATCCACCCATCACATCCGTGTCATATTTTTCTCATAGCGTCTTCTAACAAATCATATTCAGCATAGATTAAATCCACTCCTGGCTGCGACCGGAATTGTGTTTAATCCATGATACAAGAAAAAAGGAATAAATTCGGTCTTTGAGAAGACCTCAGCGTAGACTACACCAGAGTAGGATCCTTATTTAAGTTATAAAAATGAAGAAAGTTGAAATAAGCGCAATAGCAAGGCAGTAGAAAAACATAAACAAGTGAAAAACATGATTACGCCAGAAAAAAAATAATTCAAGCATGAAGCGAATGCAAGAAATGATACACATATTAGACATATAGAGATAAAGATAACGGCAGTGATAAAATGATAAGAAGTGAAATCACTTCGGGAGATAGAGAATGAAAATGAAGAATAAAATCGAAGTAAAATATTTAATAAATTAAAGTAATGGTGGTTTGCCAGGTCAAATGATTTGAGTCGGCTCATGAGTATCGAATGTTTCTTTAGTTCAATAAATTCCACGATGAAGCCCATTCCAAATGTGAATGGGCAGTCATAAAGGAGCATATTTTGAGTACTAACTGAATGATGGAGTCGACGATAACGTTGATCAAGAAGTGTGAATGAGGTCTCCTCTTGGACTAGACGAAAAAAATCCTTTAAAAATTTCGAAGCCATGAGCAAGGTCAAACTTGTGCTGATGCTATTCCAAGAGTTCAAGGTGAAAAGTCTTTAACCTCTCATAATAATTGAGTGAAGTCCAACAAACACTTGCGAAATATATAAAGATTGCGAAATAATATTCTCGCACGTTTTATGTTTATTCCACCCATCCACACTTGTGTACAATATTCCATGGTGGGATAAGATTAGTACATAATATATGCCCTATGGTAATCTTGCATGCAGAATACAACTGAACACGTTTAACGCCTTTGCAGCCAATTTCCAATGCAATGGAAATTCCAGCATAAATCAGGACATCTATAGACTACTTCAAGATTGTGAATCCCATCATCTAAAGGTGGTGGAACTTTTTTGTGCAAGCATAGAAATCACTCTTGACAGTAACTAACATCAAGAATTCAATATTTCAAATATAAAACTTTTAGTTGCAAACATTTCGACCACTCAACAAAAACAATGAAGCCTCTTTGCAAAATACGGAAATCGATAACGATAAGACGATAGTTTTAGATTGCATGTAAAAAGTTTGTAAATACCCGACAGGTTATTAGATACTTCATTTACTATATACTTCGCTATTAAACATCGCTGATTATATAACGATAGATTCTCTGCAAATCCACAAATTTTATGGTGGAATATCCACTCATAAGAAAGCATCTCAGTGAATTCAATAATGAAAGCAAACAGCATAAACTCGCAACTTATGCAAAAACTTGCTGTTGATAAACAACATCGTGAGATTGAAAACGTTAGCATAATCGAAATATATGCTATAAATTTGTATTTAAATCCCGATTATTACAATACTAAATAAACACAACTAAAGGAATGCATTTAAAAAAAGAAAAAAAAAAGAGAGCAGCGCAAACAACTAGAGACGTCACCATCGAAGGCAGCCGATTGCCCAAAAATGCACAAAACGCTTTCAACTTCTCAGCTAGACAGCAGACAGTGAAACAGATGAGAGAGTTCAATGAGTTGGTATAGCGTGTGCAGAGAATCAACATAAACGTCACATTTCCAACCCATATCGTTAAATAACCATGGTGGAGCCGCATACATTTAAGCCATGCTTGTTTGTGTGTGCATTGATATGTGGCTATGGGGAGGGGGAGGGAGGGGGGTGGAGTAGCTGGGGGAGACTGGGAGGGGGACTGGGTGGGAAGGGGAACAAGTTGGAGAGGTGGGGAGGTGATTAGCTTTGCAGGGAAATCCATACTGGACACAATGGGCAAAGCACTCATGTTCACCAATTAAAGTTTCTTTATCTTACGTTTCCTTTCAGTTTTTGGTGAAGAATGGGCTAAAGCTAGGCCAGTTGGCTTTTGAGTGTGAATGCTAGCTTCTGCTCACAAAGTAGGTAATGCCTCATGCAATTTACAATAGACTGTAAAGTAAGAGGAAATATACCTATGAGTATTTCATTATCACTCTTGAAGATATCAGAAATGATAAGGCAAAAACGTATTCTATCAAATAGCGTTTCAGCCAGGTCCATGAATCAAGGCAGCGAGGTCATTACCTGAAGTTCGTTAAAGTTGCACCATACAATATTTCACCTCCATACGGTAGAGTACGGTTGAAGTAGAGGACAATATACAGTAATATAGTCTAACTCTGAAGTATAGGAAGATATGGTTTATAAATTGTTTCTTATACATTTAGAATGCCCCAATCTATTGTCGTAGTGAAATCGAGAATCTCAAAAGTGCTTCCATCATTGAAAGACGTGACCTTTAGTTGCTTCCTGTTGCCGGAATATCCGAAGTAATATCTTTAAGTTTATTACTTGATCCTCGTGTTGAAGCCTTATAGAGGATTTATTCTTTCAGAGCATTGATTTCTTCAACATTGGATGTTTTCTTCAATTTCTTCTCATAGGTTATAGTGTTGTATCGATGCGAATAGTGAGCGCAACTCGAATTTCCTCACGTTTGAAAACCTCTACCAATGAATTTTTGTACCTCTGTAGTGCTTCTGAAGGGGAAAGTCAGCTGATGTCACTGATGGAATCAAGAATCTAAGAACTAAAAATAACGCCGTCTTCGGCATCTCGTCCAACATGGACCGCCGATGTATCTTCGCCTTCTCGGTGGTCAAAAACGTATTAATGTGAATTTCAGCACTCTTAAGCAGTAAGAAAATAGACCTCTTCAGCGACAGGATGAACAATTTAACAATAAAAAAGCTTCATTTTGTTCAAGTTTTCAAGTTTCCATTGCAAAAGATTCTAGTTAACTTCAAATTTTTGGTGTGTTAAAGCATCGATCACCAATGCTCCTATGAGCAATGAATGATGAGAGCAACCTCAAACTGGATGTGATCTAGACTACATTGCTTTACATTGCCGGAAATTAACTTCTATTTTCTTCTTTTTTTCAGTTATTGCCTAAGGCTTCCACTTGTCGAATAACCCCATCAAAAAATTTTCATATTGGAAAATTCACCGCAAACCTTTGTTAGTTGTCTTCACTTTGGGCTGGACCTGCTAGTGCTTATAAATACGTTAAATTAGTTCATGAGGAAAGGATATATCACGCCTAATATGTGATGGTTCTCAGAAAAACCCTCCCACATTTCAAAATATATAAAGAAAATACCGAGGATATGATTGATGGTATAATAGTTGATGTTGTGTATGAGTGGAACTAAAATTTTTTTTTTTTTTTTTGAAGAAACGCTGAGAAAAATTTTGCGTTTTTTTTTTCGAAAATAATGGCAGATTTAGGGCTTTTTGCATCGGAATTATCGATGTGAATTTCGCAATTATTGGTGAAATACTTGCATAATTGTGCAATATTTGCATATTGAACTTGCGAACTTGTAAAAAGAAACTTTTTGCACCTCGGGTAATCTATAAGACTGCTTCTGTAACGTCAGTGAGAATCTGAAGAAAGAAATGGAATTGCAACTGAGGTGAGGTAATATTTTTGCACAAAAATAGGATGTGATAGAAGCGTCGACGTAAAGCTTCTTACTCAGCATTGATTGAGGTGCGTGTTTTCGATAAGCATTCGAAGTGGGCTTGTGGACGGCCATCCGATGACAGACGGCACCTTTTATTCAATTCACTCGACGAAACGGCTTATCCACTTCAATCTTAGAACGGCGAGCGTCTACGTATATTCTAACATCACACAAAAAGGGAAATTTCGTAAGCAAATGAGCCAAACAAAAACTCTTATACATCATTCATAAGTAATGTTATTTACGTATCGGGTAACCCGACGGGAATCTCTCTCGCCGATATTGTTTTGGGATTTTAGCTTCATCGGGACTCATGTTTCTTTGAATCTCACTCCCTCTCCCTCTTTTATCAGCTCCATACTTGGCTCCATACTTGCACTGACACAAGTCTTGTTCTTACATATCACTTATCACAAATTATCGTGGATGAAAACGGTAGAGCGATTGATAAGCTTACTGTAATATAAGGTTTGAAACTATAATTTAGGTAATGAAAAGTTTAAGCACCGTGAAAAGGGAAAAAAGTTTGGCAGTTAAAGCGGAAGAGTGATACTCGATTCCCGCAGCATTTGGCACTTTCAGCTTTTTGCTTATGATCTCTGAAATGAATATAGTTTCTGTGGTCATTTATGCGGCCGCTTAATTTGGACGTATAAACGCGAATCTTAAGATACAATTGGCAACCGCAGCAAAATAGAGGAAAAAATTATTGAAGAGCATATCGCATGCACAAGCATAATTTACTCTTTTGCATTCTCTACACTTGACTAAACAGTTTCATAAATTACTGAAAAAATGCACAAAAATGTCATGATACTCTAATTAATCGCATTGTGGTGTAAATCTTTTGCAAATGTTTCATGGTTTTGTTTTTTATTTGTTTGTTTGTTTGTTTGTTTGTTTGTTTTTGTTTGTTTGTTTGTTTGTTTGTTTGTTTTTGATTGCTGACCTAAGCAAAATGAAAAACGAATGAACAGCATGTGAAGTTTTTTTCTACCTTGAGTTTTCTATAACTTTTTTTCCAAAATCAATTGCTTCGCATAAATTATGATATGGAAGATTATGCCTATAATGTGCATTTACTTAGCAAATTTCATGACTCTTAGTTTCAATGGCTTTTGCATTTAAACTACCAGACAGATAGATAGATAGATACATACACGCAGACATAACGATGCGATAATGCATTTTTACAAATGCAGTTTGTAAAAAGCCTAAAAAAGAGCAGTATGCAAAAGATAGTGGAAATCTTTGCTGAATTCGTCCATAGATTTGAACCTCGATGGTTCGATGGGTTAAGTTCGTCGGGTGATGAAGAGAAACAAACGCTTGCATCGACGCTATAGATCGAGTTAAAAGAGTCTCTAGAAATATCGATCATGCCTTTACACTCTCTTAATTATTATTTTCTTATATGGATTATACAAAGATCGAAATTAAACGCTGCAACTATCAATTAAATTATATGACGTCATTATTAATTGAATTAAATGACGTCACTATTGATTAAATTAAATGGTGTAGTTATAAATGAATGATTAATTGTTTTATATGCAGTTAATAATTTGAAAGATCATAAAACGCATTTAAAAAATGATATTCACTTTCATAAATAAGATATTTGAAGCAAATTGTTGTACTATGATTAGGATTAGTAACTACAATATCAATATTATTGAGCAATAAACAAAAATCATCTTTTTTTTGCTGGAGAGCTCTTATTATTGCTAAGAGAGCTAATAATTCATTAAGAAATAAATAAACTGCATTATACCCAATTGGAATAGTTGCTAGATGCAAAGAACTTAAATAATTATTAACTTAAATACAATAATTGGAATGAAATTAAAATCAAATCGAAGAAATGCGCAAAAATATTTTTGGTTGCAATTTGGATGTGAGAATTTATTCAAATTGGAATCTTCTCGATTATTTTCAATTTTTTTAAATCATTTTTTTCTTGTTATTCATATCATTATATAGTAATAATAGGTGGAAATATTTCTATATATCTAATGTATATGCATTTGATAGAGTCAATTTTCATTCTATAAGTAATCAATAATTGGAAGATTATACAAATCTAAGCTTTTATAATCGTCATATATTTCAGTTTTATCCATGTTGTATTCGGCATTTATCTATAATCGTCCAATTATTTATGATAAAAGAAATGCTTCTTGTGTCAAGCTTTCGATGCTTTTTTTACTTATTTTTTTCTAACAAATACAATAACAAATATCAATAGCAACGTTTAATACTATCATTATAATCGTCATCCAATTTGATACTGCCACATACTACAGTACTGTAGTTATTTAATGGTGCAAACAAAAAGCATACTTCAATAATGCAAGCATAAGATATACAATATGAAAGTTGTAATGTAATGGTTTGCTATGAAAATCCCTCTGTTGTATGTTTACGTTCTTTGGAAATATCGAGCGATGAGTGTCGAATCGGATGGTCGATGCATTCGACCGGCTGGGAAATAAAGCATCAATGGTTGCATTCCACTCTTCTGAAGGGCATCGGCAATTCGCTCTTCCTTACCACTCTCGAACGATGATCTTTCAAATGTTGATGCGGAAAGCATTCCATTACGTGTTGGTAATCCGAATCCATCAACGATACGCATTCGTGTTGGTGACAAATATCTGTAAATAGTATAATAAAATGAGTAATTTACATATTGTAAATAAATGATTAAATAGTTATGCATTACGCAAATAAATGATTAAACAGTTATACATTACAAATATGCAAATAATTCATAGCGTGGAAGTGAGAGAGGAATGATTCATCGAAGTGCTATATTGAGACGCAATTTTTTCCAAATTATGTGAGAATCTTCGCTATATTTGCATCGGAAAAAAATTGTATTTTCTTTTGGAAAATTGTATAATTTTTTTAAAATAAAAATTCACTTCAGAAACAAAATTAAGCATAAAAAGATTAAATATTAGAGTGAAATAAAACTTAGAAATTTATTAATATTATTTATTTTTTAAAATTAGCATCGAGAATTTATTTCGTTATTTAGAAAATCAATCGTTTCGTTATCCTTTTCAAAATGAATTTATTCTGAAATATCAATCACCTTATTCCCCCATAATCCTTTATATTTCAACACTCCATTTTCCTTTCTTATTTAAATTTCATGTCATAGTTTTAGATAGTGTTTTAAGGACATAACGATCCTTAATATATGATAGTGAAAATGCTTGAAAGTTTGAGAAGCTAACAATTCTAAACAAATTTCTGCGAATAGCAAAATTTTTGAGGCTTATATTCTCTTCTCTTTACAAATCTACACCTCTTTCACATCACATTTCTGAACTTTTTTTGGATCGATGGAGACAGGTGAAGAAGGAGCAGAAGAGTAAAGAAGGAATGCTTGATTGAAGGAATAGGATTAATGCAAACAAAATATCATTGAATAAACTTCTATCCACCATATACAATAAATAATTGAATAGTTAATAAAAGAATCGAATAAAATAAAATACCTTATGATAGGATTATCACGTTGAAATGCATCGGATAAAATATTGCTGAATGCGATTTGTGCGATTATAAATATCGATAAATGTTTCAACATTTGTATTCGTTTGTGGTGATAATTGCTGAAATGCGGAAATGATGAAAAAGTTTCAATTTCGATGGGGTATATGCAAATTCAAGAAATAAGAATGAAAGAAGAATAATCGATGCAACATATGTGCAAATTTTTTTAAATTTAATTTTTTTCCTTTAATATAGAATCTCCGTTAAAATCCATCATTGTATTTCCGTTTTTTTTTCGGTAAATATGCGGTATAATAGGCATTGATAAATGATTATGTAATCTATGAAGTTTCCATACTCAATAAAATTGGTGTTTTATATTGTCTATCATTGAAACCGCTATCTAAATATCGTGGATGAGGAAAGTGGGAGGGCATGTACTTTGCCCACTTTTTTATGAGAAGGGACTATTGTTTTTTTTAAGTTTTGACCATTTCTGACCATTTTGGCGATGGTTTTTTTTGCCTCGTCTCGTTTTTTGTTTTGAATTTTAAGAAAGGAAAATGCATGAAAATTGTAACTCGAGTACGTAGAGAAATAGGGAGATGAAGCTTAAGTTATTGATACCAAGTTAATATAACTACAAACTTGGAACCCAAATTAAAAAACCCGAAATTCCCGATCCCCCTCCCCCCATAATTATATGAAAGGTGGATCGCACATCTATCATCTTTTTCTGTATATGCTATTCACAAATAATAGCAAATGTAATTGCTACAGTAAGATTGACTGCTCATACAGTAATAGGTAATACTGGTGTTATGCTTATGAAGCTGACAATAAAAAAAAGCGAACAGTGAAATAAAGAAGCACCAAAAAGTATTTAATAGTAGAAGAAGTTGAAGTTACTTTTAAGTCTCTAGAGAATATCGCCGAATGCATAAACACTTTAGAAAGGCAATCATCGAGTGAAATGAGCGCGAATAAAATCAATGGAATAAAATATTTACATACACCACAATGATGACTATATCCAAAAAAGACATGCAAATTGATGTATTATTAAATTAGTGATAGATGAATGAAAGCAAAAATTTAAAAAAAACTGAGTATCAATATTAGAAGCATGTTAAGTGGCATGCAAGTTGAAAATATACTAGCAAATTCGAAGTATCGAGTCACGTTGCACTTGAATAATCACGTGAAAAAGTTTGCCACAAATATAAAACGAAAAATTGTAAGTTTGCAGTAAATTGTAAGTTTGAAACGAAAATTTGAAACGAAAAAACCTGGTGAGAATGTTTGCAGTAAATTGTAAGTTAAAGCTGGAGTTGTAAGTTAAGGTAATGGAGATTCGTAATGATGGGAAATTCAAAGATACATTTGAATGGGATGTCAGATAATCCCCTCATAATTTGATAACTCAGGTTGAGATTATCTTTTAGGTTAAAATATTCGAGGGGATTAAGGTCGAAATGAGTTTAATATTCAACATAATAAACGGTAATGAAAGCAATACTCGAGTAAAGTATGGCAATACATTTTATAAGTTTGACAGTAATTTTTGAAATACCTATATTGTAAAGCGGTCAGAATATAGTCCGATATGCACTCAAAATGCCTCAGGGGAAATTTGAGGTCTATAGAGGTCAATTTGAGGTCAAGATTTTGAACTTAGGTTATGGATTTCGTCGAAAACCAATGGCAATGATTCAACGTTAATTTTAAATAAGAAATTATGCCGAAGGCTTACAAGAAGGATGTAACATTAAACATCAACTACCATTCCTCAATATATTAAGTAAAAACGTTGAGATCTTCTTGCAAAAAAAAAAATGAATTCAAGTTAGAGGTCATTAAGGATATTTAGATTCTCAACAAAATGATTGCANTTTTTAAGGTACAAGAAAGTGCATCATATATATATATATATATATATATATATATATATATATATATATGCGAAAATAACGGATCCTGAAATAATGGAAGTCATGTTGATGGAGCAGTTGGCATGCAATTCGTCCATGGCGACCCTACGCTCGTCGGCAAAAGTGGCTATTAACAAAGTATGATAGGAATGTTGTCCATCATGTACTCTTTATATGCTTACACGAATTGTGCTCAAAAATAGTATTATAAAAGGATAAATCAATTGGCTGCTATATCAACAGCCCCGAGCATAGTCTTAAGGCTAAGATATGGGGTAACAGAAACGGACCGGAAGAGCCGAGTTCCAAGAATAAAAAGATCAACATTGCAATTCGGAGGAGATATATACCGCAATTATTAATGACTAACCGGGCAGCTATTTCAGCGATGTTCTAATATGGATTCGGTTGGCATATAAGCTAAGTGTACTCACCAAAAACAAATAAATTATTCAATTTAATTAGCCAAGGTGCACTCATGCGTATGGGAATTTAATAAATTTTATTGCTTGGCAAGTTGAGCAATTTTTCATGGCAGCCAACAAATGAAGCGTTATTTATGCAAATTCTAGGTCACAATGAATTTGAATTGAATATGCAAATTTTGTCAGTTTGATAATTAAATGAATTACCAATCGGGTAATTACTACACCAATCTACAGTGCTTGGATAGCTGGCATGTATACCTAGAGATAGTGGTACCTGCGCGCACCTATTCTAATGTTTTCACACTCAATTTTAGAAAACTATAGCACAATGTTTTCCTTTCCCTCCTCCCTTCGTCGTTCTCTTCTTAGAGAGAGAAACGAAGAAGAGCACATCTCCCTCAATAAAGTAAAGCTTCAAATTCCGCCCAGAAGAAGTGGCAAAATTTTATTCCTTAGATATGCCACTAATAGATTTCTTTCGATTCATGAATGAAAAATAATGAACTGTACAGGAAGTATCGAAATATCGAAAAAATATCGAAAAAAAATATTGACGAAATATCGAAAAATACTAGCCAAATTGCTTTTGATCTGTATTTTATATTGGACACTAATATTACAGACTATTTTGTGACCTGTTTCAATGCTCTTTTTTTGGAAATAAGTGCTGAAAGTATTGCATATTGAGTGGATTAAAAATGGAATTGTTCAGATTATAGTACGGAGTTACGTTAGGATACTTTCAAAATATTCCTTATAAAGGCATTCAACAAGTCGAAGGATTCACATCAAATTCTAAACAATATCTATAAATATTAGAAAGCATTTGTTGAAACGCAATAATTGCAAGGAAACGAGAACTCTTCGATTGCTTATAAATATAAATGTATAAAAATATTAGCATATAGTATCTATAGTCGATTTAATTTGCGACTACACTTAGCTACAACTTCGAAAAAATTAGTGGAATCGATGAAATCACTTCAGTATTCGGAAATTGGGAAGATGAAGGGGACAATTAGAGAAGACTTGAAACAACGTGAATATAGAATAACTTCGAACTATTTTTCTACATATTAGTGGATGACTATGATTATAATCCGTTTTAGTAAAATATTGTATTTCAACAATGCATTTAGAAGACTCTTCAAGAGTAGAATAACGCAGAAATTATGAAGATACGCTCTCAATAGCCATGTAATAACTACTTATGAACTATGTTATTAACACATTTAATAGCTCAGTCAAACCCTTCATAGCAATTTTTGACGACTATAGCTTATATATTAATTAAGAATCATTCGTATTTTTATTATTGCAGAGGATTTATGTACAGTTGATATGTTTACATGATTGCATTGAGTTAATTTGATTTCCTTTTCGAATAAGTTTATTATGCATCCATATTGTTTGTTACTCGAGAAATACGCTTAAAAAAAATTCAATTCTAAGGGATATATAAATATTTAGCCTTTAGCATTCCTCAATTCTAATATCCGCTATCACTTGACTAATCCCTTCTTGCGAAGCACAATTATACGGCTTCACAGCAAATCTGCTAATCCATATCCCTATCCCGAAACTTTATTTGCATATTTCTTTTCTTTCCTGTCATCTTATATAGGCATATTGTGTTTATGTGACGCGAATTTACATTTGCATATGCCATTCCATTTTGAAATTGCATACAAATTTGACACTTTACTGCTTGAAGAATTAAATAAATTGTGTATTTGTGTCGTGGATCGTTTCATTCTTTGGTTTGTTTTGCCGACGCACTAAACAACAAGTTGTGTTGCTCGTTAGTGTTGACTCGAAACGACTGTTTAGAAGCAGAAGCGAGGATGGGGGAGGCGAGAGTAGAGGAGGGGGGGGGACGAAGATATAAGTTGAAGGATTTTGTCAGAAGCGGATGTCCTCCGTAGTCGTGGGTTTATTCCAAAATATTCTCGAGATTGTCTAATGAGTTTGCATCGTGATATATGAACGCGTCTAAACTGTTGGATGCTCATTTTTGAAAGGTAACAATATTTTTTATTTCGTTATTTCCCAACGGGTATCTTCGTAAATTACTTCCTGGCGTGGGAACCATTATTAAAAAGCAATGGAAACTATGCTAATTGAGAGGAATTTGCGTTAAGAATTATGCAGCATACGACTGGAAAATTCAACTAGACGGTTGGATTAACTTCGATCCTGTCGCCACCACTATTCACCTACCTTAACCTTACAGCGAATCTAATCTATGCACCTGATAAACAATGTGCATCCCGTAAACTTGGGGAAAGCGCTATAGGCTAGAAGGGAGGTGGAGGGGATGCGCTAGTGACCTTGGCTTTTGCATGCATAGGGCATGGAGAAAGGTTTTCATTCTCAATGAGGAAACATTTCGAAGAAAGCAAAAATTCAACACAAGAAAAGTTCGCTGCCAAACTATCTCCCACTCTCCTCCTAGCTCAGCATTATAAACTACTTTCTGCCTTCGTCATTGATCCTTCGCGAGATGCTGATATTAAGGAAATTAAAGTAGTATTACGGATGGAATCCATGGTGAGTTGGCGACAGCTGCTCTCGTCTTTGACTTTGTGACAGCCTTACATTTTGGTCGACAGTATAACCTTCTTCCTTATCCAGACTCATGAAACACCGTTTGCTGATGTGAACTCCATGCGTGTGGTTTGTTTGCCCCGCAAATTATGCAAACGATATACCACCGTGGATTATTATTTTGGTGTAGTATAAAGAAACTTCGATATTCATCTTAAAATGCAGTGCATCGACGCTTTCTTATATCCAATATATACCGAGACTGCCCTAGAGCTTACATTGAGCGCAACAATTTGCTCGTATTACCGGGCCAGATTCTCTACTTGCCGAAACCATGGAAGCATTCAAAGTTTCTGCTCTTACCCTCCCCCTTCCTCCCGTCCCCCGTCTTTCCCTTCCCTTTTTATTCTCATTTCACTTGTGTTCCTTCTGTGGGGCACTTTGAAAGCACTGCTTACATACACTTTAACAAATTTAAGCCTTTTCAAATACCGACGGTCACATGGCCACAATTGCCAAGAAACTGGCCATAATGGCTGCAAACAGCGAAGGCAAGCTGCGCATATCCTAGCACAGGAGTACGCAGTGCTACGGTCACTTGCACTTTGCGCAAAGTGTTCGGAAGCGTGTAGTAGTGGATTATAAAAACTCCTAAACTTTTCATAGAAATATGCAAATTTTGCAATTGTTTGCTTCAGAATGCCAAATCATGCCACCATGCAAAATTTCAGCGCAATTGGAGCATCGGAAGTACTTTTTCTGGATGCACCCAACTTCTTTGCAGTCGTGCAAGTCATGTGTCTATATTTTTTTCTCTTATATGTTTGATGTTGGTGAGTAAATTAAGTTAGGCATAAAAATTTCACATAATTCTTCAGATTCCGAAATTGTTGAAAAACTTGTGAATAAAAATCATTATAGCTTTTTAAATAGTGTATTTTTATGTGGTTCACTTATTTGGCTTCTAAAATTGGATCGTTAGAGAATGTGTAGAAACGTTTTACTTTTATTGGTTTCTTTATATAATTTACTGTCATCCTTACCTGTCAGGTAGTACTGTTTTCCATACCTGTCTTATTATACTGTTATTCATCTCACTTTGATGTTATATGAGCGTGGAATCTGCTTTCCGCCGATATTCGTAGTACACTTTAACGGCGGTTAAATTGTTTTATCGTTTCGATCTTCGTAGTGTTGTTGCTTAAAATTTTCCCTTCACCTGCGCTATTGCGTGATGAACGTTTTGCTTTTCACTCTTTGTGTTGTTTCTTCCATTGTCTACTCCACTGCCTTTGTTGGTGCTTATGTTCGCATGTTTTTTTTTAATTCCTTATTTTTGAAGTATTTAAATAAATGAAGTGTAATAAAATAACTTACAAATAAATATCCCGTCGATGAAATCGACGAGGTATTTTTTGCCATTGAAATATGCGCTATTGGGATACACTTATGCATTATCGATTTGTTGTGTTTTCCTCCGATGTCATATAATCAAAAGAACAGAAATTGCTTTCATTTTACCTGTAGAATGTTCCTTTTCTAATGTTCACGTAACCAATTCCTCTCCCCACTCGCTTCCACCCTGTCTGATAATGAAAAGAGTTCCAAAAGGCTTTATATTCGTTACGTACTCTTCGAAAAACTCGCGATCCACTTCGCTTAAATCCTTCAATAGGGATTTATTGAAGGATTTATATGAAATCCGCATGCGTATCCGCATGTGCTGCCAGTAAGGTTCTCATATATGAAAATGCATGTTTTTTTGCAGTATAATGACACAAAATATCGATAAGGGTTTGGCCAGGTCGGTGATTGACAGTGCCTATCAGTGTGCTTCAATGAAGATAACAGCTCCGCCAATTGATAAAAACAGACGTAGGCAGTCGATTTTCAACAGGTAATTAATTCTTCTTGATTTTCGACTTTTCCAGAGAATCTGCATTGAATCTGCTCACGATCCCAGCCGCTATTCGAACTGGGACCTAGTTTAATCTAAAACATATTCCTAAACTATTTGTGACTTGGAGCCTTCTTGCACCACCATCAAATCCTGCATATTCATTTCCTTCACATAGAAATAGTGGAAGTGACGCAAACAGGAATTTTTAAAACCTCAATCATGCACAATGAGCAATTTTCCTGTGCGGAAACGCTTGCGAAAGTGATTTTACTTTACGTATCCAACAATTCTTCTGCATAAATACTCACACGCTACCCCAACAGGTTCTTTTTTCATTTGCAGTGCTCTTGCAAGAAGGCTTTTTCAGTTTATTTTCATTTCTTATGAATTACTTCATTTTGCTAAAGAATCATACGAGGATTTGCTATGTAAGGGGAAAGAGAAGATTTGTGTCGCGCTCAATGTCTTCGTTGATCTCTAAGATGGCAAATCAATTGTGGTTGGATATTGTTGATGATGTTCCAATGTATGAGGCGAAAAGTGATTAATAATGGAATGATTACAATTACTATTTCGACGTAAATATATGAAGTAATCGCAGTAATTGATTTATTAACTTCGTGGATTGTCATTAATTTTCCCTGAAAAGTCGGTCGTTCTTTTTACTCGTCAGTATTTTAAAATCACCTTTAACATATATCGTATCTCAAGCATATTAAGTCTTCGATATTCACTCTTCAAATACAAAACTCGATCGATGTCTTTCAATAAATTTGCTAAGATGGAATTGGGGAGGAGGAAGCAAAAAAAGTGAAATCTTTTGTTTAATGTTGTGTAATCGAAAGTTATTCGTTACAGATTCGAGAAAAAAATGTTGGTGGACGTGTTCTTAGCTGTAATCCAAGAATTTCCACATTATGCCGCCGAATACCCACAATTAGATGAACTGTTCGATCCAGGAGATGTTCACTTACTTCATTTTATTTCGCAGGTATTGCTGTGCTTTCATTTTCATCTCCGTCCCTTCTATTCGCAGTTACGGTCTTCTCTCTACAGTAGGCTGAGTTTCTAAACTCGATATTAAAAGAAAACATGAATGAATCGTCTATCATGAACGGATTATCAGTAGAGGACCATTGAGAAAACAAAAAAAAAATCATGGAAGTGATTTGGATGCTGTAATAGTGGTTATATAGGGTCGTAGTCGTTATTTTCAATCGGAATATAAGCTAGATTTTATTGGCATAATTTTTACCATGTCTGCTTAGAAATAAGCGATCCTTTTCACTGCATATTTGTGATTATTCAAGCCTATCGTCTAGTGTCAAAATCAGTGATGCACGACTTTTATAATTTGAAGGGTGGATGGGGGAGGTAGGCTATCGGGCTGCATTGAGACCATGTATACAACGGCCTGTGAAGTTTCTTACTCTGTCTATAACACAGGGAAAGGGAGAGGGAGGTTTATTTATATATATGNAGACTCAGGCAGCAGCTTTTTTCAGGGTTTTATGGAATCGCTGATAATCCAGCACAAAATAAAAACCATCAATAAAACGGTATGTTTTTTGAAATTACCATTTTGTTGCTCACATATTTTACATTAAGATATTCATCAGTACCTTGGGCAAAGCAGGATACGTATTATCTTTCAACCACAGGGTTAGGTGACTTAACGTTATGGTGTACTTTTTGGTCTTCGGCAGTTTATCGAGAGTATGGGTCATATAACGCTTAATAGTATATAGGTTAGAGACGTATAAGGCGTCATCTAAGTCGTGCTAAATGAACTATCATTTGCATCTAATAGATAGCGAGATAGAAAGAATTGTTTTTTGAATCTAGTAGGCATGCTATTATGAAGTTAGTGATGCCTTTTAGGGTTAGTCGAAGCGCAGTATTCCAAAGGTTGCATGCTGTTTCTGCAAGGCGCTATCAAACATTTTTTAATATTTAAGTAGCAAACGGGAAATATAAGATATTTTTTATAGGATCGTACTGACAGACTAAAAGCACTTGAGGTATTGAGTATGATCTTCTAATGGAGCCTTCTAGAGAGTGTTCCTATAAAATCTGACATTAAAAGTGGCATTTCCTCCATTCAACATCGAAAAGGGCATCTTTGTCGTTTGGGTTGGCTGAGTTGTAAAGTTAGGGCAGCTGCTGTATATACGTCTTCACTCTAAATACGTGGTCCCAATAGGTATTGTCCTTGCTCCAACAGACCTCCCATTAGGCCTTATTCCAGTACACCTTGTCCCAAGAAGTGGAGTAATAAGTATTGAAATTGATAGTATCGCAGACTTAGTGTTCAGTTTAATCAAGTTTTTTGGGACACTCGAAAGGTATTTAAAAACTTAGATAGAATAGTTGTTCACTTTTCGGCGAGCATCATTGATAACTGAATGCTGTGGCAAGCTTGAAAAACAGATGTTGGCTGTATGATTGATGATTAGTTGAGATGCATACGCATGACGACTCGATTTCCCATAAATTCGTCATTATCCTTACAGCAATTTATTCTAATATTATCATTCTATGGGTGAATTTGAAACCGAGTGGATTAACCGAATGGATTGAGGGGTAAAATGAGCCTTCGCTTTGTATTTTTATGCCTTCAGATTATATGAGAAAGGACATGAAACTCCACTGCAACGATGACAATTTCTGTTGGGACTTTATTATCTCGAATCAATTTTGTAATTTTCAGATGCCATCTAATGGACCAAAAATTGTACCGTTGAGTGGTGAAGAACGATTGAAAATATTAAAGGCGGTAATTCCACTTGAATTCCCAATGACGAGCAAATTCTGGAAAACGGCCAATTATGTGTTGAATCTAGCAAGTTGCTCAAAATTTGTTGTTTCGATTATATTGAAGGCGGTATCGGAAGGATGGGCAAGGTAAGTAGCATTTTACTCAAGTCAAAATTTTGAAGATGATTAACAATTAAAACTCGATTACGCTTTAAAAAAATATTGGCATATCCGTTATAAGCTCTTGCATTACAGCTATGTTCAAACAACCCTTATAATTGGAATGGAATTTTTATAAACGAAAGCAGTAAGGGAAGAAAATTGGCAGCCCTTATCTTCGAAGGAGGGTATTGTTAGATTCTTCTAAACTTATCCTATAAGTTAACAACTGGGGATTGATCTCATTGTTATTCATTCGTAATTTGATGGTTAAAGGTGAAGTTCACTTTGCTTATTTAGCACTGATTGGCGCAAAAACATTTCACCACCTTATGTTTCCGTTTTGATCGACGGAGAATATTTACCCTTTTTATTATTTTTATGAAAAAATTCTATCTTGTTGTCAGAGACAAGTAGGAATTTCTTCCTCGCTTATTGAGGGCTAGACGACAAAATTCATTAGCTACGTTCCGTAACTTCAAACGTTGCTTATGTATATCGTTTGGTGACAGCCGGATATCCGTAGCATTTCGTCTAGCACCAGCTTACTTTCTGATGGCTGTGAATAATGTTTAAAATTTAGCTTTGCATCGATGAATTTCATCATGTATGAGGCGGCATTTTCGATGCATATCTACGATCCGAGCCTAATACGTATTGCGGCACTTTATGGCGAATTGCAGCCGACTACTATAGAACGATTCGCTTCGAAACGCAACGCTGCATTCAGGATGAAATGCAAGGGGATAATCCATGAGTTGGAAGATATGGCATACTCAAAACAAAAGTGGCAATTGGCTATTGGTTTGTTTTCTTCTGACTTTTTGAAATCATTTTCACGTATAAAATTTTAACACGTTTTCATTTTTCGCCCTCCATAATTACCTACTCACTGTAGTATATTTAATGGGGCAAGTTTATTAAGGTGTAGATGGCTGTTGAAAAAAAATTGATAATGGAATTTTTTGGCACGGATCCAGAATTTTTAGTGGGTTGTTCCTACCAAAAGGCAATTCTGCTGCGTTATCGCCATATATTACTTATGCTATTGAAACAAATGATTAAGTATAATTGTGCACATGATGTTGTTCTTTGTAGAATCGCTGCCCGTAAGGAGTTATGATTATAAAGGATTTGGTCGGCCACTCGGACATGTCGCATTCTGCCTCTCTGTGCGAGCATTAGTGAAAAGATTGAAAGGAGAGGAGCAACCAAACGACGATAGAATTAACCTTGGGTGGGCACGGGCTGCGGTTAAGAAGAGTGCCGCTCGGTATTATGGTGACGGCTCTTGGAAGGTTAGTTTCCCATTATGTTTTTTTTCTTACAAATGCGTACAGTTTTTTTCAGCTACATTGCCGTCCAAGAGCCGTATAAGCCGGGAGTTCCAGAACTTGAATTACTGAACATTACTAATTCGAGGTCCCTAACTCAACTTCTATCTCGAAGAAACACTCTTCTCTTCTTTGATGACTGTTTAATAATGTGCTGAAAAGGGATGGGAACCTTCAGCTTCTTTTTTAAATTAAGAACTCTGGTACATTTAGTCACATAAAAGACGACTTACTTGAACGCCCTAGAGAGGCACATATTTCACTGGTGGCTATGCGCTTCGCATATAACACTGCGTTAATGCTTGTCTAGAGATGGCAGCACCACAATTGATATACATTATAAAGTGCGCGGGTTGTTGTTGATGGTAGAGAGAGTGATATTTAAGGCAGAAAATATGCATGAAGTATTTTGGACGATATGTGCACAACGACCGTCGATTAGGAAGTTTGTTGCGGATATGCTGTCGAATAAATATAACGATCCAATTGAGGCACACAAGTGGCGGTCGTTCAATGTTCCATACTATCAGAGGAAAACGATTAAGTGCCCGTAAGTTTTCATAGCGCTGTTATTCGTGACAAAGTTCACTTCCATATCCATAATGCTTAATTCAGCATGCATTATACCTCCATTGCATAAAACATGAGAGTCATGTTCTATGCCATGGCCCCTCTTTAAATTTGGGTTGAATTAGCGCGTTGACGAATAATCTCACATTTTAACGTGTCGAATACGGCGTTCATCCACACTCATTTTTATTTTGTGCTTCTGCAGTTTGATGCTTAAGAAAGATGAAAGTGCAGTTATGAAAGTTGATAAGATCTGTATAGTTGTGCAATGAGATAGCGAAAAGATATGACAGCAGTTCTAATTAAAACAGAATTGAAGAAACACTCATTGACCACTATAAAGATGGGTAAAAGAAATAAAGGTCTGTCCGTAGATGAGCTTACCCTCTCCCACTTTCCTTAATTGGGGGTTTAAACGTTACAGTTCGCAGCCAGATTTCGAGCAAAAGTTGGAATTGAATGGAAGAAAAATCTGATGAAAAAAAAGAGAAGTAGAAAGAAAATAAATCGATGAAAAGATTCAAATTTTTTCGTTCAGCGACATTTCCATCCCTCATTCGTTAGTCGAGGTTGCAACTAAATCCAAATATTGGTGAAAAGTTAGCTTATTTCTGGTCGCATTCAAAATAATAGACCAATACTCAGTTGAAGTGGTCTGAATTAATTATATGCTTGCCGTTCGCAATTTTTTATTCTGAGGCCCACATCCTGGATCGTCACCTTTTGCATCGATCGTCACCCTATCTCATGTGGTTTTTATTACTGTATGACTGTTTTTTATTCTGATCTCTCTATGACGTCTCGAATCGTCTATATAGTGCTTCTCTTATTCGAAATGATCGAAAGCATGGTAGTCATAGCCTAAAGCATTTATACTGATTGCTTTCATACGTTATATTCTCCCCGAAAATTTCTTCGCAAGATGTTAGAGATTTTCTCCGTCCAACTCATTTCTCTTTCAAATAATTGTGAAAATACTGTTTAATGATACGTCTAAGTATCGATTATTCACTCATTTAAGTAATATTTTATTTATAATAAAATATAACAATTTAAGCAATATTTATAACAATTTATAATAAAAAAGAGCCGAAATCGGTAATAAATATTTCATAAATGAGGAGGGAAGGGAGAATTGCCGAAATGCAGAAAACCGAGCAAGAGATCGAAGAGTTCATATTAGCTGCTAAAAAATAATGTATAATTACTAAATGCTTCCGAATAAAAGTTTGAAATTTTCTAAACGAAAGAACTATTATGCAAGAATAGTAAGGATTTATATTGCTTTCTTAATTTTCGAGAAAGGCTATGAAACAATTTGTGTAATAAGCCAGCATCGATTGGTTTGAAGGAGTTCTTTTAAAGAGGAGAGACGCTTATTGATCCGCTCTCTCCTAATCCACCGTATTTGGGCATTCCGGAGTGCGTTAAATCGGTTACGGTAGTGCAGCATACGATACAACTAAAGAGTTTGGAATGTCTACTCGAAGATTATGCGAATGGCGATTATCCGGTTGTTGGTTTAGATGCCGAATGGTCATCTTATGTCTCCTACAGCAAGTAGTTTATTTAATCTTTTCATTCCACTTTTCTAAGTGAATTTTTATTTTAGTTAGTTATGCTCATTGATTAAATGCATATTTTCCAACGATAATGATAGGAATCATACTCGTTTAGAATATTATCCACTCCATAACGTTCTGAAGAGGATGGATTTATGAATATGATGGGGACAAAGAAGGGAGAGGGCTCGAAAACATGCAGTTCAAAAAGTTTTAGTAAATTCATTTTTGCTATTCTATTACTAATTTTATTACTCTAACTCATTTGAATGCTTTTTAATTTTTCCTTCAAAGGAAATAATCGATTCAATAATTTCTCGTCCGCACAAAAATTAGTCAAAAGTGAAGAATTTGTTGAGAACAAATTTTTTTTTTTCTAACAATAAACTTAAATGATTCAATAACGATGAGTTTCGAATTATTTTTTTTCTCGGCAAGAACATTGCTAAGGGGTGGGTAATGCTGAAAATATTGAACATAGCAGAGCATAATTTTTAGTTTGCATTTTATTTATTTACTCATTTATTTGTTTTCAACTTGGAGACTGAATTTGACTTATAAATTGATGAATGATTCTTAATAGTCTAAACTTTAATTAGGAAGGCAGATAGATGCCACTTTTAAGTTGTTATATGCGCTTATGTTGAAATATATATTGCATTCTTTCGTAGGATTTCAACATCCCCGATTAGAAGTACCGTAGCATTATTTTCGAGTTACCCGTCCTCTTTACATCTTTTGGAATAGTAGACTCCGCCTTGGTGGAACCCTGTTAAGGAAATTCCCTTATAATAATAAAGTTGAGAAAAATTGTTTTCGCACGTTCAAAGTATATACTTTTTCATGGGAAAATTTGAAGGTAAGAATAATAGCTGACTCAATAATTCCCCTCCTTTCCTTGAAGTATAGAAGTTTCTGATCCCTAGGGGCCATGTTAGTGTGTTGACTTTGAAGTCTATAGATGTTAGAACGTCTAAGTGATTGATCAGCATTCATATGAATGTTTGTTAATAAGTAGGAGTTGTTTCAGGGCGACAATATTTCAAATAGCTTTACGTACACAAATATTCATAATCGACTTGGACGCATTCAGCAAGGATGCTGTCGCGCTTTCAAAATTCTTCGAAAAATTTTTCCTCAATAAAAAAATTGTAAAAATAGGTTTGTTGCTTTCTTTGAATTGAAGGATTTTTTGGTAGTATGCTGTGGTTGGCATCAGGAAGTGGTATTGCAAGGGGATGTTGTTGATGAAGAATGGAGAGAGGGGGAGGGAAAAGGAGAGGATGAGTTTCGATGAAGAGAGAAATGTACAGTACTCACGACTTTATTAAGGAACAATGTTCCTATCATTTTATTTCGCCGAAATAGATGATTGATGTCGTATACGTTCTTCATCTAAGGCATATTGGTTTATATTATGATTGGATAGTTGAAACCATATAGTTTAGCGACCGTATTTTTACTTTTTAAAAGGCAGGCATTAGTATATTACCGAAATAGTTTTGGAAATGTGTATGAAGATATCCTGCAAAATATATCAAATCACAGGTTCCTGCATATGTGTTAATCACTTTATCACTTAACTCCATCGTAGTTATTAATTCCACGGATCTGATTGACGTTGGCATAAGGGATTGGGTTTGATGAAAAAGTGGGAATTCTCGGATCCTGTGCGAAAATTCTAGGGTGTTTTTTTCTGGAATGTTCCCTAGATAGGATATTTCCTAGGTATTTCGAAAAATATTTGGGTTATTTTTTTTGCAATCCAGCGCTGACGAGAGATGCTAGTGACAACTGAGTGGCGGAATTGCTGACTCAGGTGTGTACTCACGCATCGCCTTGCTATTTTCTCGGTGTCATCGAAATTGGTGGAAGATGGCCACCAAAAAGGTCTTTAACGTACGGCTGTTCGGTGGAATTACGTCATTAACAGTTTGCCAGTAATTCATATGTGAACATAGTAATTACGAAGCTAATATTGACCCATCTCAGGCTATCATTTCGGTGACGATTTGATTCAGTTGCGAAATGCTGTGACAAAATGCAGTGCACTTTATCATCCTTCAAGCCTCTTCTGCATAGATCGTCTAGTGCAAATGGTTTCTTCTTTTTGCATTGTTCATGATGCGTTATTCAGGTCATCACATTATGTCCACCATCTATTCAGTCATAGATATCAGCCGTTTTAGCCATTTATTTGGTTTTGACTTTTAAGAGGGCTCTTGGATCGTGTTAGAGCTTCAGAAGTTGTGGACGAATGAGAACATGAGGTGTTTATACTGGGGGCGAATTTAATGTTTTTCCTTAAAATGTAGAAAAACAGTAATCATTGGTATAAAAATTGTGGGTTGCGTTGGATTAGTCTGTAAGACATATCGGAATATATTTGAAATGAGTAGTTTCAGTTACATTCAGGGAGATATTAATGCAGCTAATAGCAGTGTTGTGCTATGGAGTTGTTATTGAACAGTGGAGCTCCTTCTTAGAGAATATTATGTAGTGATATATTTTTAGATATCCATATTGCTTTATTCTTTCGTTTTATTTCAGTTACGAGCAGAGAGCATAAAACGACCAGAAGTTGATCTTGAAGGCATCTATCGACCAATGCTTTCTAAAGAGAAAGAACAGCCAGCAGCGCAACAGAATTCTGAACGAGAAAAACAACTACACGAAAGTGATGAACAAGAACAACAACTGCACAATGCATCTATGAATGAGGACACTTTGAATGAACAAGAAAGTGAAGTCAGTGAAGAGAAGATGGATCTTTGTGTAAAGAATATTGAAGAAATGCCTCAGGAACTCGTTGTAGAGGCAATAGTTGAGTCGGTGACAGGCGATGATGAGGGTGCCTCTTCGTCTATTACGAATGGAGGGGATGAGGTAAGTGTTGTATTCGAAGACACATCTTTCGATATAACTAGAGAGAGAGGAAACTGTTTTGGTTACTACCACAATTTTTTTGTTGGTTTGCAGTTGATGTGTTGGTGATGGTGGGGTTTCTTCATTATACGATGGAGGTAATGAAAATATTTTTCTTATGAAGGAGGTCCTAACGGATCGCTCTTTAAACAGGGGGAGGGGGAGAGGGACTGGAAAAGCGATGAGAATAAGCACTGAAAAAAACTATACGACAGTACGTCACATACGTTTGTTATCTATGAAGTTGAACGTTTCAAACAAGTGATTTCGATGTTAGGTCTGCTGTCTAAAGTTAACCTTCACACAGGAGAGGGGAAAGGATGGTCAGGTTTAGAGTCCTCCGGGAAAAGGAGTGGAGGGTAGGGAGCATAACTGCTACTCTTTATTGCGGATTTTTACATTTAGGCGACGAATGCTCGGCAGACCGCCCTGGAAGTTCCAGTTAGAGGATTGTCGGCACTATGCGAATGCATTCTAGGAGGTGCTCTTGATAAAAGTGAGCAATGCTCAGTTTGGGATCGACGTCCACTTCGAAGTTTACAGGTATACGTTTTTTGATTTCTTACTGAATTTATAGAGGGTGCGTTTAGCAGTCACCAAAAAATATTAACGATGGATCGTTGTTAAAGAAAATAAGCCTCGGGTGGACAACAGGAAGAAGGGAAGGAGGCTAAGGCTGGAAACGGAATAGGCATAAGAATTTAATGCGAATGAAGGTAGAATAGAATTTCAGTTGTTTAGCATTTGGTGCGAAAGCGTTGAACTGTTGATTCGAGTATCCAAAACATATATGAGGATTTGCAGACGAACCCAAAACAACTGATTAACACAAAAAACTTCAAAGGATCACCCGTAATTAAACACAATAGCGAATAGGTTTTACAAAGCGTAGGCAAAGAAGCAGCGGAAGACGTGTGTTATTCCACTAAATTGAAATGAGTNATGCAGTAATATAGTTTCTTGAGTCCAAATTTTTATGAGTTATATTATCTTATACTTTGCCGTCACAAGAATTTCCTATAGTTTGCTGTGTAATGTCCTATTATTCTGGAAAATTTATAATCTGTGCTTACCGTTTATTGCGGCTAATTATAGGTAAAATTATGATATATCACAACAAAAGCACCTTTATTTTATAATAAAGGAAGCATGGAACATACATCCGACAAAATAGATATGCAAAGAAACAACAAAAATATATGTAACGAAAAGCAACGCGTGCCGTGGAAAGCGAATTACAAGCATTCCAAACGTATCACGCATAATCATCGTCTCACAACGAAAGCGAGCTATTAGAAAAACATCAGGGCTTAGCATCCTCTTTCCCACCGATGTAAAAGAGTTAACTCACAAATAATATTCATTTCTCACCAATCCATTATAAGCGATGATTCGTAAAAGATCGACTGCATGATTAAACTAGCATATAAGCGTGCCTCTGAGCCAATATATTTATTCTACCGATTCGTTACATGGTAACAAGAGTGGGATTCGAATCCACGCATCCGAAGAGACTGGTGGAATGAACGTCGTATTCGCGTGATGGCTGGGTTTTTGCGAGAACGGTAGCAAGTTGTAAATTAGTAATAGGATTACGAGTAGGCTGAAATCGGTTCAGCTCTTTGCGACGGTGATTTGCTTTAGCCGAATGAATATGAGCTACTTCTTCTTTGAGATGAATAATTTTTTCCAATTTTTTCCCCAATTTTTGGACTGTCCAATTGGTATCCACGAGTTTATATATGAGAACTTCGCTTAGTGTCCATTTTGGGAGCTTCTCTTCAATTGCAATCTCCACTTGTGGATGGCTGGAATCCTCACCTTGTTCTTCAAGTTGAAGTATTCTTTCGAGGTTTTCGAGAAATGTTCTGAGATCTGCCTCGCGTACTGCTGGAGCCAAATTTTTGAGTTCCATATGGAGTGGATGTCTTAGCATCTCCGGTCGTCCAAATCTTTTTTTGTAAAACTTCAATAATTACTTTGTAATTGTTGCGGTAATTGAATAGTCTGCAACTGCCGCGTAAGCCCGATTGCGAAGGTAAGTTAGCAGTTAGTTTAGCTTCTGAATATCTGGAATCGGCTGCTCGTGAATAGCAATCTTGAACGCCTTCCAGAACTGATTCCAGCGAAGAAGATCGCCGTTGAATTCTTTGAGTTTCAGTTTTGGAAGTCGGATTGGTTGCGATGAGTCTTGAAGTGAAGATTGAGGAGACGGAGGTGGAAACGAAATGCGTTGTAGGCATCGAAGAATATTTTGTTTCCCTGACTCGAGCATACCAAGAGCATTGTGACGCCTTTCGATCTGATGTAGAAAACTGTCTTCAGTTTCAGCAATTTGCGAATAAATTGCCACTTCGTCTTTGGCCTTGCTGCCTCCGAGCTGGAAGGGATTGATCCGGATCTCGAAAGGTTGGGAGATTGGAAAGGTGTCGTTGTAGGCAGGCCTTGGTTGGGCCGATGGCGATCCTAACTGCTCCTGACATGGTCCGGCTTAGGGCTGAGCCACCATGTAACGAACGCGACAGAAGCGGTAGAATCATTTTATTGACTAAGAGACACGCTTATACGCTAGTTTAATCATGCAGTCGATCTTTTACGAATCGTCGCATTATAATGGATTGGTGAGAAATGAATATCATTTGTGAGTTATCTCTTTTACATCGATGGGAAAGAGGATGCTAATGCCTGATGTTTTTCTAATAGCTCGTTTCGTTGTGAGACGATGATGATGCATGATACGTTTGGAATGCTTGTAATTCGCTTTCCAGGACAAGCCGCGCAACCATGTGTTTAAAACCCAAGGAAAAAGTGAAAAAAGATAGCAGAAATCGTGAGATGGAGAGATGCGGAATTGTAGATGTGATTGTGCTAAAATATGATACGTAAATCATAGAATCACAGTTGCAATCTTCGAGCACCGAATATCGTAGTCACTTTGCGCTGCCTAAAGAGCTGCCTTAAAGATGACAAGGTCCGAGCCATGACTACATGATATGGTAAGGATTTCCAAATGAAAATGGCTGAATTTATATTCTATCGAGTTTTAAGCTTGCAGTGTTTTGCATTTCGCTTGCAACCTCGAATTTGTTGGTGATTTCATTTTTTTTTATTATTTTCGAAAAGTGAGCTCCACGAGTCTCTTTCTCTTTGTGCACCTCTGTACCGCATCATTGCAGCTTACCTATTCCAAAACAATGCAAGGTTATCTTATTCACCTCTCGCAACATCCCCAAAACGAACCCCTCTTCATTAATAACCATTTTTTGAAAGTTGTAGAGTAGCTACATTGAGCCTTGCATGCTAACGTGTTTGGCACAAACACACCTAAGCCAGGTTCCATGAGAGTGATACTATGGCTTTGATGACGAATGTAGGCCAAGCTAGGTCCACGAAGATTACTTTGGCCTCGATTCTGCCATGCACGGGGAAAAATTCTTTTAAGGTGAAATCAGTCGATCACGCAAAAACACGATTCTATCGACTCAAACCAAGAGATAACTTTATACAGGAGTTGTTTTCTCATCGGAAATAGTTCTGATTTATGTTTACTTAGTGTGGATTTGATAATTCAATTTTGAATCCCATTTTAAAGGATGATTGTTCCTTATTGTGTTGTCAATGTGAACGAAATCTCCGTCTTTTTCCGGTATAATGAAAGATGATGAGACAAATCATTCGTCGTTTTTGATGTCATGCTGGTTTTGCTGTAAAGTTTAGGATGGCTAGTTAACTGGTGGTCACCGAATCAGCTGCTTTCTGCTTCATCTTTGTTGCGTTTTGCACTGCAAACATCCCGTCACCAACCGCTTCGGTATTTGAAACTTGGGTAGCTGAACCTTTATGCAGCATAATCAGGTTAACACACAAGTTTTAACGCGATGATGGCTATGACAAATAGAACTATAATATGAAAGAATATGAGATTGTATGCGATACTACATCCTGCTATGATTTCCATACAAGCCGTTATGCTAACCACCTGTTTACAAAGCATTTCTAATAGTGAGATTACCTTCATATAGCAAAGTATTTATATATTATTTCAGAAATATACTCGAAATGCGTCATTGATCCATTTTAGCGGCGCAGTTAGAAAATGCAACATTTCCTATCATTTTAAGTGGTTGTTTTCTATATAGCACTAGCAAAACATGAGCTGAAGAGTAATTCAGTGAAAAGGACGTTATTGCGAATAATACTGGTACAGCGGACATAATGTCTATTGTAAAAGAATTTATGGTAATTTTCATCGTTGATCAGCGCCAAACAGCTGCCAATATCATGTGGTGACTAGCGGCGGTGGCGTTGAGGGGGCCATATGTAGGCAGAGGGCAGATGCCGATAACCATCTGTTGATGCTGACACGAGTAGAATCCAAAGACGTGCAGTAAGGCCGTAGCCGAACTTATATAGATCCCCAGATATCGCCTGGAGCAGCACAACAACACATAAGTCGATCGATGACATTATATGAAGAACACTAAAATGAGATTCGATGGATTGGCTGTTCGATGCCATTTCCAACAAATTAAACACTTGTGTGCTGATTAAAGTTATTTCCGCTGTTTTTAATTGCTTAATTTCTTCGAAACAATTCAGGACATTATTCTAGTGTGGAATCAATGCTGCAATGTTCAACTATAAGCTTAGTTGAACATTGCAGCATTCTCTCTATTATAGAAAAAAAAAAGAAGAAAAACCAATGAATATCGTTTATGATACAAGAGATTTTATTTCTTTGATCCAATCGACGTCATATCTATAAGATTTTTCGATGTATTTCTGAAGTAGTTGCCAATAAAATTCAACATATACAAAAGGAAACGATGTGAAAAAAGCGTTGATGTTATGCGGCGATATTGTATGAGGTGATGCGACCAGCTAGCTGTACATTAAAATATAGCGAGCCTCTTCTATCCTTTGCGCTGCATTTACGGACAGCATTCGCTGTCAATTATGTTTGTATGTAGCATAAACCGACTCGCTTTGAGTCGTATACAGCCTCGTTTTTTTTTTTTTTTTTTTTGTTTTCTTTTGTTTTTGCAAAATTATATGGGTAAAAATGGAATAGAAACAACAAATAATAAAAGAAAGCATATTCTGGGGGAGGTTTCTACTCAAATATCATAGGTATCGTAGGAGGCAAAAGATTGCTTTTAGAGTTAACATAGTTTCCTTGTATATGTGAATGATTCAGTTAGCGTTTCATGCCGTAACCGCGGTATTCGTTGCGTTGCGTTGCGTTGTTTAGCTTCTCCAATAACCTACATAATGTTTTGTTGATTAAAATAAATAAGTGGTCATTACTGCTCTTTTCTCATCTTTTATTGGTATAGTTTGCCATTTCAGCAATATGCATTACCTATAAAATAGTTACATGTCCATCTCTATCACTTATATGCACAAGTTAAAATGCTGAAGTAATTATTCATACAAGTGAATGCTAGAGAATGACTAAGAACACAGGTAGTTTTTATACTCAAGTAATATGAAATCCATGTCATACTTTGCTTTGATTATGTCAATAGAGGTTATCGAAAAAGCATTTACCTCTTAGCTATGTGCTTAGTATATAATTATACCTGTAGTGATGAGTTGATGGTCATCAACACTGCATATTTGTTTACTTCATCAGCAAAAAAAAAGCTCTTATTTTATTGGCCCATTGTTTTGTTAGGTCTTCAGCGAAACGGAAATATTCGTTTCGCTTAAGAATACCTCGTAAGTTTATTGACTTTTGGTTGCAGAGATAAGATGCGCAGAGTTCGATTTACTTCACGAAATCTTTTAGTGAGTGCTGCGCCGCATAACAAAGCTCGGTAAACCGGATTTGAACTAGATGGCTTTGTTTCTCGATCCGCGCTTTTACCATCAATGTTGCCCTCGGTGAGCGAACGCTTTCATCAAAACTTTCTGGAGTATATTTTATGACATAATGCGTGTAATGAATAAATATGGAAATATTGCTTGTAAATTTTGTACGTTTATTAAGGAAAGTCGTTTGCTGATTGGTCGAGATTCTGAACGGGTGCAAAAAACATTTGATCATTCCTACTTTTAGGACCACAAATGGCTTCAGCAAATTGTTACATGGCGGAAAAAGGTTTTTTTCTTGCTCCATTTTTCTTTATGTAGCCTTTTTACATCTCACGCTGTGTAGAGAGGAATTAAAGTCGGTACAGATAGAGATTGCTGTGCACTGTAAAGGTGAATTGTGGATGTGAGACTTAAAAAAAAGAAGAGCCGAATGGTTGTGGTTAATGGTGCGGCAGATGTTACAAGTTATCAGCACCAGGATCTATGCAATGCGATCCTCACTGTATCACTATCTTTCAGCTATAAAGCGTGAAATTTTTTTTCACATAAGAAGCAAGAATCGAGTGTTTGGTGAAGCAGCTTAATGCTCACTCAAAAACCAATGAATATTATTTGAATTTATTGCTGAGCACAGTTTCTTCGATTTCCCATATCTGCATAGCAAATTGTTTTTTTTTTTTTTTGGAAATGAAAATTAGTTGCCTCATGGCTAACAGTCTAATTTAACATTTATTCGTTTCATAACGAGCTATCAAGTAATGGTGCTAAAACATAAGTGGCGCAGTCAAATTGATAAGCACGCTAGCAATAAACGATTGATCTAAAGAATATGATCAACACAGCGATTCACTCGCAAGGATATATCATCTAATATTCGCATTGCTTTCCAATGCAGTGGATATATTCCTCACTCTTTAGAGAGCATTTCATCGGCTTTGCTTCCTTCGTCCTCTCATCTCATATTTGAGTCTTTTTTTTAAACAACTTCTCTACCTACTTCATGCAAATCTCACTATTCGTTTTATTTCTCGGCGATCTGCATTCTCTACAAATTGATATAGTTCGTTCGCGACTCTTTTGCTCATTGCTGACGTTGCTGTGTATTTTTTTAGCTGTCAAGTGCACATATTTCGAAATTCCCTTTGTGCTTCGCGAATGTTCTGAAATTGCGAAAATAGTACCCGATTGTGGTGAGGCTGACTCTTTCACTTTCCCATAGTGTTTTCATTATCTCTGAACTCGCCTGTTGATATATATATATTTATCTATTGCATCGTGCACTGTTGTCTGTCAAAACTAGTCATCATAGCGTTTAGCGTTATGTCACTCGTTGATGTTACGTACAACTTCGATTGCCAAACCTAAAGCGTACAAAGCGGGTAGGCGAAATTCCTTCGCATCTGAGATTTTTTCCAATTTATCGAATATTCTATTCACTCACTTCCGAGTTTCATATTGCCTACATGTAGTGTGGCGATGAATATGCAGCACTGCGTGCATGTTGCAAACACCCACAACAGTATTGCAAGATAGCGAAATTCTTTTGATATCATTTCCCATAAAACGGGATGTTTTAGGATTGGTTGTCATTGGGATCGAACTCCATCTTTATGAGAGTTACTTTGACCGGCCAGCGAATATTGTGAGGATCGCCATGGAAAACCAAGGCTGCACCTCTGTTACCCATCACTCTTTGCGTCCTCATATCCTCGTCGCTTGACACTTTTTATTCTCTGTCGCCTCATAATCTTCGTGCCGCTTCAACGCTGGCTGCCCGACGTCCCAGTTGGTCTCTCATTATTTCCTTGTGGCTTTTGTTTTGTTTTTGTTTTTTTTGTGGGGAGGGGGGGGGGGCACGGTATTCCGCTCGGGTCATTTGCATTCACCTTTTACGATCTCGTGTCATATTAGCTGATCACTGTGCAAATTTCCCTTTGTTCGTGGCTTCTCCCAGGTGGTTTTTCTTATGCGATTGGATCACTAGCTAGGCCAAGTCGTTTACTCATTGAAAAGCAGTGATTGATGAGTTAAAACTTTATTTTATTTCAGTACGCCGAAGTGGGGGAATTACACGAAAGGTGTGCATATGGGGGACACTAAGGGAGATAGTAGAAGAGGCGACGAAACTCAGAGTTTAATACGCAAAAGCGGCAATAGCGTAACCATCGAAATGATTCAACTACAGTTTCAATGGGTGCATCAACGATATCGCTAGAAAACGGATTCCTGGCTCATGCAATAATGAAGTGGAAACTGCGCCTTCTGAAACCTTTTTGGCGAACTGAAAATGATGCCTAACTACATGAAGGGCATACTGAAATGTTCTTAAGAATAGAATGTTGGGAAAGCTACATACAGTTTTACAGCAAAGAATTGAACCAAGTTTGAGCCTGCAATATTCCAGGGGTTAAAGGACAAATAAAGGTTTTTTAATGTGACAATGTAGCTTGGCTCTTATGGGCAAAAGCAAACTTTTCCAGGCAATATCGCAGTCTCAGATTAGTTCAGGTATATGAACCTCGAATCTGCTTTCAATCAATATCGTTAATGCATCCAGTCCTGCATCTCTCAAACTGCAATTCAGTGGTTTGTAGCTCGGCGGTGTTACTGCGCGTGCGTATTCCATGAGATGATTCATTCCTCTTACCGTCGGTAAACAACGTTTAATTTCGAAAAGGACGAGTTGTTCTGATCGCATAAATGCACGTACACTGACTCCTGAGTTTGAAGGCCAACAAGTTATTAAATCTTCAAAGGCTAACCACAAAAAAAAAAAAAAAAAAAAACTCGCACACCACAAAAAACAAACAATCGATTCGCTCTTCAGTCCGGCCTTCGGCTCTTTGACACCACTGTGGACTAGCGTGCGTCCACCGAATAGAGCCCATTCTTCGTCTATTCTAATAAAACTCATTTCTTCGCTTCTTCGCTTAGCACTTCGCATTCTTGAATGGTCAGAAATACGATAATTTGACTGGTAGACAATGCTGACACATGGCGTGGATCAGCACTTTAGGGGATCGCTACGTTGCTTCTTCTGTGTGCAATCGCTAACTGCTGAACTGTTAGTCCAGCCGACACGTCTCGGGATTGGTCTGGTCCGCAGTCACTACCACTTATTCGCGACTTCCGTCTACAAACACATCGCCTCTCAGCAATTACCTCACCACACTCTCAAACTTAAGTAATCGAACATTTATCGACACTTTAACAGCTATCGTGGAACGTACGTATTGAATTGTGATGGACACCCTACAACGTAAACCATAACATGTTAGCGCATGCATGAGGAATAATAATTATAATCACTTATAATGCCAAAAGGGCGAGTGGGGCCTTCGTGCAAATAATCTATCTAATAACTTTTTTATGGATTATAGATGCTAAGAATTCGACCATTCCTAAGCGCAAATAGTATTGCAAGTTTTTAAGTAAGAATATTTGTAGGTACACGTTATTAAATATGGTGACATTGCTTCCGTGAAACCCAAATCCGAGATTCATAGCTGATCGCCTGGATCCTGAGAGTGTTTTATAGATACTTTGCTAACAATTTCGAAGGTTTGTGCCACCCTTTGAATTGTACATGTGTCCATCTATGTGCGCACACATCTTTGTCCCTTTTGTAAGCAATCTACTGCAGCTCGTGCGGCATGTTTCGTCACTTTCCAGATTCCATCATTACCACGTCTCTTTTGTCATTGGTATCTCTTTCACTTCCCAGACCACTTTTTCAATTTCGTCATTATTTCTGCTATTTTGCAACCTTGCCAATTTTGTCTTGAATTAACTACTTATTCGAGCAGCCCTTTTTTGTTCTCTCTCAAAATATTCACAGGGATTTCATTGGTTTATGGAACTATCTTTGCTTCTTTTTTTATTATTCAAGGTTGCATAGTGATGTTGCCAAAGATGAGCATACTCGAACAACGTCATCGAATAACATTTAGGATGTTAATATGAAGCGTGGAATAGATTCATGACGGAAGTGTTGAGTGGATGCCATAAAGAAGCTTTGCAGTTGACAATATAAATATGCCAGTACGAGCGAATAGTTTTCTGGCGTTCCACAGAACCACTTGGCAGCAGTTGCCGAATGTGAGGACATTTCCTCGATCGTGAAGCACTTTCATATGGTTGCTTATTCCCATATCCACGAACGTTGACAAATCCATATTATTTGCTTACAGAAAGATTTCATGCAGAGTCTAAGAGTGCGTAGGTTTGACTACTGTAAGATAGTGGTTGGGTGAGTAGGATTCTTGTTATTCCCACACTTAACAAATGCATTATGTTGAATGCAAATGAGCACTTTGTGATTGTGCGTTTCATGGCTACAGTATAGTTGAAATAATATTCCCACTAGCATCTTTCTATTCGTATTTTCGCGATATGTTCAGAAGGCTTGTTTAAGTCTTTTTTTTTTGATTCAAGAGGATATCATCTGTTGCAAATTTTATTATTGACTTTTCAGCAGTGCTAAGTTGGGTGATTTTGCATATTTCAATTCATTTCGTCGACAAATTCACCGAGTTATCAAATGTGAATTAGCTGATATCTTTTTTAGAATATTTAAGAGTTGTTTTGATTTTATCGTCGAATTAGTACAGAAAAGTATAGAATAAGCAAAAAAAAAAAATAGGACATCGAAAGAATAAAGAAAAACTTCAACTGCTGCATATTTGAAAATATTTTGAAAAAAAAAACAACATTCCTTTTGATTGTTCCAGTGAATCGTATAAGTTTATTATTGACTCAGAATCAGTTAATGTTATGTTAAAATATACACCATTTGTTCATTAATTAGGACTGATTACATCGATGACTGTAATAGACACATTCGACGAATCGAATCTCTAGTGAAGAGGAATGCGGCTTCAGGATGCCCAACATTATTGTTATATCAATTTGTTTCGGTAAAGTTTCCATGTGAAAAGATATGAAGATAGGGAACACTAAAAGATTGTATTTTTTACGTAGATGGGAATGCGAATGTTTTCTCAATTTATGCAATTATTTATGCTCTCCAAATAAGTTTTGATACGCATTGCTATTTGTTCGTAGTTTATGACTTATACTATGGGATGTGATTGTTGGAATGGTCCGAATGCCTACGCATATAAGCTTAATATCATTGACGAATCATCACTGTTGATTACTTGTGTATTGTGGTGTGTCGTTGACGGTTACCCTTTTTTTGCTTTATATATTCGATGATGATATCAGCAGCATGCTTTGCCCAAATATAAGACTCTTGTTTGCTCTCTTCGCTCACCTAATAGAGGTTACCGTATTGCTGACAGCCGGTTGTTTTATGCATATGAATTATTTTTTATCGCTCATTAGCTTGAAGAGTTTTCGAAATAAAATGATCTGGTAGAAAGAATTTTATATAATTTAGCGTCAGCAAATTTAACTTAATATAATCGAGTTGGAAAATCTTTTCATTGAATAGCATATTCTATGTGAATCAACGTTTATTATTGCATAGATATCGCTGGTGAATCCTGATACCTTTAATTTTACTGAAGCAGTCGTGATTATACCTCTTCAGTGGTCTATAGTCTATGCCTTAGACGGAGCTACAGTAATTTATATATTGATAATGAAGGCAAGTTTGATCGTTCAATAGAGACAATAGGTGGATTTATTTATCACAGTGGTTGTAATAATTTTATGCATTTAGTGATCACATGATATCATTTTCACGTATATTAGTTTTACTGGATGACGTCATTTTCATGTACATTAGTCCTACCGGATGACGTCATTTCAAAGTATATGATTTGATTTTATTAGTGATCAAAAAACAAATTATTATAGCCAAACTGTTTTTGGTTTCAACACAAATATAGACAACATCAATATATAATATAAATTCAGAAATCTCGTAATTTATAGACCATAAAGAAAATGGATGCAAAGCAGAGGTGTTTTAAAACGTTATGCTGACGTGTCAGTCAGCAGTTTATCCACGCCCCTTTCGCAAAAAAAATGTGTTTTGCCATTTCCCTTCGATGGCCGAAGCGTTGAGATCTTTTGCGAATCGGTTGTTGTGGCTTAGTATATCGATGCTACAGCGAGGGTTGCATGGGAATTCGGATCGCGGAATCAACCAGTTTCAGAAACTTCTTCATTTTTCATTTTTGCAATCAAAAAGAATACCTAAATGCTGAGAAATGGGTATAAAATAGATAAAGTATGGTATGCTAGGCTGTGGAATTTCATGTGCACCTTGATTCCTCGATGAGGGGAAATTGGGTTCGGTTGATTTCAATATTTCAGTGATTTCGGTATTGTTGATATTTCAGTGCATAGTTGTTCAATACTGAATATTGCTAGTTTGTGAGGGTGAGGTTTATTTCGCAATTGTGTTTTCATTTACGCAATTATTAATGTTCATTACTTTCTAATCCTAACCACTCCTTGTTTCCAATTTTTTTTTTCCATACAGAAAAACGCTGAAATATTCAAAAAGTGTATGCCTGATCTTCATATGTGAGATGAAGTATTTATTTATTTGTTCGTTTTTTATTTATTTGTAACTACAAAGCCTATGTGTCGTTTGAAAAAGAATGAAATTGTAAAGTAAAACAACTGAAATAACGAAAGAGAAATGAGTTGAAACCTTGCAGTTGGTATTGGATAATGTCACGTAGTGAAGCAGTTATTGGGGCTGAGACTCGTTTCTGGTGCTTCAGATGTGTTTTTTTTTTTTTTTTGAATATTTCAGAATAAATGGCTGCTTGACTGCAAAAGTGTTGTTTTTCTTTTCTTATTATGAGTGTTTTTGGGAGAAGAGGTTGTGTGCATGTTGCTGAAGCTAAACTCATTGACCACACATCCAAATCTATAACACAAATTCGTTTATTGCAATGAATTGTAAAATGCTGTCCGATTGATTACAGTTGCTAGAAGCAAAGCGCTTTGGCCTATAAATTTGACGACGGGAGATATTGGCATTGCTGCATTTTGCGTTGATGTAATTTGGCATGGCCACTTGGCTATGTCGATGCCTATAAAAAAGTTAGCAAATGTAATACGATAGATTAATGAGATACTGTTTAATAACATAGGTAAACACCAATATGTGATAACAATCCGGGAAGAATTCAAAGAATCGCAAATTTCAGTTTCGAGTCGAATGCGTTGTTTTCCAATATATTTGTTGCTAAAAAAAGGATTTTTAATGAAAGTGTTTTGTAAATGCATCAACCTACACTTTGATCTTTTTGTATGTGCACGATTTTTTTTTGAAATATCAACAAAATAAAAAATTTTCAACTCTAAATGAATGCTCGAAAAGTATCAACAGTTATTTTATGTATAGAAGAAGCTTCGTTACGTTATCAGAGACTGATGCCGCCTAGGCTGTAGGAGTAGATCAGTATATTCAGCACTTTCTTGATGTTTACATGGCATATGTTACTGTTTAGGCTCATTAAAGTTCCACTAGGTCTTCTATATGGCAGTCGATTACATCGGACATTGAGAATCTTCTAATGTTGAAACGATTGACTAACGAATAGGTAGATGCGCTTTACAGATTTGCAGAAATGTTTTAAAATAATCAGATCTCATCGACATTGATGGCAGCTTTTTGGAACCAAATTTATTGACTTTTGCTTATCGTTACATTCGATGTTTTGTTTTTGTTTATGCGTTTTCAGTTCATTTTCTATTGGATGGTGTATCGTATTTATCAGCGCTCTTCCGCTAAGCTTCGAAACGATTGCCGTTCTGTTTTGATGTTTGTTTTTTTAATTTTTAATTTCAGGTGCTTAATACACCACCCGGGTTTGCGATTGGATCAGTTTACCATCACAGTAAGCGATTACATTTTTCTACCTGATTTGTAAATTTCGATAGTTCTTAGGAAGAATTGCCCACTTTGAATCGAAAAGGATTATAAGTTCATATGAGTGAGGCGAAGTTACAAGCTTATTGCAGATGTTAGGCAAATGTCTATGCTGCAGAAATTTCTTGGCGAAGCCTTTTATTTGTGTTGCAATACTTGAAATATTTCGGAAGTTTAGCATCGTTTGTTTTTATTTCGTTCGAGAGTGATAGCCGATGAACGGGAAAAGAGAAATTCCTTCACTCAAAATCATCGATTGACTGAAAAGCTGAGTTTAACTACCGAACAAGAAAGTAACGATTTCTCAAATTTTTATTAAGAGTTTTCGA